>PVKU01001219.1:0-328494 GCA_004027475.1 Anoura caudifer | reverse complement strand
TCCTTTGCCAGATTGGGGAAGTTCTCCTTTCTTATTTGTTCAAATAACTTTTCCAGTTGTTGCTCTTCCTCTTCTCCTTCTAGTACTTCTATCATTTGAATGTTGGAACATTGAAAGATATCCTGGAGGTTCTTAAGACTTTCTTTTTTCTTTTTTGAATTCTTGTTTCTTCAGTCTTTTCTGATTGGATGTTTTTTTTTCTTCCTTCTGGTCCACTCCATTTATTTGAGTCCCAGTTTCCTTCCCATCACTATTAGTTCCCTGTACAGTTTCCTTTATTTCACTTAGTGTAGCCTTCATTTTTTTTTCATCTAATTTGTGACCAAATTCAACCAATTCTGTGAGCATCTTGATCACCAGTGCTTTGGACTGTGCATCTGATAGGTTGGCTATCTTTTTGTGGCTTAGTTGTATTTTTTTTTTTCTGGAGCTTTGATTTGTTCTTTCATTTGGGCCAATTTTTTTTTTCTTGACACCCCTGTTACATATGAGGAGCAAAGCCTTAGGTATTCACCTGGGTGGTGTAACCCACATCTCTGTGTTTTGATGCTATATGTGGGGAAGGGGCCCGAGAGGGAACAATGATGCTTGCTCCCCTCTCTGGTGGATTTCAGTCACTTCCCCTGTTTCCCACAAGCAAACTGGGCCCTTTTGGTGCTGATTCCCTTTTTAGTGTGTTTGTGTAGATTCTTGGATCCTTTGGGTTTCTCCAATGAACTCTCCTGTGAGGCTGGGAGTTTCTCCTGGCACCTCAAGCCCCACAGGTGTTTTCAATCAGTGTTTTGAGGCTTTCTTTTCTGTCACTGTGGTGCTGGGTTGTGTGGTCTGTCCTGCTTCCCAGTTGTTTCTCCCAGTTTATCTGCACACAAATATGGGACCACCCACTCCAGCAGCCACTCTTTTGGTGGATGTGCCAGCCACTGCCTTGTATGCCCATTCCTCCAGCTGCCACCCAGCCCTGGCCACCTGACTCTGCCCCTTCTACTGGTCTGGATGAATGTGTTTTCCTTAACTCCTTGACTGTTGGACTTCCATACAGTTCAAAGTTCTGTCTATTCTGATTGTTTTTTTTTGTTTGTTTTGTTTTTAAATTGTTGTCCTTCTTTTGGTTCTGCAAGGAGTCACAGTGTGTCTATCTACACCTCCATCTTGGGCAGAACTCCTGGAAAAATTTATTGATACTCTAGATATTAACTTTTTAGAACTCTGAACACCTTTCCCTATGCCTCAGAGAAATTTTCTCTCCTGAACCTGTTTCTTCTCTTGTTTTTCCTTCATTCAAACTCTTTCTTAGCTATAGCTATTTACTTTCCATTGAGTTCTCTATGTGGTAACTTATTTGGAAAGCTACTAAGACTTAAAGTGTGTTATTTTATGGAGTTACCTGCCTTTATTCTTTTATTAGCTTCTCCGGTCACCTCTTATCAGACAGAGAGGAACATTTTTTTAAAAAACAAAATCCAGTTATACTTGTCCATGATACTTATAAAACCACAATTCTGTGTATTTTCTGGAAAGGAGAAGTCACAGAAGTAGACAGGCTAAACAGACTGTTGGGTAATAAACAAATAAAGAGAAAAATAGCAACAACAACAACAACATTCAAGAAAAGTAGAGACATAGAAATTAAAAAGGATGTAGGTAAGGAAATTGTTTTCCCTGCATTGTGTATCCTTACATGTGTATGATGCTAGAAACTTTATTTGGAAAAGAATATTGTAGGACTAGAGAAAAGAAAAGCTATTGAAAGGACAAGGGTTTGGTGATGTAGTTCTTTCTTCTTTTTTGCCTGAGACTGGGAAAATGTTATCCCTAATTTCCATGAAAATACCCATGAAAATTTTCAGAGAATACAAAAACCTAAAGTAATTTTTGTGAGTAATGGCTACTGAGATTATTCCTCATTCTGGATTTAGTATAGTTAAAGATGACCGTAAGGTCCACCAAACCACTTTGCATTCTCTTATTGGGCTTTGATGAGTGCAGAAAATGGAAACTTATCAGAAGTAGACTTTCCAAATTACTTTATATGTTGGGGGGGGTCCTGCCCAAAGAGCCCCCTGTCCACCATGGATGAGAATAAATCTACCAAGACATTATCTGCTTGGGGAGGAAAGGTGGCAGATATCTCAAAGGAGAAGGGCCAGAAGCCTTTTCCTCAATGGGCTTTTATTGGTTAATTTGCACAGTAATACAGGGTGTATTCATAAAGCTCATCAGTCATTGTCAGGCAGAAATGATCAAACAATAGATAAAATTCAAAGAACTATGAGGGCTTATTCTGAGTCAGGGTCAGATAGCTAAAAGGCCATAAAACTTTGGGGAAACAAGCTCATTCTATGCTTGGACCCTTATCATTTAAATTGAGGGTATTAGCAAAGCAGGTTTCACAGGATTTTATGCATTCTTTCTTAGACCTGATCATCCCAGGAAACCTGCCCTTTCCAGCACAGGGCCACACCTACCTCCATCATTGTTTCAGGCTTAAATCAGGTAGGGGAAGTAAGGTAGCCAAGAGATTAGGAGACTTCTTGCAGACAATGAGGACACAGGCTATATCAAAGCTGAGGAGTGAGGGTCCATCCCCCCCTTTTTCTGTAGCCCTCCAAATCTTTCCCTGAAGGCCCCTTCATGACTGTGTCTGTCTTAGGTCATCCCTCCCTTGAGTAATCTTACCTGTCATTGGCTAACCAGTCATCCACCTGGGGCCAAGCAGGGTGAAGTAAAAGGGGGCAGAGGTGGTGTCCCTGCCAGGAAGTTAAGCTTTGTCTCCTTAGTGGCTTATGGTCTCAAAATCTCTTACTCAGCCTTAGCCATGGGGGGTTACGGCTTCTGAAACCAGACATGGCAGTTCCCAACAATATATTATTGAATTATTTATCATATCAATGAATTCACAATCTACTATTATCTAATCTCTCTAGATTCAGATTTTTATTAATATGCACACAGAGTTCTTTGGGGGAAAGTATTAAAGGCCATAGAGAACTGGCTACAAACATCTATTATTTGAATCTGCCTAAGGCAAAAATGACCTTTGAGCACTAGGAAAGCAGAGAAGAAATCTATATCCCTGAAGTGGAGCTATGAAAGCTCTGCATTGTAAGGAAATTCTTTTTTGTGTTGTTTTTTCCTCAGAAGTATTATTGTTCATACCTTGTTGTGATTAGTTATATGTAAATTGATGAATCATGATTTTGAAATGGGTATATATTTATATGTTACTTATATATAAAATATACATAACCACATAGTGTATATTATATGTAGAGTTGTCCTCCAGCATTCACCAAGAATTGGTTCCAGGACCCCCTCCAACTCCATACCAAAGTCTTTAGATAAATGTCATAGTATTTGCATATAACCTACAAAAATAAGTCTGTACATGTTCAGTAGAGATGCAACCTTTGTAGGCCTAATTACATAGTACATAACAGTAATAGCATAACTTTTTTGAAATATTTTTTATCTATAGTTGGCTGAATTTGCAGATGAGGAACCTGCAAATATGGCAGGCTGACCATATTTCTTATGTATTGCTACTAACGCATCACCTCAAAACATAGTGGCTTAAAGTAACACCAAAATTTTAAGACCTCTCATGCTTTCTCTCAATCAGGAATTTAGAAAGGTCTCAGATGGGTAGTTTGGGCTTTGAGACTCAAGAAGTATCCAGTCACATGATGAATGAAGCTCCAACAACAGGGTGGGATGGGTCTAGAAGAGCTGGGGTATGGCTTAGTGGAGATATATCTGTTTGTCTTACATAGTTATAGAGTCTCTTCATGGGAATTGGTTTGGGCTTTGATGTCTTTATCATGTTTTGTGTGATTACTACAGAATTTTCCCTTGTGGTTATCATGATAAAATATATAAAGTCTCTTAAACTTACAACACCCTGTTTTATTATTATTGTTGTTGTTATTATTATATTTTTCCATTACCATTTATCTTACACTCCCATCCCTATGCAATCAACACACTATTGTCCATGTCCATGAGTCCTTTTTGCTTTTTGCTCAATATCTCAACCCCTTGCCATCTCCCCGTTAGCTGTCATCCTGCTATCTATGAGTCTGTTTTTATTTTGCTTGTTAGTTCAGTTTGTTCATTAGATTCCACATATGAGTGAAATCAGATGGTATTTGTCTTCCTATGACTGGTTTATTTCTTAGCTATGTAGTATTCCATTGTGAAAATGTCCCGTAGTTGTTTTAGCCACTCATCTATTGATGGACACTGGAATTGCCTTTGTATCTTGGCATTTGTAAATAATGCTGTAATGAACATAAGAGTGCTTGTGTTCTTTTGAATTAGTGTTTCAAATGTCTTCAGATAAATTCCCAGAGATGGAATTGCTGGGTCATAAGGTACTTCCATTGATAATTTTTTGAGTTATCTCCATATTGCTTTCCACAGTGGCTGCAACAATCTGCATTCCAACCAATAGGTCAAAAGAGTACCCCTTCCTCCATATCTTCACCAGCACATTTTTGTTCATTTATTGATGATAAACATTCTGACCAGTATGAAGTAGAATCTTTCAGGTTCTCTGTGTAAAGTATCATGTTGTCTGCAAAAAAAGGCAGTTTTACATCTTCCTTTCCCATTTGGATGCCTTTTATTTCTTCTCATCTGATTCTCATGGCCAGGAATTCCAGTACTACATTGGATAATAAAGGTGAAAGCGAACATCCAAGTTTGTTCCTGATGTTAAGGAAAAAGCACTTGTAGTTTTTGCCCATTGAATATGATGCTGGCAATGAGTTTGTTATATACGGCCTTTATTATGTTTCAGTATGTTCCCTCTATTCCCACTTTGCTGAGAGTTTTTATCATAAATGGGTACTGGGTTTTATCAAGTGCTTTGTCTGCATTTATTGATATGATCGTGTGGTTTTTATACTTCATTTTGTTTATGTGGTATATTACATTTATTGATTTGCAAGTGTACCAACCTTGTATCCTGGAATAAATCCTACTTGATCATAGGATATGATCTTTTTGATGCATCGCTATTATTGATTTACTAATGTTTTGTTGAGAATTTTAACATCTATGTTAATTAGTGTTATTGGCCTATAATTTTCTTTCTTTGTAGTGCTTTTATCTGGTTTCAGAATTGGGATAATGCTGGCCTCATCAAATGACCTTGGGAGTTTTCCCTTCTCTTGACTTTATTGGCATAATTTGAGAAGAAGAGATGCTAGTTCTAGGAATGTTTGGTAAAGTTTATCTGTGAAGCCATCTGGTAACAGCTTTTTGTTTGTTGGGTCTTTTCATTACTACTTCAATTTCACTAGGTGTAATCTGTCTTTCAGACTCTCTGGTTCTTCCTGATTTAGTTTTGGAAGATTGTATGTTTCTAGGAATTTATCCATTTCATCCAGGTTGTCCAATTTGTTGGCATATAATTTCTCATAATATTTGCTTGTTATCCTCTCTATTTTTTGGTGTCAGTTGTTATTTCTCCTCTTTTATTTCTCATTTTATTTAATTGGGTTCTCTCTCTTTTTTTCTTGGCGAGTCTGGGTAAAAAGATTCGTCGATCTTGTTTATCTTTACAAAGAACCAGGTCTTAGATTCATTGATCTTTTGTATCATTTTTTTTTAGATTCTACTTCATTTATTTCTGGCTTGATCTTTATTATTTCATTCCTTCTATTCACTTTTGGGCTTTGTTTATTGTTCTTTTTCAAGTCCTTTAAATGTAAAATTAGATTGTGTATTTGAGCTTTTTCTTGCTTCTTGAGGTAAGTCTATATTGATATGAATTTCTCTCTTAGTATTGCTTTCACTGTGTCCCACAGATTATGGGTTGTTATCTCATTTTCATTTGTTTTAAGGTATATTTTGATTTCTCCCTTGATCTCATTGTTGATCCATTCATTGTTTAATAACATATTATTTAGCCCCCATATCTTTGTGTATTTTTCAGTTTTCTTCTTATGACTGATTTCTAGTTTCATAGCATTGTGGTCAGAGAAAATGCTTGATATGATTTCAGTATTCTTGACGCTGTGGAGGTTGCAGCTGATCTGAGAGAGACAAATTCTTTTCTTAAATACCGTTACATATACCAGGTACATAGTTTCAAAGTCATGAAACTAGCTTAAATGTTATGGCTTCAGATTAGTCATGTACAAATGCATATGCACCTGATATATGTAACAATATTTAAGAAAATAATTTATTTGTATCTCTTGGATCAGCCATGACCTCTACTGGGTTAAAATTATTGAGACTAGTTTTGTGTCCTAACATTCAGCTACCTTAAAAAGTGTTCATGTGCAGTTGAAAAGAATGTATATTTTGTTGCTTTGTGGTGAAATGTTCTGTAGATATTAGTTAAATCCATTTGATCTAGTGTGTCACTTAGGTGACTATCCGCTTGTTAATTTTCTGTCTGGAAGATCTATCCATTGAAGTCAATGGAGTGTTAAAATCACCTACTGTGAATGTATTTCTGTAGATCTCTCTCTTTATGCCTACTGAGATTTGCTATCATATTTATATTCTCCTATGTTGGGTGCATAAATGTTTGCTGAGGTTATATCCTCTTGTTGGATTTTTGCCTTTATCATTATGTAGTATCCTTCTTTATCTCTACTATAGCTTTGGTTTTAAGTCTCTTTTGTCACATGTAAGTATTGCTACCCCAGCTATTTTTTTTCTTTTCCATTTGAATGAAATATCTTTTTCCATCACTTTCTTTTTGATCTGAGATGGGTCTCTGAGAAATACCATATATTTGGAACTGTTTTTTATTCATTTAGCTATCCTATGTCTTTCAGTTGGAACATTTAATCCATTTACATTTAAAGTGATTATTGATGGATAAATGTTGATTGCCATTTTATTTTTTAACTATTTTCCTCTTTTTATTATTATTTTTCTTCTTTTTCTTCTTAAAGCAAACACTTTAACACTTGTTGCAACACTGGTTTTGTGTTCACAAACACCTTCAAGTTTTTTTTTTTTTCTGGAAAGCTCTTAATTTCTCCTTAAATGGTAGTTTTGCTGGGTAAAATAGCCTTGGTCATAGGTCCTTGCTTTTCATCATGATAAATATTTCATGTCAATCCCTTTGGAATGAAATGTTTCTGCTGAGAAATCAGATGATAGTCTAATGTGGGCTCCTGTGTAGGCAGCTAACTGCTTTTCTCTTGTGGCTTTTATGATGTTTTCCTTGTCTTTAAGCTTTGCCATTTTAATTGTGATATGTCTTAGAGTGGACCTCTTTGGGTCTTTGTTGTTTGAGACTCTGTGAGCTTCCTGACTTGTGTGCCTTTTTCTTTCACTAGGTTAGGGAAGTTTTTGGTCATTGTTTCTTCAAATAGGTTCTTGATCCCTTGCTCATCTCTTCTCCTTCTGGTATTACCATGATGTAGATATTTTTACACTTCATGATGTTCAAATATTGCTTAAGCTCTCCTCATTTTTTAAATTCTTTTTTCTTTTTACTGCTCTGCCTGGGTGTTTTCTGTATTTTCCTTGTCTTCCAAATGACTGATTCAAAACTTTGCTTCATCTAACCTACTGTTTCTTCCTTCCAGTGTATTATTTATTTCAGATACTGTATTCTTTATTTCTGACTGGTCCTTTTTCATGGTTTCTATGTCCTTTTTTCATGCTGTTGAGTATCTTTATAATTGTTACTCTAAACTTTCTATCTGATCAATTGCTTGCCTCCATTTCATCTAGCTCTTCCAAGAATTCCCTTGTTCTTTCATTTGGGGCCTGTTTTTTTGTCTTCCTATTTTAACTGCCTCTTTATATTTGTGTGTATGTATTAGGTAGATATGCAAAGACTCTGGTTCACACCTGTGTCAGATGCTGCCTGTGACTGGCCCTGGGCAACCCTTTGGAACTATCAGTGATCCACAGCTTGTGGCTCTTTCTGCTAGGCTTGGGTGTGTGCAGAAAGAACCAAGCTGCACACCAAGGCTTGCTTTTACCAGCACTGGGATTGAGGGAGGCAAAGTCTCAGAGCTCCCAGAGATTTGCCTCTGCCTGTAGGCTTTCTGTTAGGCTTGATTTCTGAACTACCCTCCGGCTACACTCCTCAGGAGCTGAGCTTAAGGTCCACAGGATGAGGAAAGATGGATTCCTGCAGGCAGGCCTATTGCTTCCCCTCAGGTTGATGTCACTTGGATGGGAGTGCTCTGCCCACAAAAAGATGGCTTATGCAGTATTGCATATGAGCTGGGAAATTGTAACCTTTTCTAGACCACATTGTGCTTTCTTCCGCTTTAAGCAATTGATTTCATACTTTTTCTTATCCTATTATCATCTTAAAAATTACATCATATCTGGACTGTTGAATTTTATTCAATGGCAGTACCAGTCCATTTTGATAACCACACATTCCAACATTATACTATGATATAGTCAATCCCAATTGATATCCAATTAATTTATTGGAAACATAAGCAAATGCACATGTTCTATTTGGGTTAAAGAAATAAACTAAAGAGATAGTTTCAGGTTTAAAATTACATTTAGCTAGCTGGCCATAGACATACATTCTACTTCTGTATTTATGAATCATCAGAGAAAGGTAAAAATAAAATAGCCCCCAAGAGTAAAACCCAATTTATTGTCTATATCTGGAAAGAGTATTGACTATACAAGCCATGAAACCGATATGAGGATTGCAATTAACCTTTCACAAGCACCTGTGTGGTAAAAATGTTGGCTTAAATAAATATAACAAAATACTTTTTTCCTTCACTCTGCCTGTACAAGTTGTTTCATCTCCATAAATTGAGGGCTGTACCAACTAGAAAATGGAACTGCTGTCCCTTCTTCCATGAGTGACTGCTTTAGAGGCTATTGAAACCTCAACATCTACTCTCATCTTTAATTGAAGACTTTTACATGAAAAACAGTAGTAATATTAACTAAGATGTGGAATATTAGAAGGGGAAATTTCATGGGAGAGAAAGGTAGAAAGGCAGAGACAGAGTGAGTTTGATTTGTGATACATCAATTTCCAAGTTATGTTCATGTAACACAAAGGAGATACACAGTAAGATTTGCATACAGTCAAATTTTAATACTTGTTGGCTTCAGACCTCATCAAACCTGGTACTTGTCACATTTTGACAAGAAAAAAATGTTTTAGCACTTGGCACTTGCTCAGGCCTTGTAGCCCTTGCTAGAACATGTATGAGTTACAACACCACCCTGCAAAAGAAAATGCTTCATCACTTGCCGCTTGCTTGCCACTTGTCAGTTTTGGTATTCGTCATGAGTTCCAAAACAAATTAACAAAGAATATCAAGTTATCACTTTACTTATTTCTGGATTATAGGAAAAAATAGACATGAACTCTACCATTTCTGTAACATATTTTTACTCACATCAATCTACTACATTCTCAGTTCTTTTAATCACTCTACTGAAATTTATCTGGGCAAGGTTACCAATTAGTCCCTATTGATTAAATGCAAGGACTGCATCTCAATTTTTACCTTAATAATCTCTCTTTTCCATTTGAGAATGTTGACTTCTCCCTCTTTTATGAAAACCAAGATTCTTTTGGTTTTAACATTAAATTTTCTGTTTTATATTAAGGTTTATTATATGTGTATATGTATACTGTTGATGCTGAGAATATACCTACCAAGAAGGACCCTATGTTAATCAGGCCCAAATTCATAACCAGAGTCTAGCCAGCATTGCTTACAGAAGCCCATTCTGCACGCTGAATTTCAGGGAAAAGCTACAGTCTAGCTGCTAATGGGCTCCTGCACTGGGCTCCCACTGCCTGAATCAAACCTTAAATGAGAGCTCCTAGGATTGTTTTCAACCAATAGGACTGAGATACTTCCCATCCAATCAGAGCTGAACAGCTATATCTTCATTAGCATCTTCACTGACTGATCAGAGTAGCTTCATTCTGACAAATCAGGAAAGTGTTTTTTAGACCATTCAAACTGTGAGGATTTGGAGTCCTCATTTTCATGAGAACATACCAATCAAGGACTAAGGGCAGGCACTATTCTGTATATGAACCAGCTTGTCCCCTGTCTTGGTGGAGCTCGCTTCCAGTTTCCATGGAAGATGGTGGCTCCTAGCTGGAGTCAACAGCCAGGCTGCCTCATCCAGGCCACCTCACAGCTGTGCTGCTTTGCAACTGAACTGCTTACACTGAATAAAGTCTCTCCCCTCACCGAACCTCAAATTGGAGGCTCTTGTTGGCATTCAATTGGTGACAATGACTTTTGGTTGACTATATATGTGTATAGATACACATATATGTATGTATGATGTATGTATGTATATGTATAGGTACCTCTACATGTATACTCTTTTTTTTCTTTCCAATCTCTACAGCAGCTTCCCATGTTGTTACTCAGATTTAGAATTTTCTAAAGTTATCCCTATATTTTCTTCTTTCCCAGGCTAATTTTACATGTCCTTATGTCCTTATCTGTATTTTATTATCTGACAATTCTCTAATTTTTATCTCTAGACTTTTTAAAAAATATATTTCCAATTCCAGGAACATTTCCCTTAATAATACTATTCTTTTAAGGGGAAGAAAAGCCCCTTAGTTTATTCTGTTTTTGGACTAGTTATGACTTTTGTTGCATACATATCCAGTCCCGGTTTTTGTCTTTCAAGTCCAGGCAAAGAGATATAAAAAAAGTTTCTTGCCATTTAATGCTAACTAGATCCCATTTCTGGCAATCTGACAGGTAAGATATGGTTTCTCTACAAGCACCTTAAAAAGCTTTATAATAATAATCTTAGGAAAACACCATTATTATTTCTACATTTATAGATGATGCACAAAATGGCAAAGTCATTTGCCTAATTCCACACACATTAGAAGATGTGAATCCAGCATTAAAACTGGAGCCGTATATTTCTGATATTTTTTCAGTTAGCTATTATCAGAAGTTTAAAACACATGAAAAAGTTGAAAGAATAGTTCAATGAACATCCATATACTCATTGCAAATTGTTTTATGTATTCCTGTTGGATAATTTAAAAATATGCTTCAGGAATAATGACATTTCAACTTTATTTTTCCTGTTTCCTCTTTATTTTATTTATTTATTTATTTATTTATTTATTTATTTATTTATTTTTATTTTATTATTTTATTTTATTTTATTTTAATTTAATTTAATTTTATTTTATTTATTGTTGTTCTTGTACAGTTATCTGTCTTTTACTCCCATCCCAGCCCACCACCCCAGCCCTCCCCACCTCCCACCCATATCCACCCGCCCTAGTTTTTGTCCATGTGTCTTTCATACTTGTTGCTCCAAACCCTTTCCCTTTTCCCTTGAAATTCCCTCCCCTCGCCCCTCTAGTGACATTTCAACTTTAGATATGGGGTATATTCTACATATAATAATAACACAAGTAACATACCTAAGAAAGTTAAAACTATATCACATTAGCTAATATCCATTTCATATTCAAATTTTCCTAATTTTCAAATGTATTTTAGAGCTGTTTTTTTTTCAAATCAAGATTCAGTCAATGTTGATACATATCTGAATGTCTTCTTAGTGTCTTTTGAAACAGAACAATTTCTCCACCTTTTTTCCTTCTCTCGCAATATTGACTTTTTGAAAAACTCAGGCCATTTGTTTGGTTGAATTTCTCACATTTTGGATTTGTCTCATTTTCTCATGGTGTTGTTTAAATAACTCTTTTTAGAGCCTGGGTTTTATCTACTATCTTACTTTTCTTCCCCTTTGGGCCTTGGGAATAGAATCATTTCTGAAGGAAACTTTCATTTAAAAAAAAAATGGTGTTGCCTCTTTGTCTTTCAATAGAATAGATAATATTTTAAAAGAAAGATTGTATTTGGTAACTGTCACAATGACTGACACCAGGGCCTGATTTTATTGAGAACATTAGGAACTTTTAGAGGACAAGTTAGGCTGTTGGTTTAACCTCTTCTTCCACAATGACCATACTGGCAGCAGAGTGTGCTACTGATGTATATAGTTAAGATGAAATAATATGAGTTACTACTGTTATACTTGGTTCATTGTGTGAGTCTGTTCCTGGTGTGTATGTATGTGCTTGCACATACTCATCAATTCCTCACAAAAATCTTATATTGTAGATGTTATCTTATCTGCAAAATAAGAAGAGTTACATAGGTATTCAGAGCCATTATTTATAAGAGATTTCTCTGATTATAAACCCTATAAGATTTCCACAATCTAAAATGGTAAAAAAAATTTCAGCTCTCATGCTAACTATGACTGGCTGTGGGTGGAAGAGTTTGGCCATGAGGAGGATTCTGAGGACATAATTCATCCTAGCGAGAAAGAGTGTCATAGAAAATACTAATGCATATGAACAGTATTTGAGAATGCCCCCTGGCCCAAAATGAGCAAGCAAAGCTTGTAGTTTTCTATCTGGGAACACCAATTCTTTTCTTCTCCAAGACAGTTGTGATTCTCTAAGATTTCATTAATACAAGGTATCCAGGTGTTGAGGTACTAACTTCTTCTAGGCTTATGTATGTTGAGAGGTGGGGTGATACCTCAAGGTGGTTGAGGGAATAAAATAAAATAAAATGAAGTTCACAGTAGTTCCCTGAAGTAGATAGAGGTTACTATTTACACCTGACTAGAAATAATCGCTATGAAAACGGTCTCATAATGCGTTCTCTAAAAGACTCTACACAATAGAGCATTCGATGTAAAACAGCTTCATGGGTCATTTAAATGAAATCAACAGTTCTGCAAGTGAGAAGTACTGAATAGATGCTTTCTATTAAATTCTTAGAAAGCCCCAGACTCATGAAAAGTGTGAGAAAAAAGTAACTTTGTAAGATGCCTCATCCATGCTTCATTTACCCCACTGTACTGAAGGCATTGTGACATGGTAGAGTCATTCCCTTGTAAACAAATGGTAATTAGGAATAGAGGCAGAGGACTTGATTGCATTATTATGTCTGAGGTAATTAGAGACATAATCTGATTCCCTATAATTTGGCTATTAAGAAGGCCATCAACAAAGCCGAAGATACTGGCATTGAATGATGAATGAAACACTAAAAGTTCACTTCCATATTTTTTCAAATCCTGTTGTTATATGCTATTTCCCAACCCAAGGCATCATTTTAGCATTTGTATTTAAAATACTATGAAAGATTTTATTTAGGTATCACTTTACACTTTTTAATATGGTATGCCAGCAATTCCCTAACCTGAATTCAATAGTCTAACCCAGTGATATGGCGAAGCTCATCTCACAATGATTTTATATTTGAAGTAGGCATTTAGTGAGATTAAATGATTGAGCCATTATTACCTGAATTTGAAGCGATAAAGAAATAATTAAAACACATCTTTTTCTCTTTCTCCTCTACAATATGAAAAAATAACACATTATAAAGAAATGTTGAACAACCCAATATTATTATGCACTTTCAAAGGCTTTTTGGCTATTTTCACTTCATTGTTTCATATGTCCACCTTCATCCCCACAACCACACACACAACACACATGCACGCACGCACACAAAAGACCAGTCCTAGGGACCCAGATGTTTTTCATCACACTGATGGCCTATCATCTACTGCATTTTTTGGTGTGTGGGCATTCCCCACCATTCCCCTCACCATCACCAAAATGATTTTTAAAACAAATAAATGTATAGTTTTTATTTTAGGATTTTTTTCTCCAGCTAAAGGAGAAAATTTAAACTGTGTAAACTTCACTAGAGGAACTAGTTAAGACTACAGATTCCTAGAATCTGCTTCTAGAGAATGAGACTATGTAGGTCTTCATTTGGCACACAGAAATATACATTGCTTACAAGTAATTTAGAAGAACTTAATTCAAGGTGCTTTCAGAACTGAGAAACATTGTAACTAGGGCACTAGCAAAAATAGCAAAATGTGAAAGTTATAAATGGCCTCAGTCTTTCAAAACTTTGTAGCTAGTGTTCTTCGTCTATGTTCTTGTCAGTCTTATGATTAGTTTGTTCCTCTCAACTATATCCCCAAGAGACCTCTCTGACTTCTGTGTTCTAACACCACCTTAGGACAGGCCCTAAAGACGTGGCTAGTAACCATCATACTGGGTAGAACAGCTCTAGATTCTGGGGACATGCTTGACACTAGGCTTTTATCCTTTATTGGATGACCCTCTCTGAAGCATTATGGCTCAAATAGGTACATCAAAGCAAGTCAGCAGTTCACTTTTCTCTTCTTTTACTGACTAAGATTTGAGCTTCAGGTCAGTATTGTCATCTGTAATATGATACCGTAAACTTATTTGTCGGAGATTAACAGAGGATCATTTGAGATGACATTTTCTACTTTTGAATAGACTTCAGTTTTAGAGCACTTTTAGGTTTACAGGAAAATTGGGCAGGCAGTTAGAGTTCTCATATACTCCCTCTCCCAATCACCCACTCCTCCAGTTTTCCCTATTATTTGCATCTCCCATTAATGTGTCATATTGTTACAACTGATGAAGCAATAATGATATATTGTTAACTAAAATCCATACTTTACATTAAAGCTTATGTTTTGCTTTGTACATTTGTGTGAGTTTTGACAAATACGTAATGCCATGTATCCACTAGTACAGCATCATACAGAATAATTTCTATTTTAATAGTTGCCCTACAAATCCTTTCTGCTCTGCTTATTTATCCCTTTTCCCCACTCAACCCTGGTCTGCCATAAAACTTTTTATTCTTTCTGTAGTTTCACTTTTTTTTCTGATAATAATTTCTGTATTATACAGAATGCAGCATTTTCAGCTGACACCTTTCATTCAGCAATGAGAATTTAAGATCTTTCCATGTATTTATACGGCTTGATATCTCATTAAGTTTTATTGTTAAATGATGTTCCCTTGTATGGATGCACCTGAATTTGTTTATAAAATCAGGTAGGCAAGGACGTCTTTGTTGCTTTCAGGTTTTGGCAATTATGAATAAAACTGCTGTAAATATTTATGTTCAGTTTTGTATGGACATAATTTTGAACTCATTGCATATAAGCCCATGTTTGTCTATGTAGAAACTGCCAAAATGTCTTCCAAAATGGTTATGAGTGATAATTCCTGTTACTCCACATCACTGTGAACATTTGGTGGTGTTAGTGCTTTGAATGTTAGCCACTGTAATAGGTACATAGTGGTATCTTATTGTTGTTTTAATTTACAGTTCCTTAAGGACATATGGTATTGAGTATTTTTCGTATGGTTCTTTCCATCTGTAAATATTCTTTGGTGATATATCCAGATCATTTGATCCTTTTTCATTGGGTTACTTTTTATCATATTGTTGAGCTAAGGGTAAGTCTTTTATTAGATATGCATTTTGTAAATATTCCCTCTTACTCCATGGCTTGTCTTTCCCCCCCCCTTAGATGTGTTTTTCATAGGGTGGATTTTTTTTATTTTAAGGAAGTCTAACTTATTAATTTTTCTCTCATGGATCATGTTGCATTTAAAAATCATTAACTATGTATGGTGTCAGATGGGTACAAGATTTATCAGGGTGATCACTTACTAAGTTATACAATGTTTAATCACTGGGTTGTACACCTGAAACTCATAATATTGTATGTCAACTACAATTGAAAAATAAAAAATGATTTTAAAAATAAAAATTAAAAAAGTTCATTGCCAAAACTAAGATCACCTAGATATTCTCCCATGTTATCTTATACAAATTTTGTGTGGTATATTCAGGTCTATGACATATTTGGAGTTAATTTTTGTGAAATGTGTAAGGTCTATGTCTAGATTCATTTTTTTTTTGCATATATATGTCCAATTGTTCCAGCACCATTGTTGAAAAGACTATTTTTTTCTTCACAAACTTGCTTTTGCTCCTTTGTCAAAGATGAGTCAACTATATTTCTATAGGTCTATTTCTGAGTGTCTATTTTATTCCATTGACCTACTTGTCTATTATTTCACCACTACTACATTACGTTGATTACTGTAGCTTTACAGTATATCTTGTACTTGAAGAGTGACAGCCCCCTGACTTTGTTCTTCTTCAGTACTATGTTGGCTATTCTTGGTCTTTGTCTTTCCATATAAACTTTAGAATCATTTGTCAATATCCACAAAATAATTTGTTGGGATTTTAATTGGGACTGTGTTGTATCTGTAGACCAAGTGGAGAAGAACTTACCTCTTAACATATTAAATCTTCCTATCCACAAACATGGAATACCTCTCTATTTACTTACTTCTCCTTTGATTTCTTTATTTAGCATGTTATTGTTTGCCTCTGATACATTCTGTGAATATTTGGTTAGGGTTATACCTAAGTATTTGATTGTGCTAATATAAATGCTATTGTGTTTTTAATTTCAAATTTGCTATTGGCCATTGCTGGTATATAGGAAAGCAATTTAATTTTATATTAATCTATTTTCTGCATATTTACTATAATCACTTAGTTTCAGGAGCATTTTTCTTTATTCTTTAGGGTTTTTTTTTTTACATAGGCAATCATGTCATCTGTGAAGAAGAGAAGTTTTATTTCTTCATTTTAATTTCCTTTTCTTTTTCTATGAATAAGTTAGAATTTTCAGTACATGTTGAATAGGACTGGTGAGAAGGCACATCCTTCCTTGTTCCTGATCTTAGGTTCATAGCATCTAATTTCAGACCATTAACTATATTACATAAAGATTTTTGTAGATATTTCTTATCAATTTATGAAAGTCTCTCTTTGATTCTAGTTTGCTTAGTTTTTATCGTGAATGTGTATTGGGTTTTATCAAATGTTTTTTCTACATTTATTGAATTACTATATTAATATAGTAGAATACATAACTTAATTTTCAAATGTTAATTGAGCCATATTTAAAATCTATTTCCACAGACAATGTAACATTTGAACACAAGGCATTTTTATGTGTACTCTCTTGACCAACATATTATCAATTACAAGGAAAAATGGGAATACATAAGAGAAAGAGAAGGCCAGAGAAAAGTAGACTGAAAATAGTCTCCCGTTCAAGGCTCTGCTTCAGTGGTGTTTCTTGCCTTATGTTGAACAAAGGAAAACTTGTCTTAAATAAGCCAGCCTAATTGCCTTTAGACAGCTAAGACTCCTTTAAGAAAGAGGAGAGGAGAAAAAAGGCTTCAGGTTATGTCATTTGGTTTATTTGACTTTTATCTTTCTTTTCTTCAGAATTGGTACTTCAAGGTTGATTCCAGAATTTTAGATTTGATAAACTAGTAAAATAAAAGGATTTCAATTTTTCAAAATTTTCCAACTCTGGTTTTGTTTTGAAAGTTTTATGACAAATTGTGAATGGCAACAAGGAAAGTGAAGAGAAGATGCCACAAAGGAAGTTCTTATATCATTTACTACTTTAGACAATTAGAGCATCAGATGGTTAACTAGATCATGCTCATACTTTACACTCCAAAATTTATACTGCATACTATAGGGTTGGGTCTTGCAGGTCACATTCAGAATTAAGGGTAGTCTTTTCTAAGAAAAGACAATTTTGAAATGTAAGTGTATTATACTTGCATTCTCACACATGTGCTCTAAATCATGCTAAGAACTGTGAGATATAAGTGGACAAGAAGCTAAGATTGCTATGATTCACCATGGTGAAGCCAATAGCCTACCTAGGCAGACAAGTTAAATAGGAACTATCTAGGCAGAAGAGGCACTTTATACAGAAAATAAACATCTTAAGAGTCAGAAAATGAAACCAGTGTGGCCTGAAGAACAGCAGAAAGATGCTGTGAGAAGTGGGGTTTGACTTCCACTTCAAGGAAGAGCAGATTTTTCAGTAGATGGAAAAGGTATCTCAAAAACTTTTGATGTAAAAGACAACATAGTAATAGATTGTGACTCTTCTGTACTGCCTCTGAAGCTCTCTTCATCCCATCTTATAAACAGCTTTGACCTTTATAGCTCACATCTCTGACTGTCACTCTGTTCTCTTTTTAGGTAACTGTCTCTTACTAACCTTTATCCTCATCCAAGATGAATTCAACGTACGGGTGCAGTCATTCTAGGAATCAGGAACTTGTTGCAAGGTTATCAGCCAAATCCTCCTGTTCCATCCCATCTCAGCCATAAACCCCATGATCACAACCTCCTAAACTATAATCTTAGCCCACAAACCTCCACATTCTAGCTTCTTTATGGCAGTGTCCCCTACACAACTCTTCTTTAACTTCATAACCACTGCTACTTTCACTGGTCCGTTTCCCACAGGACCACTCTGAGTTCACTCACACAGCTTAGAGTCCATGACCATTCATCACAATCACGTTATTACAAGCCCTTGGCTAATACCCATCTTCCCTGTGCTTCATCAAAGTGGCTAAGCTTGGCTGAAAAAAATTACAAAACTAAAAATGTTCTTAATCACCAAAAATTTATAATTATGTTACCTTTCATATGCCTGAAAAATTTTGGGGAAAACGCAGATGAAACTCTTTTTATGGAGGGCTCATCAAGGCAGGTTTGCCCTTACACTTTCAGGTCCTGTGGGCCAGAGTACAAACAGAGGTCTACAGATCCTGGGTCTATGTATCTGAAAGTATAAACTCACCTAACAAGCTGCTAAATGAAATGTGGTCTATCCTTCTGTCTTGACAAATACACCTTCACAATGACCTAAGAGGCCAGGTTTCAATGCAGTATTTTTGGAGTCCTCAGAATTCTGTGGGAGCTAGTAAAATAGACAAAGGAAAAAAAAGGCAGATGGCTTTCCCCTTTCTGTTATTAGCATCAGTCCCCTCCCCCATTACGAAGGTCTGGAGTTTTTAGACAACCTGGTCAGCATGCCCATCTACTTTGCTCATAACAACTACCCCTTGGTCTCTCCTAGGGCCTCAAGATGCATATAGTCAGAGCTTTATCTGATCTCAGGAGGGCAGACATGGGGAAGAGACTAAACAGGACAATGAGGAAGTCTTGGCCATTTATAAAGAGAGTTCTGGAATGCCAGCTATCCAAATGCTGGTTTAGAGGCTCAAGTTCGGTTTTGGGTACGCACATGTACTTGACCCATGGCTCAGGGCCTGAGCTGGACCCCTAAAGCATGAAGTTGATGGGAGAGTAGGATCTTTTTGTCAGGGTATAATGAGAAAACTCTAAGGATATAACTCATCATATGGGCACAATGAGCTGAGCCAGTAAGAAAGCCTCTGTAATTAAAAGATTACAGATCGATAATACAGTAAACCTGACATTCAAACCAGTTTACACTCGGAGAAGAGAGAAGATTTCAAGCCTATCTTGAGATTCCCAGGAGCCTCTGCAAAAGACAGGGAAACAAGAATCTATGTTTTGGGACCTCATACGATATCAATCAAAGATGGCCATCTCTTATCAGAATTTTTTCATGTTCTACCACACAGCTTCTTGCAGCTTTGGCATGTGAGGGCTCCACTCACTCTATGCGTGGACATATCCAGAGAAAGGAAAACAGTGGCACGGAGGCCTGCTGAGAGAAGACAGTGAACAGAAGACCAATGCTATTTCCCAGAGTAGTGATGGCAGCTTCATTTAGAGAAACATTGCCAGAGCACTTGAGAAACATTCCCAGGGCCTTCTTGGATTCCTGAAGGGATCCAAGAGCTAGTTCCTGCAGGGATTTAGACACCTCGGAAGCAGGTTATGCAAGACTCCAGAAGCCAGAGGACATTTCCAGTTACTTCTTACTAGTTTTCAGGTTGTGGTGGAGAGGCTCTATGGCCTAACAATTTTCCACCAGAAGTACATACGGATGCACATGTTTAGGACAGGGATAGTGAAGAAATGAAGTCATTTGGTTAGAGGAATTCCCACACAGAGTAATAGTGCCAGCTATGTTTTCTCAGGAAAGAGGAGACAACTAACATTTTTTGATGTCTGCTGTAAGTTAGGCATTTTACGTGTAAAGTTTAATTCTCAAAAGAATCCAGAATCTTTTAACTCTCAAAAGAAACCCATAACATCCTGAGGCTCAGTCAGGTCAAGAAATAGGCCCAAAGATACATGATAGAGATGTGTTTTCTGATCAGTGTTTGTCTCCTGTCCTTTGCTGCGTTCTGCAATTGCAGAAGTCTCTTTCCTAAGAGTCTCCTAGAATCCTGGCGTTGAAGGTTATATCATAAAGAAGTTCTTACAGTAATGTAAATAGGATCACTCTTTTGACCGTGGCTTTCTCATATGTTTCATAATTCTAGATTTTTAATTACATTTCATTATGTGTAAGTCTAAAGTAATATTATTTTTTGGGGGGGGTGGGGGGGCAGTGGGTATTAGAAGTTGCCACAAAGGGACTTGTAATTAACTTGGCATGTCAAATCTCTAAGAGTATCATTTTCACATGGGCATTTAATAAGTAATATTTGGGGATAAAATAGAATCTAAAGAGTACTTTGAAAAAAATATAGAACGGCACTTACATCCCTTTTAGATATTCCCTCCACTTCTGTTTATTGAACAGCTTCAACGATCTGCTACCCTGTCTCTGAATCTCATACCCAGGCTCTGTCCCTGTTGCTTTTTGAAGTTCCACAGAAGAAAATTCAAAATTGACTCTCTTGGTTATTGCCAATGAACAAAAATCTGGATGATGATGGAAAGGTAATATCATTTCTGCTGCTTAGAAAAATTCACATGTTTTAGTGCCATGTGTATAAAAAAAACCCTGTGGTTGCTGATAGAACTGTGGGTTTCTTAATGTTTTTAGTGCTAATTTTATATAGCTATGAAAAACCAATGCTAGCTTTCCAGGGTTGCCACACATAATAGTGACTCCAATATGCCCACAGGTGAGGAGAGACAGAGCAACATGGTCACCGAATCACTGTTTTATGATCACATTAAAAAAGCCATGAACTTTCCCCACTTGCTATTATATTTTAATTCACTGACACATTTGTGATCACACATATAAATCAGTGTGCATCTTTGAAAGATAAATTGCACACCAAATCCAGGCAAACTACGGCATCCTGTTTTATAGAATCTATCTGACCTGACTGCAAAGAGTATATTTGATTAATCAGAACTAAGATTTTAATAAAGAAACAGCAGGTGGGCCAACCACAAAATTAAAACTCTCAACCGTCGCAGAGTAATAAAGTCATAAATACAAAAGTGCTCAAAAAACCTCATTTGCATCTTTGAATAATGTCCCTGCTTAACAAGGATGGGACACTGGCTTGACCAGCAGAGGGCCATTTTCCATGTATGTTGTTGTTTCCGGGTTCAGTCTTGTCCCAGTATCTCTGTCAATTTTTCACTGAGTTATAGAGCAGGGCTTGTGTGCTAATTAATTGCCATGTGCAGTGTGTTTTACCAGTGATTTTTACACCCAGTTACTCAATTGCAGTATCATATAAACTGCATTTCAACACATGCTGAAGAAAAAAATATGCATTTGGTTTCCTAACCAACTTTGGTGAATTTAAGGATTTATTTTTTTTTATTTTTGGAATAAACTGTATCAATTTATTTCTGTGACTGTGGATAGCCTCACTGTTAGTAGTAAAAATTTTTATGGCTTTTTGAAGAAGCCAGATCCAGATTTGAAATCGGACTCTGCTGCTTTCTGGCTATGTCACCTTATACTGGTTTTGTTAATTAATCTAGTTACTTAAACTAGAACTATTTTCCTATAGTAAAATGTGATTAACAATAGTAGCCCAAGGTTGTATTGAGGTTTAAACATTTTAAGAATTCACGAAATATGTACTTGAAGATTTTTAGCCAACCTACACAAGTTTCCTGTGTACTCAGAATACAGCCTGCCAACAATTTTATCTCAGGAATTTCTGAGCACCATAACCATGAACTACACTAACTACCTTTAGAAAGACAGTTCAATCAATGTGCTCATCTGTCGTTTTGGTGACTGTAAACTGGCAAAGGAATATACCTTATAGTTCATGAAATGTTATGCACATCAGTGTTCATTCTTCGTGGCAACCCTTTAGCTGTGCAGGAGAGATATTAGGATCTTCCTTTTATCATGAGGAAATTGAGTCCCAGAAGTTTAAACAATTGGCTCAACTTTACATGGTGTTGATAGATACAAAGCTTGAAGTTAGTTCATTCTGACATCCAGTCCAGAGCCTTTCCAACACTCAGTCTGGAGCTTCTGAAGTGTCCCAGTGATTTCTTTACAGAGTGTCTGCCTCTACATTTGTAGGCAAGATAATGAGGCCAATTATCTTACCTTTCAGCTCTGCTATTAAAAGAGGTCCTAAAACAATTTCAATGGAAAGAAATGCTTCTTACATCAGCAGAGAATTATAATGATATTTGTATAATTTGCAGAGAATGAGGTTTTAAGATTTAAAAATACTGAAGAAATTTCTTGGGAGAAAGAGGGTTAAAGAAAAAGATGGTGAGGCTCTATTGGTCCCTGAGTCGGCAAATCATTAGATTTTTAAAAATTCAGCTGCTTCATTCTCCTCTTTCAATAGTCATTAAATATCACCTACCATCATTCTAAATACCATCCCAATACAATACACCATAATATAATTGTGATACAATGTATAAACTTACTCTTCCTCACTGCCATCCAAACACTACCCCTAAAGCCAAACTAAATAATTGCAACAATATTAGTGGTAATAATGCTGCAGTAATAACAATCAATATGCACAAACTCTAGGTGCCAGAACTCTCCTTTGTGCTGTAAGAGGCATAATCCCAAATAATTTTTTGTTGTTGTTGTATGAGGTAGTTATTGGATTGGTCAAAAACTTTATTTTTTTTCCTATAAGATGGCTCTACTAGCACTTAGTTGTCTTCAACTTCATTCGAAACGATTTTGTTAGATTGTATTGTGACAGCTGTCCTATCAGTGTGCCTTTAAAAAAACCTCATGAAAACTGATGAATTTTTGTTTAACCATTTTAGTACTGAAGATGGAAGAAAATGTGCAATATTTTCAGCATATTATCTTAATGCTTTCTTTATTATTTCAAGACAGGTAAAAATGCAACTGAAATGAAAAAAAATGTGCAATGTATAGAGAAGGTGCTGTGACAGATGGAAAAGTCAGAAGTGATTTGCAAACTTTCTTGCAAGAGATTTCTTGCTGGATGATGCTCCATGGTGGGTAGACCAGTTGAAGTTGATAGTGATCAAACTGAGACATTAACTGAGAACAATCAACATTACACCACATGGTAGATAGCCAAAATACTCAAAATATCCACATCAATAAAATTATTGGTGAAAATGAAAAATGAGTCTTCTATTATACAGAAAAAACTAAACAGAATTTTTGGCCAATGCATACTTATAACATCCATGTTATACAGCTGAGTATTTTATTGAGGAATTCTTCGTCTCTTCTGTAGCATTTCTTTTTCAGGCTACCATTAGTTATTTCATACTTACCGTATTTGTCTTTTAATCAGTCTTCCTTTTCCTACACTATTACCAACACATCAGTCTACGAAGCATCTGGACTGGACTTTTAAAATGTAAATTTAATCATGCCATTCCCATGTTTAAATCCTTTATGAAATTTCTATTTGCAAAAGGCATTTCTGACAATTACCTACCTTTTTAATTTCATCTCATTTTATCTTCTCTCATCTTGTTTCATGCCTCACCTTTCTTCCATCATGAGACTTCTGCCACATTAAAATTCTCTGTATAACTTGTCAGGATCAAGACTTTTTCCCAGTGCAAGGTTTTACCCCATGGAATTTCCTAACTGGACTGCAGTGCTTCCTGTTCTTCCCTTTGTTATTCTGATGCATATCTCTAAATTAATGTCATTTCTTTCCTGGATTACCTATTCTCAAGAAGGACACATTTAATTCTTTGGCTCAAATACCTTGCTTTTTTCTCTTACTTAATACAATAAGTAGTTACACACTTATATATACATTTATTGTTGTGTTTATTATTGTGTTTCTTTTTCATTAGGGAAAGGTTCATGTCTGTTTGATTACCACGATACATCCAAAATTTTGCAGAGTTCCTTGCAGAGAGTACAAATGAATTAAATAGCAAAGTCAAGGACTCAAAATTTTCTTTCTTTTTTTAATATATTTTATTGATTATGCTATTACAGTTGTCCCATTTTTCCCTTCTTTATACCTCTCCATCTTACATTCCCCCTCCCACCTGCATTCCCCTCCCCTCCGTTAGTTCATATCCATGGGTCATACAGATAAGTTCTTTGGCTTCTACATTCCTTACACTATTCCTAACCTCTCCCTGTCTATTCTGTTCCTACCATTTATGCTTCCTATTCCCTGTGCCATTTCCTCCATTCTCCCCCCCTCCCTCCCCACTAATAACCATCCATGTGATCTCAATTTCTGTGATTCTGTTCCTGTTACAGTTGTTTATTTAGTTTGTTTTTGTTCTTTTTTAGTTTAGTTTTGACAGTTGTGAGTTTGTTGTTGTTTTACTGTTTGTATTTTTGATCTTCCTCTTTTCTTAGATAAGTCCCTTTAACATTTCATATAATAAGGGTTTGGTGATGATGAACTCCTTTAACTTGACCTTATCTGGGAAGCACCGTACCTGCCTAAATGTGCTAAATGATAATTTTGTTGAATAGAGTAATCTTGGGTGTAGGTTCTTGCCTTTCATGATTTTGAATACATCTTTCCAGCCCCTTCTTGCCTGCAAGCCTTCTATTGAGAAATCAACTGATAGTCTTATGGGAACTCCTTTGTTGGTAACTCTCTCCTTTTCTCTTTCTGGTTTTAAGATTCTCTGCTTATTTTTAATCTTGGGTAATGTGATTATGATGTGCCTTAGTGTGTGCTTCCTTGGGTCGAACTTTTTTGGGACTCTGTAAGCCTCTTGGACTTCCTGGAAGTCTATTTCCTTTGCCATATTAGGGAAGTTCTTCATTATTTTTTCAAATAAGTTTTTAATTTCTTAGTCTTTTTCTTCTCCTTCTGGTATCCCTATGATTTGGCTGTTGGAACCTTTAAAATTGTCCCAGAGATTCCTAAGCCTTTCCTCAGTTTTTTAAAAAAAAATTCTTATTACTTCATTCTGTTCTGGTTGAATGTTTATTTTTTCCTTTTGCTTCACACCATTGATTTGAGTCCTGGTTTCCTTCCCTTCACTGTTGGTTCCCTGTACATTTTCCTTTATTACACTTTGCATAGCTTTCACTTTTTCCCCTATTTTGCAACCACACTCTACCATTTTTGTGAGCATCCTGATTACCAGTGTTTTGAACTGTGCGTCTGACATATTGGCTATCTCTTCATTGCTTAGTTACATTTTTTCTGAAACTTTAATCTGTTCTTTCATTTGGGCCATTTTTTTTTTTGTCTTTGCATGCCTGTTATGTAGTAAGGGTCAGAGCCTTAATTATTTGCCAGGGTGGAGCAACCCACCCTACATTGTTATGCTGTATTTGGGGGAGGGGTCCAAGAGGGAACAATGCCACTTGCTAGGCTCTCGTTGGACTTTCAGTCATTTCCTCTGCTACCCATAAGCAAATTGTGCCCTTCTGGTGCTGATTCCCATTTGGGTGGTTTTGTGTATGTTCTAGGACCCTGTGGGTTTCTCCAAAGAACTCTCCTGTGAGGACAGGAGTTTCTCCTGTCACCTTCACCCTGACAGATTTTTTCAGTCAAAAGTTTTGAGGCTTTCTTTACCCTCACTTGAACCCTGGGTTGCATGGTCTATTTCACACCACAGTTGTTCCTCCTGGTTTATCTGCATGCAAATGTGAGACTACCCACTCTGCCAGGTGCCGCTGCACCCACCCCTAGTCCTCCAGCAGCCACTTTGCCATGAGTCCTCTCCATGTTTGCTGCCTGTCTCTGCCCTTCCTACCGGTATGGGTGAATGTTTCTTCTTTAACTCCTTCGTTGTCGGACTTCCATACAGTTCAATTTTTCTGGCAGTTCCAGTTGTTTTTGTTTTTTCAATTTGTTGTTGCCCTTCTTTGGGTTGCGTGAGGAGGCACAGTGTATCTACGTACACCTCCATCTTGGGTGGAAGTTTTCATTTTTATTAAACATTCTTATTACTTTCCCCTCAATTTCTTCCTCAAAAAAGGCAACACATTTAAACTATTTTATTAGACCAAGATGAGAATTACAGAATACCTGAAGTTATAATTCAAACAAATAAAACAACAAACAAAAACTGCTCAAGGATAATAAAAGAATAAGTGGAAATTAAATAAATGACTCCCATATTTATTATATAAGATTTTCACTCTCATTGTTTTCAAATAATACCAGTATACCTGATGTTAACATTCCATGTATTCTGCATTTAATAAAGAAATTATAGAAAAATTACTAGGGGAAGCAAGCTAGCTTCCACCCAAGAATTAGGAAGGTACTGAAGGGTGAAATTGAAAATCTACTGGGTCCAGCATTTAATTGGAAAGGCCATATGATACAAGTCATAAAATTATAATTACATGGAAGAGGTGAATGGTGACTAGTTCATCCAATCCTAGAATGACAGAACTCGTAAACACTCTCCACAACTCATAGCTTTGAAACATGAAACGATTACTTATCACACCTAAGGAAAATAAAGTAACAAATTTTATAATAGAAATACATTTTAGAGAATTTATATAAATTCATGGATGTTAGTATGATGATGTCTTGAGGGGAATAAGGCCATTGAGCATCTATCACTTAGTTTTTTAACCAGGTGTCCTGGACCAAAGACATGCTTGCCTTCAGGTCATGTTCATGTCATAGATTAAACACCTATTTGATTCAATGTATTTTATTCCACATTTTGATGTCAAATACCTTTTCTTATTTTACTAAACTCATGGCACCAACCTTCATCAACTTAGGGCAGACCTACCATTTATCAGGCATCTGCAGGACTGAGTGGTCCGGTAGGGCACATTGCTCCCAATGAACTCCTCCCTCAATCCATCTGAGTTGCCATCACAGGGAAATAGTTCCCTACTCTGCCTCAGTGACCACCCACTAGACCTGTTCTCCCAGGGCTTTGTTCTTATCATTATTCACTTAATTATCTTTAAATATCTACTAAATGCCTACTACAAACATGCTAGTTTTTTGAGAAATGGAAAAGAAAGTAACGTGATTACACATCTTGCAATGCATACAAGAGAAAGGAAAATGGAACAATCACTGTAACACATGTGAAGTGCTGCAAGAGAACACATGCAAGAAACACAGCATAACTGAAGATGGAAAATCTCATAGAGGAAATAATATTTGAGTTAAGTTTTAAGCATTTACAGGGCAACACTTGAGAGGTGGAAAGAACTCGTTTATGCAAGAGAGCTGTGCCAGACCACAACATGCTCAAAAAAATAGCATTCTTTAAAAAGAGAGATAAACATCAACTTAAGAAGTCATACTTAGAAGTTGACACTCTGTTCTGAAGCTATAGAGATTGGGCCCACTGAAAGAAAAAGGTTTTACCAGATTTTGAGAGAGAGAAAGAGTCTAGGCAAACTTTCTGTTTTCTAACCTGTTTAGCTAGATGAATTATGGTGACATATGTTGAGATGGGAAGCACCAGAGGCAGATCATTTGGGAGTATGTGAACCTGTATGTGTGTAATGGAGAGGGAGAAAGTGTAAGGTGGTGAGTTCATCTTTGGACATGTTAGTGCTGAGGTGCCTTGGGCCTTTTATACAGAGATATGCACCGGGGAACTTGATACACAGTCATGGCAGTGAAGACTGAAGGCTGGCTGGAGATGATGACTTAAAAGTCATACAAGTGAGAGTGAAAGCCATAGCAGTGGATGAGAATGTGCAGGGAGAACATTTAGAATGGAAAGACAAAGTGATTTTATTTAATCGGAGGTTATGGAATTATGTCACTTTCATAGAGGAAAGTTTATTGGATTCTGCTACAATGTGTGGCCTTAATTTAGCAAACGGGAAAATGTGAGCACACAGGAGGCCTTCATTCAATGAATGTGTACTTACCACTACCCTTGCCAGGCACCAAGAAAGACATGGTATATTTATGTCAAAGTTATGAAGTTATTTTTTAAGCAAAATCGAGCCTCATAGAACTACAAAGTATGTTCCTTTCTAATTGCTGTGTGCTGAAATACAGAGCACATAAGCTTCCATTTCTGGTGCAGCAACATTAGGAGAGGGAAATTAAACAGGTGTGGTATGACCTCCTTGGAAAAGTTGAACTAGTATAGAGCAGCTCTTTGCTTCTAATAATAGGTAGCAGGAGGTAGAAGGGTGAGAACAGTATAAAACTGAGACTGCTCATAGACAGAACTCTTTTGTGTTATATATCCAGCTGATTTGAAAGATGTCTTAGTATCTGCGTTAGCTTGTCTCCTAAAAGCAATTAAGTCAGGAGCACAGCAGCAAGCAACCAATTGTATACAAGTAGTGGCTACATGTATTGCATTCACAACAGGGACAGTTGCCTGGTATTTGGGAATATCCTTCCTACGCTGGATGGACCTGACTACGGGAAGGTGGCTACTTCCTTCTCTGCCCATGTATTTTTGTTAGATTGAGACATGATAGCAAAATAAGTAGACAGATGATATGTAGACAGCTCAATAGGCAGACACACAGACAGCTACTTAATGTGCAGGAGTCAAGGATCAAGGAAGATTGGAATAATGCTGCTGTCCTCTATCCCCTCACCCTGTTTCCAATATTCTGCTGACCTCTGAGGCCATCTGGGGGTTTTAGTATCCAAAGTTCTTCATACCTAAGCATACTTAAAGCTATTGGATATTTCGCTGGCTATACTAAAACATAATATAATTTAAGTAGTGATAAGTTTGGGCAAGCCAGAAGGATTTTGATTAATGTAAAAGGAAGGATTTCAGAGTTCGCTGGCCAAAGAATCATTAAAAAAACAATTGTCTGTTCATCACAATAGACCCATAAGAGGCCCTCAATATTTGAAAACTTGAATAGGGTAAGAAAGTAGATTTCAAATTGGGATATAACCAAAGACTAAATTCTAATTACTTGAAAAATAATTAAAATTGATTTTTATATGTATTTCATGCTAAGACTTTAGTCATATTTCTGGGGCTCCTCTTAATCACTTTGTAAATTAAGGCACGTCTGTGACAGAGTCATGTGCTCATTCCCTGAGTATATATAAAGTCCTCTCATGTCCTTTATTTCTTAACTCTATAAAGTTAAGCTATAAAATACATGGTAACTAAGCATTAAGAGATTGAAATTTTAAAGTTCAGGAAAAATTTAGAAAATTACAATATGGCTTTATGTACACATAGCTTAGCATTTGGGAGAAAATGGTCAAATAATGCTGGTATCTGTGTCAATAGCAGAACAATGAATTAATTTAGCATTACTGTCTACTAAGGTAGTTTGGTAACTATCATAAAAGAGTAACGTTGTGGGCCTTATGAGACCAATGTTCTCACACAGCCCTTTTCTGTAACTATCTCTGTGTTTTTGGTGAGCTACATACACCCTTTCGGGTCTCATTTTCCCTACCTCCCAAATAAGATAAACTTATTTCCCCAACTCTAATATTCCATGAGTCTATGAAATAGAGTGGATTCCAGGGCACCTATGAAAACCTTGGCAGGAGAGAGCGATGTCACCCTCAGCTCAGGCTGATCAGTACAGTTGCCACAAGTGCATGGTAAGTTCTGCAGGGCCCAGCAACATTTTTGTGCCTGAATGCAGGGATATTCTCATTGTAGTAGATCTCAGAAGCCAGGAGCTGACAACTTCTTTAAGTCAGCAGATACTCTTATACCAGTCACCCTCAGTTATCTGCACTCTGAAACTCACAGGAGCAAAGACTTCAATCACATTCACATGGGTATCTAGGGCCACAGGGTATTATGTGTTAAGTCTCTAAATGACACTCCAGTCAAAATCAAGTCAGAGAGCCAGCATTACAATTGTCAGAATATCCACTAAGTATTTGTGTGCTGAATAAGAATTGCACTTTCTACAACACAAACTTGCCAAGATACTCCTAAGTCTTTTTCAGCAAGAGAGCTCCCAACTAGAAATTGTCTTAGGAGATCACGGCAAGCTCTGTTAACACACCATTTTGCACACCTGCTTCTGTCACCATAAATTTGCAATTAGTTTTCCTCCAGGCTTAGACTGATCAGAGCATTCTTCTTTCCTTTCCAGTTGTTACATAGGCAGTTCTAAAGTGAATCGGCTCAAATGCCAGAACACGTCAAGTCTTGACCTTCCAGGTTCCTCAGTGAGCCGAGTTCAAGTATGAAGAGGAGCCTTTAAGCCTTGCTGTGTAATACTGTCTCCTTGCCTCTGAGCAAGAAACCGGGAGAATTAGTAATGATCACAGAATAGAATTTATTAAGCTACCCTAATTGAGGACTCCAGAGAGTGGGGAGATTAGAGCCCACAATTTGACCTTATTGAGCCTAATGACTAGAGTGGTAAGACATCCAATATTTTAGGAAGCATCTAAGAACTAGAGGCTTAAACATTTTATTTTACCTTCAGGGCATCTCTCTAAGATAAGAATTATTATCATCTTTTACACATGGTTCCGAGATTAAATAATTTGCCCAGGGTCATATATCTACAAGTAGAAGAGCTGTTATTGGAATGCAGATCTGTCTGCAGGCCAGTGGGGCTTTTGTTCTTTTGTTTTTTGTTTTCCTGTTCCCTAGACTTCTGGGGAGAAATACCCAGGCTTAGGGAAATATAAAGCAACATGAAGAATGATTTGGGGGGCCAGTTTCCTATGAAGCTGGTGGGAACCTATTGTCACACAGTTGGAGCCTGGAGCATGGAGAGGAGCAGAGTGAGTCTGAATAAATTACAGGTGGCAAGGACAGCCTGAGAGAGTAAGCCACCAGGGGCCAGGATTTGCAGAGAATTAGCTGGGCCTCAAGAGTCTCCACAGAGAAGTCTCAACTTAAATTTCTCTTGCTAGCAATCAAGACCCTCCAAAGGTAGCCACAATGGTGTTCCAACCATGCTGCTGATTCCTGAACTTCACATGTTCTGCATTATAGTTGACTAGCATGGCAGCAGGTACAATATCTCTTCCCTGACCTTCACACACCAGAGGGCCTTCCCCCAGATGCTGGAGATTTGTGTCTTTCTACCTGCCCTACTCCCTTCATCAAGGCCCAGATCAAATGTCTGCAGCTTTTTCTAAATCCCCAACATGAAAAATGAACCTTCTGTCACTGAATTCCCTCAGCATATTAATCAAGTCCTAACCACTTGGCAGTTTCTGCACAAGTCCTACATTTCCTGCTGAGATAAGGAATCCTCAAATCCTTAAAGGTTGGGGCAAGAGATAAAGTAGAAGAAGCATATATTTGAGACTGCAAATCTCCTTTCCCCTCTCAGTCTCCTACATAGGAGACAATGCTCAGAAAATATGTACAAAATAAGGGAATTTACTCCCATTATTATGCTTATTTTTTTCTTTATCTTGGCAGAAAACACTGATCATGCATTGAGTAAGTATTTTTTAATAAGTACTGACTATAAGGATGTTTCTGTAATGGTCCAGGTCATGGAAAGCTTTTTCTGTTGTGCTAGGACACTGTGTTACTTGTGTTGTAGGGGGAGACATGAATAGCTCTGAAGCAGGGATGACCTAAGACTTGTTTTCAGATAGGTTTGTCTCAATGCAATGCTAAAGATAAAGTGGAGGGAGGTGCCTAGGCAGCAGGAAGAACAGTGGATGTAGGCAGCATCGCAGGCATGAGATGATGATGGCTTAAATCAGTCTTTATGATGGAGAGGAAAAGGACTAATGAAATAATAGGACTGTGGGTGTTGGTTCATAGACTTTTCAGCTCAGGCTTCATCACTTGACCATTCACAGCTGATTCCTAGTATTTGACTATTTCTTCACTTCCATTCCATGTGGTTTGGCTTTTCTTCTTTGTATATTTGCCAAACATGATAGAAATAAAATTAAGAAAACCTATTACAAATAGGGAAAGAGCATGTATTACATTTTAAGAATAGAAAATATATATGATTAAGTAGAAATGAGTTCCAGAATGTGGTGGTATTAGAACACTGTAATGAAATTGCTATGAACCATGGCCAAAGGTAATTATATTTGCAGCTATGTGAAGAACTGCCAAAGTATTTTCTACAACCAGCTCAGCATTTTACATTCCCACCAGCAATGTAAAAGGGCTCTAATTTCTCCACATCTTCACCAACACTTGTTTTGTTTTTAATCATAGCTATCCTAATAGGTATGAAATAATATCTCATTATGGTTTCAATTTCCATTTCCCTAGAGTATTGATAATTATCATTCTCTATAATTATTGTCCATTTGAATATTTCCCTTGGATAAATGTCTGTTTAAAATGATATGCTCAATAATATATATTTATAATTATTTGTATGTATATGTTTTAAATTTTGAGAAAAACTAGAGTTAGAAAAAACAGAGATATAGGCTTTTATATTTTCCCATACATTTAACATTACCATATATATTTATAGTTCTTTAGATGCCTTCAATTTACTGTCTAGTGTCCTTTCATTTCAATCTAAGACTCCCTTTAGGATGTCTTATAATACAGATTTATTGGTAATGAACTTCAGCACTTTCTTTCTTTCCTTCTTTCATGCTTTTCTGCTTTCTTTCTTTCTTATCTAGGAATATCTTATTTATTCTTCATTTTTAGAGGAGATATTTTCCAAATATAGAATTATTTCTCGAGAACTTTCTTTCAGCACTTTAAATATGTCATCATATTGTGCTCCTGCTTCCATGGCTTCTGATGAGAAACTCACTGTTAATCTGACAGAACATCTCTTTTTTCTTGTTGTTTTTAAGGGATTTTTTTTTGTCTTTGGATTTAGTTAATTTGATTATAATGTATCTTGATATGGGATTCTTTGAATTTAATGTATTTAGAATTCAATGAATTTCTAAGATTTTAAAAATCTATGTAATTCATCAAACTTGGGATGTTTCCAATCACCAGTTTAAATATCCTCTCCATTTCTATCTCTCTAATAATGCATATGCTGGTCCACTTTATGGTGTCTCACAGCGTCCTTAGGCTTTGTTCACTTTTTGTTGTTTTCTTTCTGCTCCTCAGATTCAGTAATTTCCTACCTTCAAATTTACTGTTTCTTTTTCTGCCTGCTCCAATCAGCTGCCTTCAGTTAAACACCAGTGATTTTTTTATTTTAGTTTTTATACTTTTTACCTCCAGAATTGGTTTTTTATGTCTATCTCTTTACCAATATTTTCATTTTGTTTCTGTAATTTTCTGATTTCCTATGTTTTCTTGTCCATATTTTCCTTTAGTTTTGTGAGCATATTTAAAACAGTTGATTTAAACTCTTACCTAATAAGTACAATTTCTGGGCATCCTCAGGGATGGTTGGGTAAACTTTTTTTTGTTCTATTTAATCAGCCATATTTTCCTCTTTCATTGTATTATTTGTGATTTTTTATGTTGTTCAAAAAATGACTTGTTTAAAATATAAAAACTCTTTAGTATACAAACTGTTATCACAACAGCATCCATGTAGCATCAAGGAGATGGGGAACATGGCAGAACACTTGGCAGGACAGGGAGGTTTTCAGGGTCTCTACAGATTTCCATGCCTACAGTCATCTGGTAGCCTGTGAGAGCATGAGGTTTTAGCTGATGGCAGATCAAGGAAGCTAGAGGCAGAGGGGCCCTGGTGCCAAAATGAAGACAGAGCATGGCAGACTGCTCCAACATGCCATCTTCCCACAGTGGCAGCCTCCAGGGAAATCCAGATGCAGTTAGGAGGCAACAAGAAGGTGTTGTGATTGAGAGAAGAGACAACCATCATTCCTCAGCATCCTATTGATCACACTGTTGGGAACAGAATTTTCCAGGGAATATAAATTGAAAACACCTAAAAAATTGTCCTGGGAAGAGGACAGCAATTGTATCTGAGTCTACTTCCTAACCCAGATTCCTCATGATTCCAAAAAACTGGGTGAATTACTCAGGTATTTGGGAAGAGAAAGGAATGACAGAGATTTTGGCTAAAAAGGACCAGAACCTTGCTAGTCATTGATCAAGAAAGCCTCAAGGCAATCCAGGGACATCTGTGGGAAGAGCTCTGGGTCAATGGTACTCAGCTGAGCTGACATAAATGACCTTCAACTCCAGGTCATCCATCAGAGCCTCATTGCCCTCAAAGCAGATGTTGAACCAAATGGGGCAGTAGAAAGGTCTCAGACTCTCCAGCACTGCCATATTCAGCACCAGTACCTGGCCATCACCTTACCTGGCTGTGGGTGAAATCAGACCTGGGGCTGGGCCTATGTCTAGGTCCTATATGGTCTGCAGGACAGCATTTTCCATGGATCTTCCCACCTCCTCTGTGCATGGATTGAAGTGCTGAAAACCAGACTCTTGAATATTATAACATAGTATCTCTGGAAATCAGATTCCTCTCCTTCCCTGCCAATCCCTTACTCCAGGTTTTGCTGTTTTATTGATCGCTGATGACTATAGTAGTTCATCTGTTTAGTGAACTTCCCAAAATATTTTGCAAAGATGGTATGCCTTCTTATATGTTGTCACTGAATTTGGGAATTTCTTGAACATTAGGAGCTACACAAAATAGAGAGAAAAAGAAAAGAAGCATCCATGTGCCAGGAGGGTGATACACGCCAAACTCCAGAAGACAGAAACTCCTATGCTCAGGACCCTTCTGGACATTTCTGTCAAGTTTGCATTGAGAAGTGTGTAGATGAAGACTTCCTTGTGCCATTGCTGCAAACAGACATCCTTTTTTTGTGCTCCTGGGCTGGTCAGCTGCTCCAAGAGGGTGCAAACTGTGGCTCTGTGCCTTGGAGCTGTGCTAATTCCTGACAAACAGAGGCAGCAGGCATACAGCCTAAGGTAGGGCTCCTGGTACCACATGCCCACTGCAACTGCATGGTCTCAGGCCAGCAACTTGACTTTCAGAATCTGATTTCTTGTCTATAAAATGAAGTTCTTTCCAACTTTCAAGTGCTCAGTTCTATGTAAATAATGACACATTTGGGACTTCAGGACAAGATGGAGGCTTAGGTAGATATGCTTCACTACCTCACATAACCGAAAGAAGGACAACAACCAATTTAAAAACAAAAATCAACCAGAACTGCCAACACTGAACTGTATGGAAGTCTGACAACCAAGGAGTTAAATAAGAAACATTCATCCAGACTGGTAAGAGGGGTGGAGATATGCAGCTATGGTGACATGGACATGTAGCAATACGGTGGCTGGTGGGCCAGGTGGGCAAGGCAGTGGCTGGGAGACTAGGAGTTCCACATTCATATGAGAATAAACTGGGAGGAATAATTGGGGAGGAAGACAAACTGCACAACCCAGGGTTCCAACATGGGGAAAGAAAGTCTCAAATCCTCTAGCTGTAAAAACCCGTGGGGGTTGTGGTGGTGGAATAAACACCTAACTTCACAAGAGAGTCTATTGAAGGGACATGGAATGTACACAAACCCACCCACCCAGGAATTAGCACCAGAAGGGCCCAATTCACTTGTAGGTACTGGGGGAAGTGACTGAAAGCCAGGAGAAAGTCAAGTAAGCAGCATTGTTCCTTCTATGACCCCCCTCCCATATACAGCACCGTGATGCAGTGAAATGGGTTGCTCTGCCCTGGCAAATAGCTAAGACTCTGCCCCTTACAACATAACAGCTGTGCCAAGACAAAGAAATATGGCCCAAATGAAAGAACATATCAAAACTCCAGAAAAAGAACTAAGTGATAAGGAGATAGCCAACCTATCAGATGTATAGTTCAAAACACTGGTAATCAGGATGCTCACAGAAATGGTTGAGTATGGACACAAAATAAAAGAAGAAGTGAAGGGTATGCAAAGTGAAATAAAGGAAAATATGCAGGGAACCAACAGTGAAGGGAAGGAAACTGGGTCTCAAAAAATGATTTGGAACAAAAGGGAGAAATAAATATTCAACCAGAACTGAATGAAGAAACAAGAATTCAAAAAAAATTAGGAGAGACTTAGGAACCTCTAGGACAGCTTTAAATGCTCCAATATCTGAGTCATTAGGGGTGCCAGAAGGAGAAGAGGAAGAGCAAGAAATTGAAAACTTATTTGAAAAAATAATGAAGGAAGACTTCCCCAATCTGGTGAAGGAAATAGATATGCAAATTCAGGAAGCTCAGAGAGTCCCAAGAAGTTGGACCCAAGGAAGCACACACCAAGGTTCATCATAATTGCATTACTCAAAATTAAAGACAAGGAGACAATCTTAAAAGCATCAAGAAGAAAGGAGGTAGTGACCTACAAAAGAGGTCCCATGAACAGCTGATTTCACGAAAGAAACCTTACAGGCAAGAAGGTGCTGGAAAGAAGTATTCCAAGTCATGAAGGGCAAAGACCTACATCCAAGATTACTCTATCCAGCAAAGCTGTCATTTAGAATGGAAGGGAAGATAAAGTGCTTCTCAGATAAAGTCAAGTTAAAGGAGTTCATCATCACCAAGTCCTTATTATAGGAAATGTTAAAGGAACTTATCTAAGAAGATGATCAAAACTATGAACAGTACGATGACAACAAATTCACAATGAAACCTAAAAACCAAAACCAAAACCAAATACAAATTAAGCAGAATCACAGAAATGGATATCACATGGAGGGTTATCAGTGGGGATGGGGCTGGGGGAAAATGGAGGAAAAGGTACAGGTAATAAGAAGCATAATTGGTAAGCACAAAATAGACACGAGGAGATTAAGAATAATGTAGGAAATGCAGAAGCTGAAGAACCTATATGTATGACCCATGGACATGAACTAAGGCAGGGGGTATTGCTGGAGAGAGGGGGGTACAGGGCAGAGGGCAATAAAGGAGAGAAAAAAATGGGACTACTATAATGGCATAATCAATAAAATATACTGAAAAAAAAAAAAAAGCCAGAGGGAAAAAGAGGAAAAATAAGCAGGCAAAGAAAACCAAACACCTCTTCAAGCTTTTGTGGATTCTCTCTACACTGGGATTCTCAGCTGATGGGGACACTCACCAGCAGTGTCTGTATCATTATGGATGAAATAAAACATACACAGAGACTACCGAGTCTGGTGGAGTAATAAGGAAGACAACATGGCTTTTCTCTCAAGGGGAGCAAAAGCTGCGGCCTCTGCCATAACAGGCCTTTATTCTCTCTCCCCTCACATTACGAGATGGTCATTACTCACCATCACCGGTTACAACAAAAGGAGCCAATGCCCCTAATCACATCACAGAAGAAGGATATTAGCAAATGAAAAGGCAAAAGTGGTTGAGCCTGTTACACTGCAAGGTACTTGCAGGGTGAGGGAATTTTAGCAAAGAGCAAGCTTTAAAACAGCCTATGTATATTGCAAATCTGATTACCCACGAGAGAACCTATCTGTGGGTGTGGGTCCTGTGTATCTCCGAGTGGGAGCTGGGCCCATACCATACAGAAGGGTCTACCACATCTCTCCCCTTTTGTTTTAATAGAACCACAATGATCCCACAAATCTTGCTGCTTGCTGGTCTCTCACACGACTCTGAGAAAATAATTTGCAAATATATCAAAATACATAGAACATTATTATAATCAGTAAGCAACAAGTGATTCCAAAGACCCATATTCTCAGATTAAGCCCAATCAATCATTGTCAGGCAGTAATGGTCAAATAGATAACATTTAAGTAACTCTGAGGGCCTATTTTGAGTCAGGGTCAGATAGCTAAAGGGCTATAAAATTTTGGGGAAACACTTATTTCAGGCTTGCATCCTTATCATTTAAATGGAGGGTATCAGCAAAGTAGGTTTCATATGATTTTATGCTTTCTTTCTTAGGCCTGATTTCCTGGGGAATCTGCCCTTTCCAGCACAGGGCCACAACCACCTCCAGCATTGTTTCAGGCTTAGGTGGATTAGAGCCAGGAAGCAGGGGATCAGGAAGACATCTCCCAGAGGGAAATGGGGACTCGGGCTATGTCAGAATAGCCGGGGGTGGGGGGAGAAGGGTTCATCACCCCCTCTTTGCTGCAGCCCCCGAGACCTTCCGTGAGGGCCTTTTGAGTGGTCATGCCTGTCTTAGGTGACCCCTCCTTTGAGGGAATCTTACCCGTCATTGCCTAACTGACCAAGCACTGGAGGCCAGATATGGATGAAGCAGAAGTGGCGCTCCTGCCAGGGAGATAAACCTTGTCTCCTTAGTGACTCAGGTCCTCTTGATAGAACAGACCCAGATGAAGCCTGTCCCCTGGGCTCTCACTCAGCCCAGCCATTGGATGCTACAGTCTCTGCCTGACACCAGGCAGGGCAGTTCCCAACATAAAATCTCTCCTTTTTCTATTGTAAATGCAATTGTAGTTATTAAACCTATGAGAACTATTTGCTGTTCCCAAATGCAATCTTAAGAAAACAACCTCTATGTATATCTAAAAGCACAAATAAGGATTAAGACAAAAAGGCATCCAAGGGCTGCTAGGACCCAAACTTGTAAGTCCAGTCCATAGAAACAGTTTTTAGGGTTCAACCATTGAACATTATGGGACATCGAGGGGTTGTTTCTCTCTGCAGGAGGTTCCTGAGCCTTGGCCCCTGTCATTGGGGCAGGCCCCATCCTGCTCCATGGGCAGACCCAGGCCCATGAGTGACAGTGTAAGTGTCCGTTTTCCTTTTGGTTGTTCAGGGTCAGCTGGGCCATCTGGTCTGTAAGTCGATTAATTCTCAGGTCCAGGTAGCAGAGCTTGACATCTGTCCTGTTCACAATAAGGCTTTACTCTTTTGGCTGGTAGCCAGACAGGACCTGCAGGGATGGAAACACACCTCTTCCCCAAGTTCAGAGATCTACAGAGACTTTGCCAAGAGCCATCTCCCAGTGAATCTCTATATAAAACCTGAGGATAAGAAGACTTTGGCTCCTTCTTCTGAAAATATTTCTCAATTGGAGTACAAAACGATTCATCACAATTTAGAAAATTATAGGTAAACATGGCTAACATAATCAAATTTTTTTGGGGGGGAGGACTCATGACTCCCTCTTTTTTCTGTTTAAGAAGATTTTTAAAAATATGATGAGCCTATTCTACAATTTGTCTTACTGGTTGGATTGTAAGATATTCCTGCTTTAAGTTGGACATTCCAATGCTGAAGAAAAACCTGAGTAGAATGGGCAAGGTATACAGGGCCATTATCAGTTTTAATTTGCTGAGGCCATCCTAAATGATTAAAGGCCTTGAGCCAGAGGGTTTGTATATTTTCAGCTTAGCTTGGAAAGACAGGCCCCTGCTGTTCCTGCAAGCTGCAATGCATTCACAGTTTTCAAGGAAAGTGGGAAAGATGGGAGGGGGGAGGTGCTCTGAAAAAATATGTTTTAGACAAAATATAGTTGCCTGCCAAGGGCCTTTTGTGACTCAACTGATTAACTGTTTCCTTCAGGAGAATAGCCAGTTCTTACCCAAGGAAACAACCAGTGTTTACAGGTACTGAGTTAAAAAAAAATGGTACTTTGTTTTCCACAGAAAAAGGGCCAGTTTTCCATAGAAGACAATATACCTATATTTCATTTTTACAATAAAGGTCATGGCTCTGGCATAAACAAGGAGGATTCTTAATATTTTTTAACACGTGGCACCCCCGTCCCACATATAGCATGCTTTTAGATTGACAAATTTATGAACATTCACAACTTTCAGAAACAGTTTTTTCTCTACTGGCAATTACATTTACCTTTTTAAAAAAGGGGTCGCAAATGCACTGGTGCTCAGCAGACACCGGGAAAGTAAAGGAGGAGGGAGAAGGGAGGTGAGGGAGGGGAGTGAGCCCCGACCAGGCCGCTGGGCGCCTGGATCCACATGGTGCAGGTCCCATGCACGCTCGTGCACGCGCACCAGCGCCCTCACCACTCTCAGGGCACCATGGCGCCCTGCCGTTGCGCCTGCCAGGCTTCCCAGGGGAGGCTGCGATTCCTGCCCTAGTCTGGGTGATTCACAGGAAACTCCGGCTCACTCAAGAGTCGCTGGCCCTGGGGGTGCTGCTGAGTGCAGGCATGCTATGGTGCCCAGCTGGATGCAACACATTCACAACTTTCAGCTAAAATTGGAGTTCTGACCTGATCTATTTTCCCCTTCCTGCCTCAGCCTCCCAAGGAGCTGGGATTACAGGTGCGTGCCATTGCGTCGGGTTAGCGTTTCTGCCTGGTTTGTCTGGGGCTACACCCAGCCGGGCACTCTCCACTGCGCGCACCAGGGAGAGGGAGGCCAGGGGAACTAATCTGCGCTGCTGCACTTCCCAACTAAGAGAGATTCAGCCTCCACTCAACTTGCTGGGAACGTGCAAGCGCTGGTGGCACAGCAGTGCTGGGAGCTCTCGCACTCCCACTTGTTGCAGCTGGAGCCAACTGGTCCCTTGCCTTTCATACCTCCAAAATGTAAAGATCCCTTCTCTGGGAGAAAATCAGCAGCCCCAAGATGCTGCTGAACCTAAAACATTGCTCTTGTTCTTAGAGAGCCTTCAAAGAAATTTTTTTAATGAGCTGCAAGACGTGGCTTAAAGAATTTGCTGAGATGCCGGTAAACTCTCCTGTAACTAGTTGATGTTTTTAAAGCTTTAAAGGGAAAATCTTTGCTCTTTCTCCCAAGCCCAGACCTTGGTTGAGGTCGCCTCCTGGCAAAAGCTTGGGAGAGGGAGCTTCTGCTTACTAAAGAAGGTAGAGTTGCAAGGCGGTTGCTAGAGAGAGCGATCTAGGAAGAAAATCCTAGTCCCCTGAATCCTACACACCCTACGACATTCCCGAAAAGCACTTGGGGTCGTCGGCCCTTACCTGGGCTGATGCCTTCGTATCCCCACCAAGTTGGTGTGTTGTCCATAATGACAATGGCTCGTGGCCTCTGAGTCCCTGTTCTGCCAGCTGATGTGGACCCCGGCCAGCAGTGTCCGTGTCATTATGGATGAAATAAAACATAGACAGAGACTACCGAGTCCGGGGGAGGAAAAAAGATGACAACATGGCTTTTCTCTCAAGGGGAGCAAAAGCCGTGGCCTCCACCTTTATTTTATTGACAGGCCTTTATTTTATTTCTCCTCACATTACAAGATGGTCCTCACTCACCATCCCCGGTTACAACAAAAGGAGCCAAAGCCCCTCTGCCACACTCAGCACTCAGCTAGCCTTGTACTAACCTTACCCTGTGTATCAGTCAACTCAAGGTGAAAGCTGAGAGTCTTCTCAGGTCTTTTATGAATGCACGTCTTGCATTGGACATGCATATGGCTTTTTGAAATGTGCCATATATATAGGTACTTTTGAATGTTCTACTTAAAAAAAAAAAATTTTCTCCCAGCTTCTTCCTCCAGGGCTTTACACAGTCAAATATATTTTTAAACCACAATCTTTTGTCCTAGGCACCTGGAGGTTGTAGTTCACCTTGCAATGTTTTTGATCAATTCTTAACCACTTTTCTGTCCTGAGTTTCTAGTTAGATTAAGCAATGGTAAACAGTTCACATCAGTCTTTTAGGTGGCCTGTACACAAGTTTGAACGGATATACATAACAATTTGATATGCTCTGCTGCTTCTAAGGGGCAGGGTTCCACACAGGGCTGCTGCTGCTTCAAAATCTGCTACATGGAGAAGGTGTGGGGCAAGGGCGAGTTAAAACACACACATACACACAATGCTTTCCTACCATTTTGAAGTTGCCTCTTTTGGTATTCATCATTTGCTTCGAGTTCTGACTAAGTAGGTTTTGACAGTTTCTGCTTGTTTAGGGAAAGAGGATGAGACCTTGAGGCTGCACATTCCACCATTTTGCTGACATGCTTTTGTTTTTAAGTAAAATTTTATTGAGGTAAAGCATACATTCAGAAAACTGCACTAAGTGTAATTATAGAGCTTGATGACTTTTCACCTGGTTACACCTGTTTAACAAGCAATGAAATCAAGAAATAGGGTATTATTTATTTTCCAGTGCTCCCTCTTATGTCCATGTTCAGCAACTCTCAAGTGTGACCACTTTCAAACTTTAACAATGTAGATCAGTTTATGTGCTTTTTAAAATTGTATAAGTGGAATTATATTGTATGTAGTCTTATTGATATAGAGTGATCTGATTAATGGAACTCACATCACTGGGGAGAAGTAGGGGGCGGACATAGGAGGAGTTTGCTATGCAGTTGCGGGAAGTCTAGGACAGGGTTGGCTGAGAAGCTGAATGCTGCTAGAGCACATGGAAATGAAAAGAGGGTGGGTTCTCTGGCTCAGGAAGGGCTCTCTGGCTCCTAGCTGGTTCTCGCTCAGGCTCTGGCTTCCTGGCTCCGTCTCGGGCTCGGTCTCGGGCTGGTGCTCTCAGGCTCTTCTTCCTCCAGGATGCCTGGATGATCATTGTGCTGCAGCTGCTTGCATTTCCCAATGGACAGTATTTTGTATGGGAAGGAACTCTGGGCACAGCCTAGTATCAGGCTGTCCTGGCAGAGGGTGGCAGGTTTATTCTTTGGGTGTTTTAGAGGGAATAGGCTCTGAGGCAGAAGTCTGGCATTCTTCCAAAATTGTGTAGCTTTTGTATATTATGTTGTTTTAATTTGTAAACTAACCCTATAGAAATAAGATAACTAAAACCTAACAAAGGGAGTGATAGGAGATTCTAGGAGCTAAAGTTTAGCCTTAATTGATAGGCTTAAGTGATTAAAGCTGCAACTAAAGAATTAAACAGAGTTTTTTAGCCTTAATTGATGGGCCTAAGTGACTAATTCTTTTGGAAAGCTATTCCAAAATTGTGAAGCTTTTGAATCAATTCCTTTCCTTTATCATCAAAACTTTGACTCTGGAATTTTGCCGTGGGACAGCAGGACCCCAAGTGCTGTTTGGTTACATTATGTTTTCTACCATATTTTACTCAACATTATGTTTTTAGATTTATTCATAAAATTGTATGTAGTTGTAATTCATTCATTTTCATTTCCAAAGAGTTTTTGCTGCTTTTATTCTTTCTCTTGTTAATAATCATTTGTGTACATGCATTTGTTGACTAGTATCACCTTTATTACTATGTGCATTGCAGTACACATCTTTTTTTGGATGTACATGCCTGTTCCTAGATATGTTATAGGGCATGTGTTAGCTCAGCTTCAGTTTTCCAAAGTGGTTTTACTAAGTGACAAGCCCACCAACAATTGATGAAAGCTGTGGTTGCAGCACATTCTCATTAACATTTGCTAGAGCCTGTGATTTGTTTTTTCTTTACGTTTCTGGAGTGTAAATTGTGGTTGTCTAGCATTTTAAACTATTACCAGCAACCTATGAGTGTTCTGGTTCCTCCAAACCCTTATCAGCCATTGGTACTGTCAGCCTGTTTAGTGTTAGGTATTCTGGTCAAAGTGTAATGGATTTTACTGCAGTGTTAATTTACATTTCCATGACAAATATTTACATTGAAAATCCTTGCTTATGATTATTGGCTATTCATCTATCTTGCTCTGGGAACTCTCTTAAAATATTTTCCCATTGTTTAATTGAGGTTTTTATCAATACAATATGCACTTGCATGGATTATTTATAAACACTGAAAACTAATATTTTCTCAGAAACATTTTTGTTTTTTTTTTATTTTGTTTTGTTTCTGGTGTATTTGTTTATTTTATAAGCCAGAGTTTTAATGGAATATAGTTTGTTTTTTTTTTCTTCTTCTATTTATGACCTAAGAAATATTTGCATGCTTCCAGTTTATGAATGTAGGCTTCTATTTTTATTCAAATAGCTTCATAAATTTAGCTAATGCATTTATATCTTATATACATCTTATATTTGTTTTTAAGTGTGAAGTCAAAGTTAAACTGTATACTTTTCATATATGAGTATATCCAAATGTTATAACACCATTTGTAGAAAAGGATGATTTTTTTCATTAGATTGCTTTATCATTTTTTTTAAAATCACATGATTGTATAAATCTATTTTGGGGTTCACTATTATTGTTCTCTATGTCTACTTTAACTATCAGATTCTTTTGATTTGAGTAGATTTATAGAAAAACCTGAAGTCAGGTAGTATAAGTTCTCTAACTTTGTTCTTTTTCAAGGTTATTTTAACATTTAATGTCATTTTTATATCTATATCCTGTTCTTAGTTAGGCTTTGACAATGCCCCAGTAAATTAGACTCCGGTTAACTAGTTTCCTCTCAGGTCAGACCTTTTTATAAAGAACAGAGTGTTTTAGTGTATAGTCATGTGCTGCTTAATGACAGCAATGTGTGCAGAGAAATGCATTACTAAGCAATAGTTTGCATTGTGCAAACATCACAGAGTGTACCTATACTAACCTAGATGGTAAAGCCTGCCACACACCTCGGCTATATGGTTCTTAAGCTAGAAACCTGTACAGCATGTTAGTGTGCAGAATACCGCAGGCAATTGTAGCACAATGGTAAGTATTTACATATCTAAACATAGAAAAGGTACAGTGCAGGTATGATATAAAAGATAAAAAATGGTACATACCTTTATAGAGTACTTACTATAAATGAGGCTTGTAGGATTGGTAGTTGCTCTGGGTAACTCTGTGAGTGAGTGGTGAGTAAATGAAACCAAGAATATCACTGCACACTCAGGTAGACTTCATAAACGCTGTACACTTAGACTACACTAAATTCATATGATGACACTAGTTTAAATCAAGTACAAGGGAACATGATGTTGTGAGGAGAAATGGTAAACAGGAGGTAGATGAAGCTGCTGCCAGCATAACACAGAGTACTATGTCACAACGACAAAAAAAAAATTTAAGTAGAAATGGAACACTCCAAAATAAAAGAAAAATCATAGTAAATACATAAACCAGTAATGTAGTCATGTATTATCAAGTATGTCCTGTGCATAATTGTATGTTCTATACTGTTATACAAGTTTGTAATGCAGTAGGTTTGTTTGCAACAGCATCACCACAAACACTAGTGATGCATTTCACTATGCTCTTTCCATGGCTGTGATGTCACTAGGAGACAGGAATTTTTCAGCTCCATTAAAACCTTATGGGACCACAATTGTATATGTGGTTTATCATTGACCAAAACATCCTTATGTGGCATATGACTATATTTCAAAGTAGTTTATTTCTCCTATTCTGTGACAAGCAGAAAGGGATTTTTCTCAGATATTTACTGCAGGAATCTGGCCAAGCTCCTGGAGGTAAAACTTAAAATATGGTAGAGGCCCCACTGTTAATGGGTCCTCCTAGAGTTTTTAACTTTCAGAGCTGTCCACATTGAGGTTGCAGCAATCTGTCAGTTACAGTTCAGGTTTTCCTGCCCTGACACTGGTTCCCACAGCGGTTTCTGCTAGTACATCTGCTCTAGTAGTCAGAACGCCGTGCTTTCACCTGTCTGTCTGTCTGTCTAATTTGGGGGCAGCAGTTTGTCTTGTGTTCTTACCTCTCTTAAGAGATCCTAAAAGAGGTGTGGATTTTTCAGTCTGTTTATCTTTTTAATTGTCTTTAGTGTGGAGTGTTGACTTCCAAGCTCCTTATTTGGAAAATTAAAAACATTTTTTAAAATAGAACATATTAGATGTTGGTAGGGTTTAGAGACAGAGAGGAGGGGACATGCGGATGCAGTTATGAAAAGTCAGTATTACAGATCCTTGTAGTGACAGAACTATTATTATCTTGATTGTTATGATAGATGCATGAGTCTACACGAGATGAAATTGTGACACACACACTTATATGCACAAAATGTATTCATTCTTGAGCTGGAGATTCATGGGAGGTAAATTGATAGACAACAGTATATGACTTTTAAGGGTTATCTTACCTCTCTAGGATTCTAAAATTCACTGGTTCAATGTATACTCCAAACAATGAAAAGTAATTTGATATTAAATTATAACAAGAGCAAAACTTGAATTGTGTTCATCTAAGATTATTGCTTAGGTATCAGCAATGTACTTAACTGATGCAGGAACATAGAATGAATGAGATCAAAAGCTTAGGTATCAGTAAGGTACCTAACTGATTCAGCAATATAGAATAAATGAGACTAAAAGCAGAAGCAAGAACAAGGGGCAAATGCAAATAGAAACTATTTAAAATAAGATGTGAGAATAAAATTTAAAATAAAGAAAATATGAATTAATTAACACAAATTCAAATGTGTTGATATATGTGTTCTAGGAATCCCTGGAAGAGAGGACAGAAAAGACAGAAAAAATATTTGAAGAAATGATGGCCAAAAGTTTTAAACTAATGTTAGTTTTATTATATTTACAGTATGAATATGTATAACGTTTCATTCTATTTAGTAAAATTGTTTTCACATTTTAAAAATATTAATTTTTTGTAACTAAATACATTAATGCTCTCAACCTGTTTTTTGTCTCTTATTTTCTTGGTTGGCAAAATCACATCCTGCTGTGATTTATTTAAAATGGGCTGAAAGTAATATGCATAATTCCACAGTGTTTGAATTATTATACATATAATTTTTTAAATTTAAATTATATTTATGATTTATGGTATTACAGTTGTCCTAATTTTTCCCCCTTTGCCCCCTCCTCCAGGACCCCCTCATTCAGGCAATCCCCACACCATTGTCCACTTTAATGGGTCATGCATATGTATTCTTTGGCTACTATATTTCCTATGCTGTACTTTACATCCTGATGACTATTTGGTAACAAATTAGTACTTCTTACCCCTTCACCTTTTATGCCCAGCCCAACACCTCCCTCCCATCTGGCAGCTATCAAAACATTTTCTGTATCTAGGACTCTGTTTCTGTTCTGCTTGTTCATTTGTTTTGTTTTTTAGATTCAATTGTTGACAGATATGTATTTCTTGCCATTTTATTGTTCATAGTTCTGGTCTTCTTAATGAAAACCCTTTAACATTTCATACAATATTGGTTTGGTGGTGATAAACTTCTTTAGCTTTTTCTTGTTTGGGAAGCTCTTTATCTGACCTTCAATTCTAAATGATAGCTTTGCTGAATAGAATAATCTTGGATGTAGGTCCTTGCTTTTCATCACTTTGAATATTTATCACTAATCCTTTCTAGCCTGCAAAGTTTCTGTTGAGAAATCAAAGGATAGACTTATGGGAGCTCCCTTGTAGGTAATGGCTTTTATCCTGCTGCTTTTAAGATTCTCTCTGTTTCTTTAACCTTTGGCATTTTAAGTATGATGTGTCTTGGTGTGAGCCTCTTTGAGTTCAACTTGTTTGGGACTCTTTGTGCTTCATGGACTTGTATGTCTGTTTTCTTCATATAGTTAGGGAAGTTTTCTGTTGTTTTTTTCCAAACAGGTTTTCAATTTCTTGCTCTCTCTCTTCCCTTTCTGTATGCCCATGATGTCAATATTGGTATGCTTAAAGTTGTCCCAGAGAGTCCTTACACTATCCTTATTTATTTATTTTTTGGATTCTTTTTTCTTCTTGATGTTTTAATTGGGTGTTTTTGCTTTTGCTTGATTGTTTGTTTGTTTTTGGCTTCCTTAAATTCCAAATTGCTGGTTTGATTCTTCACTTCATCTGCTCTACTGTTGATACCCTATAAATTGTTCTTCATTTCAATTAGTGTGGGCTACATTTCAAACTGGTTCTTTTTTTATGTTTTCATGTTCTTCTTTATGCTGTTGAAGTTTTCTCTGAGTTCATCTGATCTTCCCATAAGTTCATTGAGCACCCTCATAACCAGTATTTTTACCTCTGTATCTAGTACATAGGTGGCAACCACAAGGCCTGTGGGCTGAATCTGGCCCTCCACTTTGTTTTATCTGGCCTGGCACCTTGTTTCTACCTAGTGGCAGCAGTGCCAAGCTCTTGCTTAACTGTTAAGGAGTAGTTAAATTTATACAGTCCTAAAATTACATTCGTCCCTTTGACAGTAACAGCAAGGCTATTGTAGCCCCTGGTGAAAATGAGTTTGACACCCCTGATCTAGTAGATTGCTTGTCTCCATTTTGTTTAGTTCTTTTTCTGGAGCTTTGTTCTGTTCTTTCATTTGGGCCATGTTTCTTTGTCTCTTAATTTTGGCAGCCTCCCCATGTTTGTTTCTATGTTTGCAGAGAGCTTCCATCACTCCCTGACGTAGTAGACTGGCCTAATGTAGAAGGTGTCCTGTAGGTTCCAATGGCACAGCCTCCCCTGTTAGTAACCTGGGTACTTGAGGTATAACTCCTCTTGTAATTGATCCTTGATTGCTGTTGTCAGCCAGTGGAAGGGATGTACCAAGGCTCATCAGCAGCAAGAACTAACTGTGACCACCAACCTCCGACCATTGTAGAGGATCAGTGGTACAAGGGCCCATTCCATACAGCAGGGCTTTCTTCAGTAAGGCCCTGCCGTGTGCTGAGTCTGCTCCTTGAGTGTGTGGCTTACAGAGGTGGTTGGGTGGTGGTACTCCAATGTGGTCTGTAGTTGCCCACTGGGTACACAGGGTCTTAGGCCTTCTAGGAGGTACAGGCGAAGGTCAGCCACAGCCTATATTTCTGTTCAGGGTGCCTGGCATAGTCTATAAAGTCATCTGCAGAAGATGGCTACTTGTGCTGGCCTTGAAGGTGCCCAAGTGAGTCCAAGCTGTGAACTGAGGCCAGTTTCTGCAAGTGCCAGGCTTGAGACCACTTAGCAAAATGTAGGTGACTTGCTGAGGTCACATGCTGCTTGTTTGAGAAAATTTAGGAAAATCTGAAACATGAACTAAGATAAGCCATTCATATGGAAAAGCAGCTGGATATAGTTTGGGTGGGCCCAAAAGTTGGGTGGGGTGGAGTCTCAGGGAATTGCCACAGTTGTGCAAACAGTGTGAGCCAGGTTGATGGAGTGTCAGGCACCTGCCTGCCAGCTCTATGTATGGAGGGCTCAGAAGAGTAAGAATGGCCTCTGCCAGCACTTCTGTCTGAGAGAAAGCTGCCCCCTTCCCCACTCTTGTCCTGATGCCAGACACTTCAGTTTCTCCCTGATGGGTAGCATGGAAGTGTCTGCTACCCATCACCAGGGTAGCAGACACTTCCATGCTGCCACCCTGGTGATGGAACTCAGGGGGAATGAGTTCAAGTAAGTCTGTGCATAGGCCTTTTAGAGGAACTGCCTGGGACTCAAGAAGTTTCTGTCATCCACAACCTCAGTCCCACTGGTTTTTACTACCAGAAGTTATGTGGACTTATCTTCCTGGCACTGGAACCCTGGGCTGGAGGGCCTGTTGTGGGGCTGGAATCCCTCATTCTTGAAATATCCCTCCTGATTTTTATCTGCTGCATGTGGGCATGAGATTAGCCTGTTCCCTGTCTCCACCTTTCCTACCAGTCTTGATGTGGTTTCTTCTTTAATTCCATAGTTGTAGGACTTCTGTTTGGCTTGATATCTGGTGGTGCTGAACAATGCTTCTTCTGTAATTTAGTTGTGGTTGTGCAATGAGGTGAGCCACGTTTACTTATGCTAGGACACTGACCAGAAGTCTTAGAAACAGCAGGATTTTAATCTGACATCATGCAGATAGAATCACAGTATTTTTCTTCATTGGGGGAAAACCAGTTGTGGGTTTCAAAGTTGTCTGTATCTGAAAACTAGACTGTGGTTTCAATCCCAGTCTTGGCATGTATAGGAGGCAACTGAACAGTGTTTCTCTATCAGGTCAATGTTTCTCTATCTCCCTTCCTCTCCCTCAACGGCCAGAAGAGATTCATATGGTGAGGTCTTGAACAAAGAGCTTCAGTTTTCTTGAGAGCTGGTATGGAAACACATTCTAATTCCTCAACCTGGAAGCTTCTTTGTATAATTCTTGAGCCAGCCTTTTTTTTTTCATTGAGATTTTTAAATTGTTCTATTACCTTCTATCATTGAATATGGCTATGGGGAAGTCAGAGGCCAAATTTACTTTTCTGCTTTTAAGTGACCTGATAGTTATCTGGCTGCCCAAAGCTCAATTCTGTAGGGCATTTGTGTTGACCATCTGTCAGGTTTTCCTAGGACACAGAATATATGTTAGTCACTATTTTAAGACTTTGTTTCTAGAAAGTTTTCTTGAATAATATATTTAAAGATAGATTTTTTCTAATTTTTTTCTTTAGTTACCCGATATACACATTTTTTTCTCCCTTACCTTTTATTTTCTCAAATTTCTTTCAAGAACACTTATTTATATCCATTCATTTTGTTTGCCTTTTAAAATCCTGGTTTTTTATTGCCATATTTAGCAGAATATATTCTTCTGTTATTATTAACAATTTTGTGTTAATATTAGTATTTATTATTTTTCTCTCATTCATTTTTTTATTTTCTCTCATTTCTTTTCTTAGTTCTTATATACATATTCCATCATATTCTAATTTTATCACCTTGTCCTAAATTAATGTATCTTTGCCTATATCTTGTTAGTGTTTTGTTACATTTAAAAAATTTTTCTGTTGGAATACTTTAAGATTTTCTGTCTTCTTCTTATTATTATTTTATTTTATGGTGAGTATTCTTTTTATGTCCTTTTATTTATTGTTTCTTGTGTCATCTTTGATTCTGTGACTCTTCCTTTTTGATTAAATATTTTTGAAGTAAGTAGTTTGTTTTCTGAAACCGTGGTTTTCAGCAAGTTCATTGAAAGAAAGGCCAAGACTCCTTGTGATGGTAAAAGGAGTGTTGCTTAAGAAATGAAGATATTATATCTGGCTACTCTTGCCTTTTTATCTCACTGTTAAATAGAGATAGGTGAGAAATTGAAGAATTGATCATATACTCTTTTTCATGCATTTATTTCTTTGGATACCCTTTTCACAAATGCCAAAAATTTTGATGACAATGTTGAGTCCCTATTTCTCATTGACCTTGTTGTTTTTGCATGATTTCTCATTAGACAGTAGAGGAGGGGTTATCTTTTACCTGCCCAATTTTAAATTAGAAGTTTTTAAAAATGAGCCCTGGCTGGTGTAGCTCAGTGGATTGAGCTCGGGCTGAGAACCAAAGGGTCACCAGTTCGATTCCCAGTCAGGGCACATGCCTGGGTTGCAGGCCAGGTCCCCAGTGGGGGGCCATGTGAGAGGCAACCACAAATTGACATTTCTTGCCCTCTCTTTCTCCCTCCCTTCCACTCTCTCTAAATGAATAAATAAAATCTTTAAAAAAATGATTTACAAGTCTAGGAAAAATTGTTTTATATTCTTCCAAATACACCTAGACCACAGGTTTTATGGTGTTAGAGCCAAAATTTTTATATTTTTGTATTGTAGATTTTCTGGGTATCCTGCCTAAGCTGTAGGTAAAAGCTAGTGCAATATCAGATGAATATATCTATGCTTTAAAATAATCTCTCCATATGGTCTACAATTGTTCCTCCCAAGAAAGTTGAGGGGAAGGTATCAATATAGGCCTGATATAAGGCAGAAAGAGCCTCAAATTGGCTGCTGCCATTTAAATATTTATTGATATAATAAGAGCAAAAAACTTCAGAGAATTAAAATTTGTAGCAAAGGCTCCAGGAAAATATGTATTTTTCTTTATCTCTCAGTGATTTAACTTTCCAAGTTTTCTTTTGACTGAGATCCAAGGCCAATTCTGTGACTACAGAGAGCAATTTACTATAGCAAATGGATAGCCAAATGTGTCGTACACAGCAATCAAAATGGAAGCCTTTGCTTTTACATGTATAGAAATGCGGATCCTTTGAATTGACCTTGAGAGACACTGTGATAGACTCCCAAGAATGTGATGATTAATAAGATATGGGTGGGGAAAAATTTTAGGATGATGCCTAGATGTCTGGTTTGGACATCTGAGTGGATAGTTATATCTTAAGCAAAATCAAATATACAGAAAGAGCAGCAGGTCTAAGAGTGCAAAGTAAAGGATACAGCTTTAGACAAGTTAAATTTCATGTGTCTGAGGGATATCAAGGTGATGCCCACCAGGCAGTGAGATATATGGTCTAGTGCTCAGGAGGGAAGTATGGACTAGAAAAGAGATTTGGAAATCATCAACATCTTGTCAAGGGCTAGTCAAGTGGAAATTCAAGTGAAAGCTCCAAGATTCGTTTTATATCCAACAGACCAAATAAATACCAGGACATTGTGTGTGTGTGTGTGTGTGTGTGTGTGTGTGTGTGTGTGTAAATGGTACATTTCTCTCTGAGGAATGGCATTCCTATGTTAGAAAACTTTTGTGTTTTAAAACTTCTTGCAGTCCCCCTGTGAAGTGCAGCTTTTGATATGTGATAATACTATCTCTGTCCCTGTGCCATAAAATCTATATTTAACCAGGTAAAATTGTAATGAAGATAATAAAAAATAGTGTACAATATTTTAACTTAATGAAACCAGCTTAGGTATTTTATCCTGAACTCTGTAATTATTAACATAACTTTTAAGGAAAGGCAGTTGTGAGAAAAAGTGGGAAGTGAAAGACTTTAAATATGTGTGTGTGTGTATGGTAAAATTAAAAAAAAACATAAAATTTATAATTTTAATCATTTTAAAGTGGAATTAATTATATTCACAGTGACCCCACTATGGGAAGTCACTACTAAATGGGTATAGGGCTTCCATTTGGAATGAAAAAACTAGATAGTGGTGCATGTATTTTCAGCAAAGGTTTGTCTCGAAAAGAGGAGATAAAGTAGAAGTGGAGAGACATGAAGTCTCATCCTGTGCTTCCAAGAGTAAAAGCTATGTAAGACATCTTTCAAAGCTTAATTTCACACTCCGCAGAATGGCATAACAGTATCAAAAGTAAAGGGTTTTTGTGATGAAAAAAATCTTACTCTGTATGTGTGGCTTATTACAAAATGAATATTTGATACATGTCAGTTTATTCTAACTACTGATCTCTGTGCCTCAGCCTAAAGTGAAGTTGGCTTGCATTGGTCATTGACTGTCTAGCAGCTCTCCCATGGAATTGACCTTCCCTTGGAAGTTGGGCAGCTCAACAGGGAAGTGAAAACAGTGGAATGACAACAAGCAGTTAAAGAAATGGCAAACATTTATTATGCTTTAGTGGCTAAAGTCAAGTTCACTTGGAACACAGAATATTGTGTAAATAGGTTTTTAAATGTAGCAAAGAGGTTTAGGAGGTTCCAAAGGGCATTCACAGAATTCAGGAAGAAGCTGCAAAGAGATATATCATTTAATCAGTAAGAAACAATGAGTCTATAGCTGAAGAGTCAGAAGCAAGGTTAGGTGCCACATTGAGGAATTAGGAGAAAGATGAAAGACAAGGGGTGGAGGAGGCAGAAAAAGGGAGAAGGAAAGGGAGAGGGAAAGGGGAGGTATTGATTTAGTCAGATTTAGTAACACACCATGTCTTCTTTTCCTAGGGAAACTTGCAAAGACATTTTTATCTCCAAGCCAGTAAAACAAGAAGGAAAGGCTGGCTAATCAGGAAGGTGGCCTAAGTATTCAATTTTCTGGAATCATAGCTTTAAGGAGGAGTGGCCTGGAAGCTTGGGATGGTGGTATATCTCAAAGAAATGAAGGGAATAAATATCACTTATAGACCACAGCAGTGTCATTATAATTCTGTTCCTGTTCTTCAGTGTTCAAATTAAAAGAGTAAGTTTCAAATTAAGTGAAAGAATAAACTCTTAATTTTATTCATTCATTCATTCATTCATTCATTCGTGTGGGCATTTATTTGCTTAATCAACAAATAAAATTTGAAAACCTGTTATATGCAAAGTCAAAGATATATCAAGTCATTTTATTTTTTTTTTGTTAAGTGTTGGGTAATGGGAAAATAGGAAAAGGGAAGACAAATTTTTAGTGTGAAAGGAAGGGCCTGACAGGAATATCAGAAATGCAAGAACTTGAATATGTTTTTACCTATATCTAAATGTGAAATCAGTAGGCTCATCCAAGCTTCCCCAAGTACCATTCTCACACAGATAGAACTCACTTTAAGATAAGGATAAATTATAAAGCTTGGTTATAAATTCTTTGGAACAAATCATATTTCTTTAAAAACACAATGTCATGAATAGTAGAAAGTTCCAATGTTTTCTTAATAAATACATCATTAATCCCCAATGTGTCAGTGAATAAAACTACCAGTGGTACTACAAATATGCAATGAATCTTCCCATGATATCTCTAGGCCTCCAGGTTAGAGGTTCTTCATTAATTAGATCACAGTGAAGTTTCACTTTACTGTGGAAATCCAACTAAACTACACTAGGGAAAAAGTTAGAATGGGGAAGCACTAAAGAGACACATTTAAAATGGCAATCATTGGTCCTGCAGGAGAGGAGAAATTCTCTTCTACCTTACAAAGGTTCTTTTGGCTGGTCTAATAATCAGATTAATATGAAGCATATTAACAGGAGAAAATCAAATTAAATCTTACATGTACAAGAACCCACACACACCTGAGAGAATAAAAAAATCAACATAAATGAAAGATTCAGAGACAAAAAGGTAAAATGAGGTATGTATGGCATCCTGAGCTAAGGGATAGAATTAAGGGCCTGGGCTTTAAGCAGAGACCAATTCACAGGATTGTAAGAAGAAGACATGTTTGGCAATTGGATGTCTGCACTGCTAAAACAGACATGTTTCACCTGAGTAACCAACAAATGGGTTACTCAGGTAAAATGTATCTCTGGTAACAGTTCTCATTTTGGGAAAGACCCCAATTTAGATTCCTCTGGGTAGTTAAGGCAGGGGCAGAAGCTTCTCTGAGCCCAGGGAATCTAAATTGCCTTTGGTTCAAAACAATCTATGTGCCAAAGTGGCATATTTTGGGGTGATATATCTGCTCCCCCACAGTCCTGTTTGACAATTCCTTCAAAGAGATTCTGTCCAAGAGTAAACTCAGTGAGATGGTGGCATGAGACTGGTGCCTTCAGTGGGTCTCATCTCCATGTACCCACTCTTCATAACCTGAGTGTCTCCACTGCTAAAAGTGATTCCTGAGTTTCAGACTCGTAGAAGGCTTTTGAGTCAGTAGTGTAGGGGGAGTTCTGGACATGGAAGCCAAAGCCACTGTTCCATCTGCAGGACCTGCTTTTAGTTTTAAGATTTATCCCTTGGAAACCATTTGCTTTCTCTCTAACCGTAATGGATTTTCCAGTGAGAACATCTCTCTGTTTCCCCCTGAAAACTCTCACTTCCCTCTTTGAGGGAAATTTCCTAACTTCCATTTCTGGATTCTTATTACAACCAAAATTCTATGGCAACTGTCGGAGTGGCCCTGCCATGTTCCTCCCCTCTCGCTAACAGTAGCCAGGGCCAGCGCTGTCCAATTCTTTCCTCTGTGCTTTCTTTGACCACAGGTACTCAGATTATATTCATCTCCATACTAGAGGTTTGATATTAGCACTGCATCTACATTGTGAATTTAATAGATATGTGAGGATAAATGAAGTTTATTAACTCATAGTAAGTAATATCTTTTCCATGAGTAAATACATTGTCAGGAATCAACTCTTCTACCCCAGTGACAGGATTCACTTGTAAAGGCCATTGTATCAAAAGCAGACTCCAGCTGAATCATTAAATCCTTTTATTCAAAATGGCAATAAAAGTCTAGGAATTACAAGCAAAATTATAGCCAGTGAAAATAATGGTGGCAGAAAGTTCTTTGTTTCAGAGAAAGGTCTTTGTTTTGGATAAAGTGCAGCAGAAAAGGCTTTGACTTCTGGTGGAAAGGAAACAGTACCCATTGGTGGTCCTGGCACATGGTATGTGGTCAGTAGATATTGCATTGGAGTACCATGGGCCAAGGTGAAGTGGGAATCCCTTAGGGTGAAGAGCGTTCCTATTTCTTAATGTCAATTAATATATTTGTTTGAATCCAAGTTACTATCTAGTATAGTGTCATTATTTTATGAACTACAAAGGAAGAAATGCAGTTAACTTTTGATATAGTGCTTTCTGATGTAGAAATTGTATTTTAGATATAGAGTTTTAACATATATGCTGGTCTATTCTGTAACTTTGAATATGCAGTATCTTCTGTTTCACTGCTTGATTATAATGTAGTTTTTAGGACAATTTAAATGGCAACTAAACTCAACATACCTCATACCAGCAATGCAGATAACACACAGTCAAAGCCATATATTATAGTCAGCTATGGCAAAGTTTGCCCCTGTTAGGCAATAACAACCTACAACACAAGCAGCTCCTGGCCTGCTCCCTGGTTGATGCTATTGAGACACTCTATGACTCTGAGAGATATCAGATTTCAGGAATTTGTGCTATGTGAAAAAAATGCACATTAGAATTTCTGAAATACAACAAGCTCTCTGCTTTTATTATAATGAACTTAATAAACTTAAGAATAGCTCAACTCCAATCAAATGATGTGCAGATATGTGGGACAAGAAATAATTCTGTGGAAATTGATTCTAACATGTTGAAATTTCTCACCATGACAGGAAAATCATTATTCTAAGGGATTTGCTGTCTCTACCTGGTAAGAGGTACCAAATTAGACAGTAGAGAAAGAATACAATGGTGTAGTGGAATCTTGAGCACCTAGAGGACAAGCTGCCTTTAGTAACATTAATGGCTAACATTTGCGTAGGTAGAGTGTATCATACATGCTAGACCTTGTGATGCATTATCTGTACTAAATTTCATAGCAATCTTAGGAGTAAAGAGCCCTTGTCGGAACATTTTATGGATGAGACTGAGGTGCAGAAAGGCCACCTAACTCACTGTACACTCCATAGCTAGTAAATAGAGGGGCAGAATTCATACCTAGGCAGTTTGAGTGCAAAACTTTAGCATTTTCTCCTCTGCTAAGGTATCTCCTGGCAAGTTAGCTTGGGACAGTAGCCTTTGCCTTTACGTGACAGGTGTTCATAAATTAGGCATTTGTGAGGTGGTTCCAGAAACAATCATAATTCTCTACTGGCTTCCTTGCGGTTCCAGGTAATGCAGGTGAACTTGGTATTAGAACATTTAACAGTGAGTGGTTGCAAAGTACATTTTTTAAAAATATAGTCTTTCTAGAAGTGTTTAGTTCATGGACTTATAAATTATTTATCAAATACTAAGTTAATAGTTTATTATTAAAAATTTAGTCAATATAAAAGCATATAAAATAAGAGGAGACAAATTCCTTCTGCTGTCCCCCACTATTCAAAAGAAAAAAAAAAAACAGTGTTACCACTTTGAGGTGTCTTTTATACGATTTTTGTATATTTATGTGTATATTTATATACACATAAGCTTTAAGGTTTACAAAAATTGTATCAAAGTATTCAATTATTATGAAACTTGCCTTTTTTTAAGATTTTATTTATTTATTTTCAGAAAGGGAGAGAGAGGAGAGAAACATCATTATGTGGTTGCCTCTCACATGCTCCCAACTGGGGACCTGGTCTGCAATCTAGGCATGTGCCCTGACTGGGAATCAAATAGGCAACTCTTTGGTTCACAGGCTGAAACTCAATCCACTGAGCCACACTAGCCAGGGCTGAAATTTGCCTTTTTACACACCAGTATATCATCAATATAAACTCAATTTGATTTATTTCAGTTAAAAGGGGAGATTATTGGTTCATAAATTCCAAGGAAAGGTTAGATGGTTGTACTATAGGATCAGAAGACTAGAACTGGAACCGAGAATTTGTACACTCTTCTTATCTCAGATTACTGTGTATTTTAAGCTTGATTGTTCTCTTTCATTGCAAAGTAAATTATCTCTACGGGATGGGAAATGTGGCTCCCAGGAATTCCCAGCTCCATTTTAAAAAATCTATAGCATGACTCAAATACATTCCACTTGAGTTAGGTATCTGCCTCTGGGTCAATCAGCTGTATGGAGGAGACTGGGGAATTATGGTGTTTACATATTTGTTCAGGTACCCAAACCTGGAGCATTCAACAGTAGCCCACAAACCAGTATAATGCAAATTCGCCAATTTCCATTTTGAAATGCGTAGTTGAGGGCAGAAACTGGTGTAATTTCCAGAAGTATTGATGGTCTCTCACATCCCTAAAAAAATATTGCAAAGATAAAGTTATCTGAATGGACAAACTGATAGGAACCCATTAAGCGAAGTATGAATGTACTGTATCACTTGTCATCTCTCTGTGAATGGCATTCATCTTACCTCATGTTTTGGGTTATTACAAATATTTTCATTATTCTACATAATGCTGATATAATCATTTTTGTACACATATCTTTGAGTTCCTATAAACATTTCTATAGAATGAATTTATAGAAATGTAAGTGCAAGTTAAAAGTATATTCATGTTTTAATTTGAAAGGTACTGTAAAATCCCCACTGAAAAACATTTGTACCAATTTATATCACCACTAAAAGTGAATGATTGTGATATTCTCAGCTCCCCTAAAAACATTAGATAGCATTAAATAAAAGGAAATTAAGCATTTTCAGAAGTGGATTATAAATTCATCACCACAATAAAATTATTAAACTTTCTAGGCTCTCTTTTCACATTATTACAAGTTATGTGGCCTTGATAGTAAAATTGGCACTGAATATAGTATTAAAGGTCAGAAATTCAAAGCCCTGGCTGGGTAGGTCAGTTGGTTAGAGCATTGTCCACGTGTGCCAAGATCTCAGGTTTGATCCTCAGTCAGGGCACATTCAAGAATCAACCAATAAATGCATAAATAAGTGGAACAACAAATCAGTCTCTCTCCATCCCTCTCTTCCTTTTTCTCTTCAATAAATACAATTATTTTAATTCTTAAAGAAATGGAAGGATCTTCTTTCACCAAGAGTGAAAGAACAACTTAATTTTAAAGTTGTGCAGAGAGATGGCCTGGGTCTTTCTTGGGAAACAGAAGAATGAAAGGATCTCTTAAAATATGACTTTAGCCATTAAGGTCCAAGTTCAACATTTATTTGATTTCATATCTTTCTCAGTTCATTAGTAGTTGTCAGTCTTCTACATCAGAAATTGTTGCTTGTGGTGAGGGGCAGTGAAAGAGAAAGGTGTACTAAGGAGCTTCCCACAGATTAAGGATGTATTTGTGTATTTAATTTCTTAGATGACATAATTGTGTTCTAAACACACATACTATAGCATAATCTTTTCTCAACACATTTTGTACAATGACTCACCTGGAGATCTTGTTAAAATGCATATTTCAATTCAGTAGTTTAGAAATGGGCCCTGGCTGGTGTAGCTCAGTGGATTGAGCATGGGCCTGTGAACCAAAGGATCGTGGTTCAATTCCCAGTCAGGGCACGTGCCTGGGTTGCAGGCCAGTTCCCGGCAAGGGACGCACGAGAGGCAACCATACATTGATATTTCTCCCCGCCCCCCTCCTTCCCTTCCCCTCTAAAGATAAATAAATAAAATGTTTTTAAAAAATTCTTAAAAAAAAAAAAAAGAAAGAAATGGGGCCAAGAATCTACTTGTCAACAAACACTCATGTGATTCTGAGGCTGTGGGTCTGTGGATTACATTGTACCAAGGAACTGGCTTACAGGTACAAAAGGGAAGGGATCTAAGATTTAAGCATCATTGTTATTTTTGTATAAGGAAATCTGTGCATAGATAAGTTATTGGCTAAGGCCACACAATTCTTAAATCTTGAAGCCAGGATTGAATTGCAGCTCAAACTGAAGGAAAAAAAATCAGTTTTTTCAAGTCACAGCTGAAACCCAAGTCAAGTCTCAGAGTCTGAGAGTTTGGAATGAAGGAGGCAACTTAAGGAAAATTTCACATGTTTACTATCAAAGACTTTGTGAGCTAGTTGGAGAAACACAAAATATTAATACAATGCAATATGTTCTATAATACAAGGGTATGTAAGTAATAGTTGTGGTTTATAGAAATCATATTTTAATAACAATTATAACCTATAGTAGATAAAAATTAGAAAATGTGCAGATGAAAAACTAAAATTACTTGTAACCTCAGTATCCAGAGGTTATAACCAATATCTGCATATCGTTATGTTTTGTAGTTTTGTTATGTTTTTTGTATAAATACCTAGATTTATGCCAATATAGCTCAGAAATAGTTTCTGGAAAAGACTAAAAGGTATTCCTAGACATCATTTTAACACTTACAGAAACCTACACCTGGTTGTTTTACCTATGAGTCACAATTAGCATCTACCAGCCTTATCTGCTTAGATATTTCTTTCTAGTGTTCATGTGACTGTCTCCTCTATAGTATTAATTCTTACAAGGCAATAAATATATTAATTATATTGTGTTTTGTATTTCTCTATTGTATTATCTTATATGCTTCTTCCTTGCCTTTGAATTGCACTCAAGAATAACAGCAGTATTAAAATTATGCACTTTAGAATAAAATAAACGGCACAGAAAAGGATGAGCTTCAAGACTTCCCTTCTCATCAATTCAAAGATTATGTGTCATTTTATTGTTTTGAGTTCCAAGGTTTCCAAGAATATTTACATATGTAAAACAGGAATTCCCCAGTTTCAGAGAAGGCCAGTCCCTGCTAGGACTATATCCAGAAAACAAAAAGTCTCACCAGCCCGGGGCCTGGGGCTTTCATGGCTTCTGCTTCTGCTGCACATGGTGGAGCCTTGCCTGCCTGCAGTAGAAACCCATGACAACAACTGACAGTAATGGTGAGGTGCCTTCTTAGCACATCTCTGTGGCTTCCTCTTTTGCCCACACATCAGCAGCAATGGTGAAGCCCCAGACAGGAAATTCCTCCCATCCCAGGAAGTGCACCACCCGCAGAATTTGCCCTGTGGGAAGATGAAAGCCTCTCCCCTGACAATAGTCAGGGATAGCAGGGGCCACTGTGAACTGCTTCAGCAAGTTCAAATTCAAGCTTATAGAGACATCTGTGTTTCAGGTTTATTAGAAGGAGACTGGGTGAACCTGAAAGCAAAGACTTAGAGAAGACACTCAAACTTCACCTGATGGGCAGCAGAGGACGTAATAAAATAATTTCATAAGACCAAGTGGTTCTCACTATACGTACATGGAATATGAAAATCATAAGCTCCATGGAGTCTAGTGAGACATCTGCAAGGTCCTGTGTGCAAGTGCTGCCAGTGCAAGCTAAACAAAGAAGATGTTGTGCTGTGCACTCACAGCTCCCAGGGCCAAGAGGACTGCACGCAGTGCAGAGGGAGGCATGCCAAGTTCCACAGAGATCTCTCAATGTGTTCACCTTAGAGGGTTGTCTAGCCTTTCCATGGCATTCAAAAACATTGCCTTTGAAATAGTCATGGAGGTTAGGCTTTGAAAATCTGCCAGGGGCCCCCAGGGAGACAAAAGAACTAACTGACCCTAGCTACCAGGCTAGCCACTCTGCCCGGTACTGGGAGGCACTGCACAGACTGAATTGGTGTGTTTCCCCTAGGATATTTCTCCTCTCCCTCTCCCCTGACTTATCTGTATTTTCTGGTTTTTTGTTGGGCAGGAGAGATGGTTTTATTCAAATAAAGGGAGACCATCCAAATAAAAACACACATCTCGCCCTCTCTCTCTTTTACCCCCCTACCCCTTTCTTTCATATCCTGAGATTAGCTTATAAAGTCTATCACCATTTCTTTGAGCTGACCAAGTTAAAACATTCTTTATAATAAACTATGTGTTACATAGTAAATGCATTCACATCATGCCCTCTGAAGCCTATAAAAATATCTGGGCCAGATGGTATAAACTGTAATCACTTAAAATCAAGGATGGTATGAGAAGACAGGAAAGCACTGAGCTATTTCTGAAAAACCAAATTTCTCTGGAATAATATAAACCAATAAAGCTCAGCCAAATGACCTTATGAGCATAATTGTATTCAGACAGACACTATAAATTGCTAAGATGAACACATCTAACCTGTTGCAATAAGGCTCCTTCGTAGTAAGAGCCCCTGAGTTCCATAGTTCTGGGATAGATTAAATATTTTATCTTCTAAAGGAAACTTAGTGAGATAGAAAGAATAAAGGAATTGGCTTTATTCGATATTCGATTTACTTTCCCTGACATTTTGATGAGTCACATTTTGGTGTTGATTTTCAACTCCGCTGCTGTTGTAGCACCATAATCCTGAATTATGAACGAAAATAGTGGTTTCATTTAGCAGAAGTAAATATTCCAGCAGCTGTGAACTCAGCACTCAAATATCATTCTAACTCTCTAAAAGCAAACAGATACAGCATAGGGTCTAGTTAGAAGCTAATAGCAGACATGCTTGTGTGAGTCTATCTCTGGGCATCCAGTGTGGCTAAGCTGTGGCTTGCCTCTTGTAATCTGCTCCTTTCTTCCCTGATTTTTCCTAGGACTCCTCTAACCACTGCTCCTTCAACTCTACTCCTACAGACCAAGTGATTGCTTCATTCTCTGTATGCATTCTTTTAACAAATATTACTGAGTGGCTACCCAGTACTATGCTCAATTTAAAATAATTTATATTAGACAATGAATAAACAAATACAGTACTGGGCTAAGTGCTATTTTAGTGTATCTGTTGATAACTATTAAAACAGAGACAATGGTATAATTAATTGTGGGTGGAATAATCAGTGGATGAGTAGAAACATGAGTTGGAAATATGTAAGGAACCACATTCTAGGAAGAAAAAGGTAGAGTAAAATCACAGTGTCTGGTAAGGTTCCCTGAGACAGGTAATGACAAATAAATGGGTATGGCATAGGGATGACACAGGGTATGACATGTGGCAGAAATGGTGTGAGATGACATGGAAGGATAAATGAGATCAGACTATGAAGAACACTGGAATGAAAGAGCTTGGTCTTTATTCTGGAGGTGAATCACCAATGACTGTGGTTAGGTGAAGTGCATATTCTAGGATGATCACTCCAGTTGCAGGATGGAGAATTTGTATTTAAAATCCCAGATTCTAGATTTTTCATAATATGTACAAAAAAATTTTAAGACCATAGTTTTTGCTAACATATTAATTACTAAGTTTATTGCTTTTAAAAGCAATTAATTTTTAGTGAAATTATAGGTGAGTGCAATTCTTCTCACTCTACAATAGGGTATAGGAAAATAAGGTTATTTTTGCATCCCTTAAAATTAGAGCAAGAGGTAATACGGTGAGTAGGGATGCTCTGAATGTCTCTCCTCTTCATCTTCAATGATGATACACTTACCAGTAGATAAAGAAACTAAACTAAAACCAGTTCTCAATGGTAATAGTAATAGTAATTATATTAATAGTAATGGTAATAGTAATAGTTTATAAGTGGCATAAATTAGAGTATCAGCCCAATCCTAGCCCCTTTTTCAGTATACTTTCCTCTCACAGCCCCTGTATGTTTGATACAGTACGAGACCTATCTCTAAATCCTGACCTCAGGTAATTGGACAAATGGTAGACACATGACCGAAGGACAATCAAGGCTCCGGAATAAGCCACTTCAGTTAAAGTGGCCTAACACACCTATTGTTTGACTTGGTAAGAAACTCTACCTAGCATCCCAAACCATAATCTGTGGACAAGCTTGTTAGAAATGCAAAAATCTCAGCCTGTATCCAAGACTTCCTGAATCAATCTTCATTTTACCAAGACTCCCAGATGGTTCATATTCCTATTAAATGTTAAAATGTAAAACTTAAAAAATAAAAGAAGCACAAGCATATTCAGCAAGTCTGACTGCCTTGAGAATTTAAGACACATGGAAAACACATGAGTTATTAGCAAACTAAAATGAAACAGACACATACAAAGTATAACTGCGTTCATGTTCATGATCAATTACTTCTATAGAAACCCCTTGACGACTTCTGTGACTGAGGTAGCTGTAGCTACCCCAAGTTTAGTCTCTCCTTCCAGTTCCAGGTGCTCAGATTCCTCTTGTAATCTTTCTGCTCTTAAATTTCCTATGCAAGTCACATCTTCATGTGGATATTTATAATGAACTTCCTTACTCTTTGAACCAGCTTGAGATTCTTTGTTTCCTACAACAAAAGTTGCCAGCGTAAAAGACTGTAGTAGCAATCACTGAGGGGTTAGCATGAGCAAATCTTCAATCCAATCCAGTAATTCTAGTAAAAGTAACAATTTCTCTTGTGCATAAAATTGGCAACAATTCATTTCTGCAGTCAGAGCTGGCCAGTGAGGGAAAAGCAGATGACTCCCATTTAGGGCATGCATTGATCTCCTCAGGCTAGCAGGATGGAATTTCTTGTACAGAAAAAGAACGTTTCCTCCTGACTTGTAAGGAGGAAAGAAGCTGTGTCAAGAAATTGTCTTCTGTTTTCACAAGCAGAACTGGCAATCTTTGCTGATGTTTCTCTAGGGAGAAGAGGTGGTTTAATGTAGATATTCCCATTTTAAATTGAGGAAGTTTGCCTTTTTAGCTAAGACCCATGCCAGGACAGTCTGTCTCTTTATTGACATATCCTCTTTTGTTTACATAAACTTCCTCAAAGAAAGTAGTATCCTCCTTAAACATTCTCCCCTGCCTCATTGTAAGTTCTCTGACCTTGACCAAGTTATTTAAACTTTCTGCCTTTTCATTTCTTTATTTATAAAGGGGATACATAAAAGCCCCATCATTTCCCTTATATGATATTATGCCATAGTCAAATCCAGTTACATATATATAATACATAATCATATATATGTAATTTTCAATGTTAGATAAATGCAAATTATTTCTAAAATGTCCTGTGGTGTCTTAGTACTGTAGTAGTGGAATTTTAATAAAAAAATAGTGTATTTTAAATAAATATAAGAGGTTTTTGTTTGTTTGGATTATCTGTGTGGTGATGAGATGCTCAGTGATCTGAGGAATTGACTTCAAATACTGTAACTAAATCCAGGGTTTTATGAAGAATAGTGTAAATATCAGATTTCTATATAACTTAAGACAACATATATTCATTTCAGCAACTGTTTATGGAGTGCCTGAACTCTCTATCAGCAGCACATCAGAAATAGAAAGATCTCAGTTTAGTTGGGAGAAAGATATTATGCATATATAGGGTCTGGCAGAAGTGATGCCTACTGAAGTGTGGTTGATAGGGTAACAATGTGGGTGTGATAATTTATAGTCTTAATTTGAACATTTCACTTAAAATGTCATAGGGTATGCTTGAGTGTGATATTGTTATGTTACAGAATTACATGCCTACACTTTTATAATAAAACATTTTGTAATGGAAAAGGGGCATTATTTGTGCTGGACTGTGTGTGTGCGTGCGCGCACGTGCACGTATCTTGGGTTGGCCAAAAAGTCCATTTAGTTTTTTTCCATAAAATAAAAGACAATTTTTTTAAATTTTCACCAATAACTTTATCAATTTGGATATTTTGAGTGTGTTGGCTATCTCCAGCTATTGGCTTCTAGTGAATAGAGGTCAGGGGTGCTGCTAAACATCCTCCAATGCATAAGACAACCCCACAGCAGAGAATTATTGGGCCAAAATGTGACTAGTACCAACAAACTTCACAAACTACCTTTGACATGTTTGGTCAGTCACAACACCTTCTCCATATACTGCACAAATCTGTTTTTGCACTTCGGTTGCATTTTTATCTTTCTTGAAAAAATAAAGCATAATGTGTAGAAAATGTTGTGTATTTTCTTCCATCTTCAGTATTAAAATGGCTACACAGAAATTCACTGATTTTGTTAAGTTTGTTTTAATGCTCACTGATAAGACAGTTGTCACAACATAATCTATCATAACTGTTTTGAATGAAGCTAAACACAACCAATTGCAGGTCAAAAAAGACTTGCTGGATTGTCTTCCTTTGCTCCTGTAGGTCCACAATAAGTTTTATCATCCTGCTCCCCATTTCCCAGCAATCTGACCTGCATAAATTGAATTAGTCTGTTGCCATGACTTCTAGCTTTTGGTAAGAACACATCAATGAGAGTCATGGGCAGGACTGGAGGTGTGCAAGAGTGCCGTTGGGCTATGCTTTGCCTTCCAGCTTCCTTCTAGGTCACCACTGGTGAAATGATCCTTGTACCAAAGGCTATACTTACTGTGTGGTTTTCTACAGGTTCCAGTAATCAATCAATCCTTCCTTCCTTCCTTCCTTCCTTCTTTCTTTTTTATATCACCGTGTATCAAGGATTTCAATTTTATTCAATAGGGTTATAATCAGTTACCATTATATTGTTTTCAAGTCATATTTTAGACTCTTGGGTATCAAGAGCCCCTTAAGCTAGCTCTAATGTCCTCTTGACATGTTTCACCATTCTCTGACCCCATCCTTACTTTGAGACTTAACACAATATTCTAGGTCCCTCTCCTACTTTCAGTGTCCCAGTCCTAGAATTGGACATTTCTCCATGGACATCTAGGTCATCTTAGTGGTTCAGGGTGTGCTTATTGCTGTTGTGATGCAACTAGGCCCTTTCAGCAAATACATCTGGGGAAGGTCTATTGGTTTACATCAACAACTCTACATCTAACCCAAGACCATGAGATTCATTCCAGTCTCCCTCTTTCCACATGTTTAACCCTCTTCTCCAACCATCAGAAACTTGGTTGCAATTATTCTTAGTATCTATTTATTTGTCAAATCCTAGAATATATAGAAATTAGTTTCAGAATTATTAACTCATATTACTGAGAAAAGGAAACCTCCTCAGGTTTGGGGGATTATGATAAGTTTCTGCTACTGCTGGTCCTGGAATATTGTACAATTTCTTATTGGCTTCCCTAAAACTCTGTGACATGTTAGCTAAACATGGTTTTTATTAGATGCTCTTTAAGTATCCAATTTTATTCTGCCCTTTGCTCTCTACTGGGACAATAACTGATAAAATGTGCTGGAGGAACTACTTCCAAGGGGTTTAGAATATGTAGCAAGAGTCAATGTGCCATAGCTGTTATCTCTCTGCAGGCTTTGAGCACTGTGTCAACACCAAGGGATTTATCCACTTTCTGACTTAATCATGAACAAAACTGTAATGAGACATGCAAGAAGTTTATATTATGAGATGTATGTCAACAGTGATCTAGGGAAAGGCATATACCATTTACATACTTTAAAGAAATAAATACATCATGGTGTAAAGTAGCTAGTTATTCCCATTCTAATTAACATTGTATTACTTTTGCTTCTTCACCTATATCTGATCTGGGGGTTACCTGACTGTTCTTCCATAGCTACCTATAATTGGCAAGACTTATGAAGAAATCCAGAACATTTTTCAAGAAGCCTTGTCATAGTGTGCTATAAAGACATTTTTGGCTAGTATAACATTGTGATTTATAATAAGAAATATGTATTTGGTCTTCACCTCCATTTCAGGCACATGGCTTCCAAAAACTTTGAAATTTCCTGTGATGAGAGCAATAAAGTATTTTGATTGTTAGCAGAGTCAACCTTGTGATTATAGTTGGATCTTTGAGTCCTACCTTCCTTCCACCCTCACCTCTTGGGAAGGAAAAGGGCCTGGAGATTGAGTTCAATCACCTATAACTAACGATTTATGCATATGTAAGGAAATCTCTGTTAAAACCCCAAAGGACAGAGTTCTGAGACCTTCAGTGTTGGTAAACACATGGAGATACAGAGAGAGAAGGTGTAAAACTGCATTTTTTCCCATATCTTGCCCTATGTATCTCCTTCCTTGGCTGTTGATTCATAACATTTAATAGGCTTTGTAATTAATTGGTAATCTAATGAGTAAACTGGTTTTCTGAATCCTGTGAGCTGCTTGAGCAAGTTAATTGAATCCAAGAAGAGGATTGTGAAAAAACTCTGAAATAGCCACTTGATCAGAAGCACAACAACATAGACTTGCAATTAGTATCTGAAGCAAAGGGAAGTCTTATAGATCTGAGCCTTTAGCCTCAAATCTGATGCTGTCTCCCAGTACATAATGTCAGAATTGGGTTGAACTTCAGGATGCCCCACAGCTGTTGAAGAATTGCTTGGTGTTGTGAGAAAAGAAAAACCCACATTGTATAACTGGGTGGGTGCATAATTAAACCTGGCAGACCCAAAATTTATCTAGTATCAACTTGAATATTCACATTAACCACCTTGAATGCTTATAGAAATTTATGAAAAAAACAAAAAACAAAATTAGAGCTAATTTAAGGCTGAGAAAAATTAGCTAGATAATAATCAAGTTTACATTAACCATATGACATTGTGTTTTGTATCATTTATTTTGTCATAATTAAAATAATATATTGATAATAGTACAGAAAACATGAAATTTCTCACCCCTACAGTTCATATTTTTTAAAATTATTTTATTGTAATTCAATTACAGTTGTGTGCATTTACCTCCCACCACTCCAAACAACCCCAGCCAAACCCACCTCCCTCCCTTGCTTCCACCCTCCCGCCTTGGTTTTGTCCATATGTCCTTTATACTTGTTCCTGAAAACACTTCCTCCCATTATCCCCTCTCACCTCCCCTCTGGTTACTGTCAGATTGTTCTTAATTTCAATGTCTCTGGCTATATTTTGCTTGCTTTTTTCTTTTGTTGATTATTTAGGTTCCAGTTAAAGGTGAGATCATATGGTATTTGTCCCTCACTGCCTGGCTTATTTCACTTAGCATAATGCCCTCCAGTTCCACCAATACTGTTGCAAAGGGTAGGAGATTATTCTCTCTCTCTGCTGCGTAGTATTCCATTGTGTAAATATACCATGGTTTTTTATCCACTCATTAACTGATGGGCACTTAGGTTGTTTCCAATAGTTGGCTATTGTAAACTGCGCTGCTATGAACATTGGGGTGCATAGGTTCTTTTGGATTGGTGTTTCAAGGCTTTTAGGATATTATACAAGCAGTGGTATTTCTGGGTCAAAGGCAGTCCATTCTTAATTTTCTGAAGAGATTCCATACTGTTTTCCACAGTGGCTGCACCAGTTTGCATTCCCACCGACAGTGCATTAGGGTTCCCTTTTCTCTACATCTTCTTCAACACTTATTGATTTGTTTATGATGGCCATTCTCATTGGTTGTAAAGTGGTATCTCATTGTGGTTTTAATTTGATCTCTCTTATTGCAAGTGATGCTGAGTATCTTTTCATATGCCTCTGGGCCCTCTGTATGTCTTCCCTGGAGAAGTGTCTGTTCAAGTCCTTTGCCCATTTTTTAATTGGATTATTTGTCTTCTTGGAGTGGAGTCCTGTGAGTTCTTTATATATTTTGGAGATCAAACCCATATTTGAGATATGATTGGCAAATATGTTTTCCCGTATAGTTGGTTCTCTTTTCATTTTAATGCTGTTTTCTTTAGCCATGCAGAAGCTTTCAATTTTGATGAGATCCCATGTGTTTATTGTTTCCTTTATGTCCCTTGCTTCAGGGGACATATCATTGAATATGTTGTTGCATGGGATGTCTGAGATTTTCTGGCTGATGTTTTCCTCTAGGGCTTTTATGGTGTCACGACTTATATTTAAGTCTTTTATCCACCTTGAGTTTATTTTTGTATATAGTGTAAATTGCTGATTGAGTTTCATTTTTTTAATGTAGTTGTCCAGCTCTCCTAACATCATTTTTTGAAGAGGCTATTTTTGCTCCATTTTATGCTTCTTCCCCCTTTGTCAAATATTAATTGACCATAGAGACTTGAATTTATTTCTGTGCTCTCTGTTCTGTTCCATTGGCTTATGTGTCGGTTCTTATGCCAATACCAGGCTGTTTTGATTACAGTGAACTTGTAATTTAGTTTAATCTCAGGTATTATGATCCCTCCCACTTTGCTCTTCTTTCTCAAAATTGCTGCAGCTATTCAGGGTCATTTATGCTTCCATAGAAATTTCTGAAATGCTTGTTCTATATCTGTGAAATATGTCATTGGTATTTTAATAGGTATTGCATTGAATCTACAAATTGCTTGGGGTAGTATGGACATTTTGATGATGCTAATTATTCCAATCTAGGAGCATGGTATATGCTTCCATTTGTTTTTGTCTTCCTTAATTTCTTTCTTCAGTGTTGTGTAGTTTTCTGAGTACAGGTCTTTTACATCCTTGGTTAGGTTTATTCCTAGGTACTTTATTTTTCTTGTTTCTTTATCAAATGGGATTTTTTTCCTGATTTCTGTTTGTGATATTTCATTGTTGGTGTACAAACATGTCTCTGATTTCTGAATATTGACTTTGTATCCTGCTTTTTGCCAAATTCACTTATTAGGTCGAATAGTTTTTTGGTGGAGTCTATAGGATTTTCTATATATACTATCATGTCATTTGCAAACAATGACAGTTTTGCTTCCTCCTTTCCAATTTGGATGCCTTTTATTTATTTTTCTTGTCTGATTGCTGTGGCTAGGACTTCCAATACTATGTTGAATAGGAGTGGTGAAAGCAGTCCCACCAGTCCCTTGTGGTCAGAGAAAATGCTTGATGTGACTTCAATTTTCTTGAATTTGTTGAGGCTTGTTTTGTGTCCTATCATGTGGCCTATCTTTGAAAATGTTCCATATGCATTTGAAAAGAATGTGCAATTTGCTTCTTTAGGATGAAAGGCTCTATATATTAGTTACATCCATTTGATCTAGAGCATTGTTCAACGTCACAATATCTTTGTTGATGTTTTGTTTGTAAGATTTATCCATTCTTGACAGTGGGGTGTTAAAATCCCTTACTATAATTGTGCTGCTGTCAATATCTTTCTTGAAGTCCTCCAAGATTTTCTTTATGTATTTGGGTGCTCCTGGGTTGGGTACATGCATATTTACAATGTTTATGTCTTCTTGATGGATTCTTCCCTTGAGTATTATGAAGTGACCTTCTAGGTCTCTTTTTATGGCGGTATTTTTAAAAATCTATTTTGTCTGATGTGAGTGTTGCTACCCTGGCTTTTTTCCCTGTCTGTTTTCTTGGAATATTTGTTTCCAGCCCTTCACTTTCAATCTGTGTAGGTCTTTTGTTATGAGGTATGTCTCTTGTAGGCAGCATATGTATGGGTCATGATTTCTTATCCATTCATCTATTCTATATCTTTTGACTGGAGCATTTAATCCATTTGCATTTAAGGTTATTATTGATAGGTGCTTATTCATTGACATTTTTTTGTACCTGTACTCCTCTCTCTCTCACTGTTTTTCTTCCTGTTCTTAAAGCAGACCCTTTAGCATCTCTTGCAGAGCTCATTTGGAGGAGATGTATTCTTTCAGGCTTCTTTTGTCTGCAAAACTCCTTATTTGCCCTTCCATTTTAATTGAGAGCCTGGCTGGGTAGAGTAGTCTTGGTTGCAGGCTTTTCATTTTCATTACTTGGAATATTCCTTGCCAATCTCTTCTGGCTTGGCATGTTTCCATTGAGAAGTCAGCTTCTAGCCTTATTGGGGCTCCCTTGTATATTACTTACCATTTCTCCCTTTCTGCATTTAGGATTCTCTCTTTGTCTTGGAATTTTGCCATTTCAATTATGATGTATCTTGAAGTGGGCCTCTTTGGGTTCCTCTTGATTGGGACTCTCTGTGATTCCTGGACTTGTGTAACTTTTTCTCTTATCAAACTGGGGAAGTTTTCCATCATTACTTTTTCAAACAGGTTTTCTATCCCTTGCTCTTCTTCTCCTTCTGGCATCTCTATTATACAGATATTATTACACTTCATGTTATCTTGCAGTTCCCTTAACACCTCTTCATTCTTTCTGAGTCTATTTTCCTTTTCTTGCTCCTTCTGGATGTTTTTTTCTACCTTGTCCTCCAGCTAGCTGATTCAATCCTCTGCTTCTCTAGCTTGCTTTTGATTCCTCCTATTGTGTTCTTCAATTCAGCAATTGTATTCTTCATTTCCTCTTGGCCCTTGTTGATAGTTTCTATTTCCTTTTTCCTGTTGATATAGTTTGCAGTGAGTTCATTGTATTTTCCCAGTAGTTTTGGGTAATTCTCTGTGGGCCCATTGAGCTTCCTGATAACCATTGCTTTGAATTCAATGTCTGATAGTTGACTTACCTCTATTTCACTTAGCATTCTTCCTGAAGCTTCCTCCTTTTCTTTCATTTTAGTATTACTTCTTTGTCTTCCCATTGTTTGTGAAACTCTTCTTATTAGCCTCTGCTTCTTAAATTGATCTGTTCTGACTCTCTGGTTTATGGTGTGAACTTCTATGGTAGGAAACCTGTGAGATTCAGTAGTACAGTCTCCTTGATCTCCTGAGCTGGTCTTGGGCTGTCTGTTATGTTGGCTCTCTGGATGTCTTTGGATTTTGATTGTTGTTGGGTCTTTTCTTGGTGGGTCCTTCCTTCCAGCTGGTTAGCTGAGGGTCACTCCATCCACCATGTCTTGTATTCTGTTGTGCAGGTGTGGACAGGTTATGTTGAAGCTGGTTCTTCTCTCTGCATGAGGTTTTGAGGCTTCTCACTCCCTATTGTTCAGATGTTTGTTCTGGGTAATTTCTCTACCATTTAGTTGTATTTCCAGATCTGTCCTGGGTGGAAGTAGTGTGGCTTCCACTCACTCCTTCAATTTCTTCCATTATTATCTGTTGGTGGTTCCTTTGTGGTGGGTTTCCTCTTCCAGCAGGTATACTGGTGTTCATAACTCCCAGGTACGCTTGTATGTGATCAGTTGGAGGGGGGATTTAAAATGGATTAGGACAGTGGCAGTGTATTCTATAGTATTTAAAGTACCAACTTGCAGAGATAGGATATCCTTTGGATATTTATAGTGTTAGCCATGATATTTCACCTAACTAGCCACTTTTAGAAGGGGTGGAAAAAAGAGAAGACTCTTGTTAGTAGGGGGAAGGATTGTGAGTTGGATCTAGAGAGCAGTGAGCTTGTGGGAGGTCAGATTATAAGATATAGTGAGAGTAAGCAATAGAAAATAGGTGTAGTGTGTGAGAGAATAGAGTTAAACACAACAGCAATAAAGTTCTGGAAACAGTGAAGTGAGCGAAGTTCTGGGAGATGTGCTGTGTAGTATTTACAACTGTATGGAACAGCAGTTAGTTACAATAATAATGGAGTAACAATCATGGCAGAATCTATGTGATCTGAATAACAAGAATAGGAAGTACACGGTCTAGAGTTAGTGTATTATTGGAACACAAGTGAAGTGAAAGAAAGAAAACTAAAAATACACTATGAAAGAGAGAACAAAGAAAGCCAGTCAAACAATGCAATTTAACAAACAAATCAAAGAAGACTAAACAGAAAGAAATAAGAAAACACTAATAAAATAAAAGATGTAAAAATAATGAAAAAATAATACAAATATACAATAACTTCCAAGTTCTCTAGAGTAGCAAAGTGAAATTTATCTCACTGTTTCAGTTGTTGGGATGACCCCTGTTTGCATATAACTCTGGTCCTTTCACAGCTCTGGGTTTTATTGTCTCACTTGCTGGGATAAGAAAGAAGGAAAGAAGGAAAGAAAGGAAAGAAAGGAAAGGAAGGAAGGAGGGAAGGAGGGAAGGAGGGAAAGAAGGAAGGAAGGAAGGAAGGAAGGAAGGAAGGAAGGAAGGAAGGAAGGAAGGAAGAAAAATAAGCCTCCTGCTGGCTTTAAACTGGCCAAGCCAATTTTGCTGGTCTTCCTGGCTACAGCAGGATGTGAGGGGATTGGTTTAGCTTTTCTCCCTTCCTGTGGTTTTGAGGGGATAGGGGCCAAGTCTGAGCCTCACTCTTCACAGTTGCCCAGCCTCTAGCCCAGATCCTCAATTCGCTGCCTGGCCCCCAGTGCCCTTCTGTGCCTGGCCTATGCCTTCTGTCTACCCGTTGTGCTATCTTTGAGATGCACCAATTAGGGGCTACTCACATACCATCTTCTAGCTCTTTGCTGTCCTAGATGCTAGAGACTCTCAGAGACTCTTCAGGGTGGTTTGGCTCTCCCATTGCATTAAGTCTTTCTGGGGATTGCTGACTCCCTGCGCCCTGCTGCTCTCCTCTGTGAGGAATGTCTCAGCCTTTCTCTTAGCCAGCCAGTCGGCTGTAGTGGTGGATGTGGGCACGTGCCTCCTCTGCTGCTGCTGCCAGGGGTGGTGGGGTTGAGCATGTGGTGCCTCTGGGAGGTGGGGTTGAGCACATGTCATTTCTGGGCTGTGTGTGCTTGGCCTCCACTGTTGGTGCGAGATGGGCAACTGCTGAGCTGCAGGTCTGGGCATGTGCTGTCCCTGGGCTTCCAGTGTGAGTGCGCACCCTCCAGCTGCTGCAGCAGGAGAGCAGTCACCAGGTGGTGTAGGGTCAGCCAGGAAAGCTGCAAGGGTGGGGCAGCTGGGTCCCTGGCACAACACTGAGGTTAAGGGTGAGGTTCAGCGCCCTGTGCTGCTTGGACCAGAAGTAGGGTAGGGGTGCAGCTGCTTCAGGAGAATTCCCTAAAGATCCACCGAGTGCCTCATTTTTTTTTTTTTTCTTTTTGAAAAATTCCTCTTGTTCAAGCCTGGGACTCCAAACAAGTGCCTAGCCTCTCACATAGCAAGACCAGAGACTATCCGGGTCAGGGTCCATCAAAGTCCAACTCTTCCCAGCTGGCTTCCACAGTCTATGCGGGTGCACACCACCCCTGTGTGTTTGCCACTTCATCCTTTTTCCCCACAGCAACTTCAAGCATCTTGTGCTGAAGTTCCATACTTGTGCTGCTGGAACCTCCCTGTCTGGCAGGGGAGGGAGCTGTTGACCTGGCTCTCTCCCAAGAACCCTGCAGCAGACCCAGCAGGGGCCAGCCTGGGGCTGCCAGTGATGGGCCTGGGGCTGCATCTGCCCTGGGCCCCGAGCTAGTCCCAGGGACCTTGTTGTCCTAAAGCACTCTCCTTGCCATCTGATTTTTCAATGTCCTCTACAGTTTTTGGTCTCCAGTCTTCATATATGCTGGGATACCGTTGGCTGTTCACTCTGTTCCTCAGAAGATTGGCTAGGTGGTCCGCCCATGTGCAGGGGAAAGTGGACTCTGTTCTCACCTATCTTATTGCTGTCTTCCAAAAAAAGCAAAAAAAAAAAAAAAAAACCAAAAAACTCAACAAAAAACAGTTAAGAGTTTAAAGTTGTATGAAATTTCTAGGGGAAAGTATGATTATTTTACAATGAATTTGGTGTAAATTGCTTATAATATTTGATTCAGAAATAAACTTTCTGACTTGTTTATTAAAATCATAAGAAATGAATTAAGAGAGTAGTGTTAAGTATTTTTATCACATCAATATGTTTAATAATTAAATCTTGAAAATTTGTGAAAGTATTCAATATTGATAGACTTCCAAGATCTACTTTGATTAAGCTTTTATAAAGTTATACCTTAGTTCAACAAATAATGGTGGACAAGTAATTACAGCATATTCAAATAAAAAAGGTAGGATACAAAATAAGAAATGTATGTGTTAATTCATATCAAGAATTATGGATTTTTATGTTCTTATGGACTCATAAGAACATAAAAAGTAATGTTATAAAATTTAAGTGAAAAAATAAATTGGTCATTTTGGGAGAATGCTAGTGGGAGTGTTTGGGAATGCTTTGGGGGAATAATAATGTTATTATTTTGAATTACAGGTAATCAATGGGAAAAAGTAAACATTTTGTCTATGTTTTTTCTGTTGAAAGTATAACCAAATAAAAATAGGGAGATTATTTATGAAACATCTGACTAATGCATGAAAAAAATGATAAAACCAGATTATCGCTATTTTACCACATTTTTTAGTGGATCTAAGCATTGTTTCTCAATAGATGTTAATACCATAAAATGACAGATAACTAGACATTATGTATGCCTTGATGCAGGAATACAACTCAGAAGTATTTTTACTGTCTCAAAAATAACACAACAGAGTGAGGTCAGACCTGTCACTCTATTAATATAGAGGACACGCAGATGCAGAGGAACATATCAAACCACCCTTTGATGATACGGTCACTTTGCAATCTCTACAGAATTTTTTTTTAATTACAGAATGACAGCTGTGGGGGGGGGTAGGAGATGGAGACATTGAGGAAAAAGGAAAAAGGACTCAGACGTGGACAACAGTGTGGTGATTGCTGTGGGGGGAAGGCATAAGGGGATTAAAAGGTAATGTAAAAACAATACAATAAAGATTAAATTAAAAATTTAAAAAGTTAAAAATAAAAAAATTACAAGAGAATGGTGAAGTATTGTAGAGAAGCACATATAGATTGTTTAGATTCTGCTTCAAACTTAAAAATTAAGACATAAATAGATTGAACAAATTGGATATGTGATGACATGAAGGTATTACTTTTATTTTTAGTTGAATATGATCTGATATGTTAAAAACATAATTCTTACCTTTCACTGAAAAAGTACAGATTAAATATGATATATGGAATATGCTTTGAAATAATTTTGTAGGGGAATAGTAGATAGGAATATAGAAAAAACAAAACTGGTCATAAGTTAGTAATTGTAAAACTGGTGCTGGATGTGCAGAGTATTATTAACTAGTATGTCTAATTTTGTATGTAATTAGAATTTTCTATAATAAAAATATAAAAATAAATAAAAATGTGCAAGGTGAATGTAATTAGAATACTAATCCAGCTGAGCCAGTAAATATCTGTTTGCCTCAAAGTGAATAAAATTACTTTTTCATAATCTACATGTATAAAAAATGTCTAATTCTGGAATTTCCAGCAGCCAAAACTTCATTGACATTTGATACACTGCCATTCCTCTACCAGAGGGGCAGGCAAACCAAGAAACTCAGAAAAAATTATTATGGTGCTTATCATGACCAATTTCAAATATCTGGAAGTCCATGGCCGTGGATCAGAATTTTTCACTGCTTAGTGCTAATCCACAGAGAGGCCATCAATGTTATCATATTAAAATTGTAACCAACCAATTTATTAAATTTTCTCACAAGTTTTCTTTAACAAATTTTTTTCAATTGATTCTCTTGAATTTCTATTATACATATTAATAGCATCTGCAGTACTAATAACTTTCCTTTGTCTTTTTTAGTAAGGTATACTTTTCATTTTTTACACTTGCCTGCTTGAAATGTTGACTGATTCCTTATCAAAGTGAAATGTTAATGAAGACAATAGACATTCTTGTTCTTCATAACTGGATTTTGATTTAAGAGAGTATATCATTTATATTTTTTTAGACTAAATTTTTATTGAGGTGTAATTGGCATATACCAGTATATTAGTTTTGGATGTACAACATGATTCATTATTTCTATATATTCTAAAATAATCACCACAATAAATCTAGTTTAGCCTCTGAGAATCCATAGAGTCACAAAACAATGTTTTTCTTGTGATGAAGACTTTTAAGATTTACTTTCTTAGCGACTTTCAAATATTCAATGATACTTAATATTGTAAAAATTATACTTAATATATTAATTTTAATATTAATTTAAGGACATACGCATTTTTTCTATTTTTGCAGGTGGTTTACTTTTAAACAAGAAGAGTGATGACTTTTACAAAATGACTTTTCCTCAAAATATTATAAATTGATTGAAACACTTTACATAATACATGTACTTGGTAAAAACCATCATCATAATAAAACCAAGAATACAAGTATCAACCACCCAATTAAGAAACATAATATTACCTTTAAAGCCCATTCAAGTGCCTTTTAATCACCTATGTGGTTATTTTTGTTTTGTATTCCTTTCTAATTATAGATTTTGTTTATGCTCATTGAAATACTGAAAAATATAACAAAAAAATGAACTACCTGCAATTTTACCACCTAGCAATGAGCACCCTTAGCCTTTTGTGCATTCCAGTGTTTTAGTATATGCATGTATGTTTTTGTGTTTACAGAATACAATCAAACTATTTTACTTTGAGTTTTCTAAAATATTTATAAATGTTTACCATTAACCTTTGTGCATTTCCAGTGTTTAGTTTATGTATTTATAAAACATAATCGTAGTATTTTAGCTTGGGATTTTACAATATTTATAAATGTTTTGCTATTATAAATGTTATTATTAAATGTTAAATCTCTGTCAGCATCTATGATTATTTTCTTATAAATGGTTTGTGGAAAGAAAAATAGCAGATATAAGTACAAACCCTTTTAGTTATTAAGCATTCTTAAATAGCTTTTAGGAATGGTGAAGCCAACTTACATTTCAACAGTGATTTATTTTGCAATTCATTGTATGCTAATTTTACATATAACAAGATACACTAACTCTTGAAGTGTTTATTATTCATATATTTAATGATTTTCAAAATATTAATATGAAGCATTCACACTAGTTTTTTTAGACAATAGACAAGTTACTATTTGCTTTACTTTCTTTTTTAACTTTGTTGTTCAGCATTTTTATTCAACATTCTTAAAATTCACAGTTAATAAGTGTCATTTTCTTATTAAAGATTAAACAGTACAAATCAAACTGAAAAATCAATTAAAGTCTTTATGTTTTAAAGTTCTATGTGAAAAGGTGCATTCTTGATGCTGTGTGAGTGATGATGTTTGACTGAGACAGATTTTAGGTCAGACTTTACAGGGTTAAATAAAATTTTACAGGAGATGTCAAACAAGGTGCACTTCCACAGTGTGTCTGTACTTTACAGCATGCTTGTCTATGTTAAAATTCCATCCCTCCAGGTTTTTTTTTTTCTGAAGTCAGATGTGTCAAGCATAAGAGAACAGAGTTAAAACAACAGCTATTTGTTAAATATCTGGCAGCTCTAGCTAATGAAGCTTAGGGTCTCGTGCTCTCTCATTTCAGCTGCTAGTTCCCAAAGGGGTGATCCTGTGGATAAAGGGTGGCTTTGATGGGAAAGAAGGGAGAAAGAGAGGCAATAGGATTTGGGGAAATGTATAGGTTTAACGGAGTATATTTTTAGAACCCAAAGAGAAATGCCTTCAGACCTTCTTTTATGCTTCTCTTAAGTTGATTCCATAACTACCTTCCTTACCAAATATGGCCTGAGCAGGTCAAGAAAAACCAGCCCAAGCCAGCGATGCAGAGCAGGCTTTCAGAGTTGAGAGTGTCAGATGACTGGGCAAGAGAATTTGGAGAGGAAAATGGGTAAAATTATTTTTGAGAGATTTTTTTGACCTCACATTTTTAATATTTTATGATACTTTGATTTTTGGTCCTGCCACCCAGGCATTTTATAGTGCAAAATGCAAAATACATTGAATGCTTGACATGGAAAAAAAAGGTTTGGGGAAATTTAATTTAAGCTTTTTAGCACAATCTGTGTCTGGAGATTGTCCATGCACATGGGGATGTGGAGCCTTACTTCCACCATGAACTTGCTCTGCCATGAACATTCTACCATGTACCTTTAGACCTCAGCAACGCATGCTAACTTGGCTCAGTCAGTCCTCTTGACACATACCTGAGCTCAATTCTCCAATGTTTGGCTGGGCTTTGGGCCAAGTTTTTGCATCTTTTCCATGTTTGCATTGCACCATCTCTCTTCCTTTTCTACTATCCATTTCTCTTCCCCCCACTCATAATCCAACCTTAATTTACTTCTTAAATACTTATTCTCAACAGTGGTTAGGTTTAGCTTAACATGAATGACTGATTTTTCTTTTTAACTTTTTGGAGACACACACAGATTCTATGCTTAAATAATTAAGAAGAAAAACTGTGAATACAACGTTTTTCTCCTCCTATGTTGCTCTGGCAGTTGCTATCTCCCTGTTGCAGGTGCAGCCAGACCCCATGCTGGCCTGGGCAGGCATGTGTACTCCACCTGCAATCTGTGGACATTAGATGCCTCCTGTGCAAAGACCGCAGGGTTTCTCTTTACCAGTCGGGGTTAACCTGACTTTTTAACCTCAATACTTCTGTCTCTCCTCACCTCCCTGCCCTTACATAATTTTGTGCAGGAATTAGGATTTAATAAATAGAGGCAGGAAGGAATTTTACCTTCCATCACCTTCTGTTTTATGCCACATCACAAACCTTCTCTAAATATATGTCTTGGATTTGGAGATAAAAAGGAAGATGTGAAGGAATCTAAGTAATACTAGGTGGGCATTTGGGTAGGTCAGTTATAAAAATAAATAATCCAACTGCTTCCCTTTCTTGATATTTACTTTAATTTCATTTGTAAGAACCTTTACTTCAGACATTTAGATAATTTTACATAAAGATTTTCGAAAGGCCACTCAGCAGTAGCTGGGAATTTAGAAGCCAATATTCCCAACATGTACAAAATAACTTTATTTTGAAGATATATTAATAATACACTAAAATTTTATATTTAACACACAGCAGTTGGGTGGGAACAGAATTGGATGTGGTTGCACATTTTGTAAAAAAGTTTCCTAAGAATGTCTTCTAGCTGAGCTGCTAATGTCTCAGCAATGTTTTTTTTAACATATAGAGTTGCACCCTGGCTGTTGTGACTCAGTGGATGTAGTGCTGGCCTGAGAAATGAAAGGTTGCTGGCTCAGTGCCCACTTAGGGCACATGCCTGGGTTGTAGCCCAGGTCTCCGCTTGGTGGTGTGTGAGGGGCGTGACAGAGACAACATATAGGTGTATCTCTTGCACATTGATTTTTCTCTCCCTCTCTTTCTCCCTCCCTTCACCACTCTCTAAATACAAATAAACAAAATCTTAAGGAAAAAAAAAAAAAAGGCCCTGGCTGGTGTGGCTCAGTGGATTGAACACTGGCCTGCGACCCAAGTGTTGCCAGTTTGATTCCCAGTCAGGGCCTAGGCTGTGGGCCAGGTCTCCAGTAGGGGGCATGTAAGAGGCAATCAAACAGTGATTTTTTTCTTCCCCTCTTTCTTTCTCCCTCCCTTCCCCTCTATCTAAGAATAAATAAACAAAATCTTAAAAAAATACATAGTTGCAATTTAAAAGGATTTAAATCCTAAATGGAACAATCTTTGCAAAATTCTATTTTGTCATTATTTTGCTTAAAACGTATCCATGGTACATTACTTTTGGAGTCAAATACGAAACAGAAGACACAATAAAATCTAGAATCTAGGGGATCATTTTAGGTTCTTTTAGAGAATGAAAGACAAAATTGTATTTGCAGTTAATGAGATATAATGGAAGGTGCTCATTTACAGTTTGTATACTCAATCTTAAATAAATGTAGGCAGTGTTAAAACACTAAATTTCTGTATAAATAATAACTACTTATATTATTCCTAAATTTTGAGATATTTAGATACCATTTCCAGCCTGCACATAATGAAACATACCAATAGGGTGGAGGCTTTCCTCCCAATGTTGTGGAAGGTTCAGTGTTTAGTTGATACCTATGTGTATTTAATCTTTGATCAAGTATATAAAATAGGTTTTCCATTATCTACATTTTAAAAATAAATAAAATCATACATATTTAAAACTTATACAGGGCACATAACCGATATCATGGAATGTTTCTGTTTCTTTAAACTAATGTATTGAGTTCTCTGTTAAAAGGAACCTCAGCCCTGGCTGGTGTAACTCAGTGGATTGAGGATTGAGCGTGGGCCTGGGAACCAAAGGATTGCAGTTCGATTCCCACTCAGGGCACATGCTTGGGTTTCAGGCCAGTTCCCAGCAGGGGACACACGAGAGGCAACCACACATTGATATTTCTCTCCCTCTCTCCTTCCCTTCCCCTCTAAAGATAAAATAAATAAAATATTAAAAAAAGAAACCTCAATTACATGGAATATCTTTCTCCCTGCCTGATCCCCTCTCAAACAACTAGTAAAGTGATAGCAAAAAGCTAATCAACAAAACAAACAAGCAAGCAAAATATAACCAGAGACATTGAAGTTAAGAACAAACTAATAGTAACCAGAGGGGAGGTAGTAGGGGAAAATGGGAGGAGGAAGAGGAAGGTTTTTCAGGAACATGTATAAAGGACACATGGACAAAACCAAAGTGGGGTAGGATCAAGGGTGGGAAGTGGGAATGTGGGGGGAAGTGGTGGGAGAAAAATGGAGACAACTGTACTTGAAGAATAAACAATGTGGGGGGGGAGCTTTCATTGATTGTTTGTTATATGTTAGGTGCTATGAAAATACTTTCTTCAGTATATCATTTTTAAAAAGTCTGCCTATGCCACAAGCATCAAAATTTGTTGTCTGAGCCCTGGCTGGTGTGGCTCAGTGGATTGAGTGTCAGGTTGTGAACCGAAGAGTGGCCAATTTGATTCGCAGTTTAGGGCACATGCCTGGGTTGTGGGCCAGGCCCCCAGTAGGGGGCTTGTGAGAGGCAACCATGCTTTGATGTTCCTCTCCCTTTCTCCACTCGTGTTCCTGTCTAAAAACAAATAAATAAAACCTTTTTAAAAAAATTCGTTGTCTGAAGTAGTCCCATTCAGGAAATATGATGTACTGGGATAGCCCCAGGGCTCATACCAATCCCCTTTCTGTGAAGCTGTAGAGAAGTAGAGATCAGGGAAGTAGGTGCACAGCATCTTGAAAGAACAGTATTAGAACATAATGCCTAACTGAAAGGGTGAGGTACAAAGACAAGCATGACCTGAATGTAACAGATAGGGAGAACACGTTGGATGGCTGAATTTTGCTATATACTATAAACAATGCAAGTATCAAGGAAGTTGCTTCTAAAATTCCAAGTATTAACTCACCAATTCATTATTTATTTATTTATTTGAAAACAGAGAATCCTCAATTGGATGAGTCACCTCATTTTTCTGCACCTCAATTTCCCCACCTATGAGCAATACAAAAATAAAGCAAATGCAGAATGAAGCTAGTTTTTGAAGGAGGAGTTACAGATGGGGTTTGAGGCTGGGAGGGCCCTTGATTGAGTAAGACACTTTTCTTACCCAACCTCAGTTTCTCCACCCATAGACATTAGAAAAAGCAAAGTATGGAACACTTCACAGGGTTGTATCTAAATTTGTCTGTGTTTCACAGGTGTTATGCTAAATTTCTCTGTATTGTTACAATTTGAGTATAGGAACTGCTGAAACAAGCACACAAATAGGCATTTATTAAAGCTATGAACCTTATACCTGCTTTAAATTCTCTTGTGCATCATTTGGAGAGTTGAGTAAAAAATCTTACATGGAAAATGTATTTTAATACAAGATTGGAATTAAGTGAAAATAATATTAGAACACTCTGAAAATTTGACATGTATAATGTGCCAAAATTTTCTCAGAAAAAAATATAGGAAACTCAACAGGGTAAAAGCTATGAAAAATTATCTTTGATGAACATGATGTACTTAATTTAACATGATTTAACAAAGTCAGGTTGTCAATGTGCTTGGTGGTAAAAATTTTATAATTTCTGAATGTCTTGTGACTTATTGTGATAAAGTATATTACATTTGGTTGTTCTATATTATATAAAATATACTTTATGTATATTTGAGAAAATTTGATACACACATTTAGATTAATATGAATAGTAGATTAATAAACATTTAACATAGAAATTTAATAATTTGAACAGCATAATTCTTTAAAAGGGTAATTTAGCAATCAAATAATGTTTTAATAACATAAAATCATCCAGAATGAATTTGTAAATTTGAAATTAAGGTAAATTATCATAATAACATATACCCATGTATCTACTACAAAAATAGAGAAATGTTGACTTTTTGTCTTTGTATCTTAAAATTTTTAATTAAGTAAACAAAATTGTACAGATAAATCTGAAGCCTCTTTTTACTCCCTTTAGTTCCATCCCCTTCCCTTTTTTTTTTTTTTGTTTAACTCAGAAGCAAATATTGATATGTACTTATTTTGCACAATTTTGGTACATGTTTTAAAACTGTTACTATAAAACTGTTACTATAAAACTGTTCCCATAAATAACATGTCTATGTGTGTGTGTTTGAGATAAATTTTAGTTAATTGTGGCAGACCCTTCTGCGTGGCATTGGCCCACCTCCCACTCAGAGATGCACAGGACCCACGCCCACAGATAGGTTCTCTCATGGGTAATCAGATTTGCAATATACCTAAGCTGTTTTGAGTTTGCTCTTTGCTAAAACTCCCTCACACTGCAAATGCTTACTGTAACTTCCTAAAATCCATGCTGAGCGTTGCAGGGACCAGTGTAAGGCTGCCTATTAATTTGCTAATGTCCTTCTTTTGTGATGTATTGAGGGGCCTTGGTTCCTTTGTGGTGACTGGGGATAGTGAGGAAGAACCATCTTGTAATATGAGGAGATATGATTAGAATAAAGGCCTGTGATGGTGGAGGCTGCAACTTTTGCTCTTCCTGAGAGAAAAGCCATGCTGTCGTCCTTATTCCTCCACCAGACTCAGTAGTCTGTGTGTATGTTTTAATTCATCCATAATGACACGGACACAACTGGCCGGTGTCTGCAGCAGTTAAAACAATAGTTCTTTTTCAATTATTTAAATTGCTAGGTCGATTCATTTTATCAATACAGCACAATTTTCAATTCTGCCGCTGATGTCCTTTTTGCCAATTAGAAGATTTACAATAGATTTTACAAGATATTTTTTATCGGGTTGAGGAATTGTTCTAGTCTTATTTTTCTGGGAATATTTTTCAATCATAAGTAGATCTTAAATTTTATATATATTCAATCTCGGGCTTCTTTAATTATGTCTAGTATAGCAAATTTCCCCCTAATAAATCTTACTTTAAAAAATAATTAACAGCTTTACATAGATATTATTTACATAGTATATGTTCACTAATTTTAAAGTATTTAATGCTTTTTAATATATTTAGATTGGCCTAACCATCTCCACAATTATTTTAGATCATTTGTATCACTCCAAAAGTAATCTTGTATCCATTAACCCTTTCATTTGTTTAAATTAGATAAGTTCTTTCTCTTCTACCCACAAAATTTCCAGCTATCTATAAGCAACCACTAATATATTTTATCTTTCTTTAAATTTGTTTATTCTGGACATTTCATGCAAATAAGATCACATGATGTGTGATGTTTGTGACTGGCTGCTTTTACCAAACAGAATATTTTATGTTTTTTTTAGATTCAGTGCATGTTGTAATATGTATCAGTATTTCATTCTCTGTTATCACCAAATAAATTACATTTATGTACACTTCACATGTAATATAATCATTCATTCATTGACAGATATGTGGATTCTTTTCACCTTTTGTGTATTGTGATTCAAATTGCTATGAACATTTGTATATAAGTTTTTATGCTGACATGTATCTTCAATTTCCCTTGAGTGGAGACAGGAGCAAAATTGGTGGGATATATGGTATCTCCATGTTTAACATTTTGATGAATAGCCTGTTTTCCAAATAGTTGCATCATTTTAAGTTCCCACCAGCAATGTATAAGAATGTTCTAATTTCTTCCCACCCTCATCAAAACATTTTTATTACAGGCATCCTAGTGTTTATGAAGTGGTGTCTCATTTTATTTTTGTCTAGTGGCATGATATTGAGCATCATTTCATATGCTTATTTCTCATATATTAACCTCCTTTGAGAAATGCTTATTCAGATTGTTTGCCCATTATTAAATTGGATTATTTGTCTTTTTATTAATAAATTACAAGACTTTTAAAAACAAATATATTTTGGATAAAATTATCAGATACATAATTTGCAAATAATTTCCCCATCTTTGTGGTTGTCTTTTCATTTCTTGATGTTATGGTATGCTTGAAACAAAATTGTTTTTAATTTTGATTAAGTCCAATTTACCAATCTTAAAAATTTTGCTTTTGGTGTAACTACTAAGATATTATTGTCTAATGCAAGATGATTTGTTCCTGTATTATCGTCTAAAGATTTTATAGCTTTAATCTTACATTTAAGTCTAAAATAAACTTTGACTTAGTTTTTGTATATGATGCGAGATAGGGGACCAAATTAATCTTTGGTATGGGGACATCCATTTTTTTATTGTTTTTCAAGGATGATTGTCTTTATTTTCACCCCACCACGCCCTCCCTTCCCACCCATCCCCACCTCCCACCGTAGAACCCACCCCCTTTGGCTTTGTCCCCGTGTCCTTCATACATGTTTCTTGATGGCCCCCTCCATTATATTTTTGTCTTGCAATTTTTTTAATTGTTGTACAATTACAGTTGTCCCACATTTTTCCCAGTTGCTTTACCCTGCCCCACCCCCCTCAGTCAATCTTCACCCCATTGTCCATGCCGGATCCTTTATATGTGGTCCTTGACTAGACCCTTCACTTTCTTTCCCCTGTTATTGCCCCTCCCCCATCACCTGTGATTATTTCCATGTCTCTGGTTCCAGTTTGCTCCTTTGTTTTGTTCATTAGGTTCCACTTGTAGGTGAGATCATATGGTATTCATCTTTCACTGCCTGGCTTATTTCACTTAGCATAATGCTCTCCAGTTCTATTTATATTGTCACAAAGGGCAGGAGTTCCTTCTTTCTTTCCACTGTGTGGTATTCCATTGCATAAATGCAGTTTTATACATTTACACAGTTTTTTGATCCACTCATTTACTGATGGGCACTTAGTCTGTTTCCAGCAATTGGCTATTGTACATTGTGCTGCTATGAACATTGGGGTACACAGGTTCTTTTGGATTGGTGTTTCAGGATTCTTAGGCTATAATCCCAGCAATGGGATCAAAGGCAGTTTCATCTTTAGTTTTTTGAAGAAATTCCATACTGTTTTCCACAGTGGCTGCACCAGTCTGCATTCCCACCAACAGTACACTAGGGTTCCCTTTTCCCCACATCCTCTCCAGCACTTGTTTGTTGATTTGTTAATGATAGTCATTCTGACCAGTGTGGATGGGTATCTCATTGTAGTTTTAATTTGCATCTCTCTGATGACTAGTGATGTTGAGCATTCTTTCATGTGTCTATGGCCCTCTTTACGTCCTCTTTAGAGAAGTGTCTGTTTAGGTCCTTTGAACATTTTTTAATTGGACTATTTGTCTTCCTGATGTGGAATAATGTGAGTTCTTTATATATTTTGGAGATTAAACCTTTTTCCTAGGTATCATTGGCAAATATGTTTTCCCATATGGTTGGTTACTTTTTCATTTTGTTGATGTTTTCTTAGCCTTGCAGAAAGTTTTTAATTTAATGTAGTCCCATTTGTTTATTCTTTCCTTTATATCATGTCAGTGAAAATATTGCTGTGTGGGATATCTGAGATTTTCTTGCCTATGTTCCCTCTAGGACCTTTATGGTGTCACAACTTATATTTAAGTCATGTATCCATCTTTAGCTTATCTCGGTGTATGGTGTAAAGTAATAATATGTTAACAAGGTATGAGCTGTTCTCACTGATATTGAGCCCCATTGGGATTTTTGGTTTTGTGTACTTTCAGCACATTGTTTTTATACACATTGTCACCCTTAAATGGCACTTTAAGGAACAAATCCACAGTTACCTATAAGAGTGATCAAACAAACACCATGATCAATTACACAGAGCTATATCTTTTATCAGCTCTAGCAGTATCAACCTCTCTGGGTGGGAATGTTTGTACAGTTATTGAAACAATTTATTAACTTTCTTGCATTAGTTTATAAAACTTAGTGTAGAACTAAAATTATGTTTCAAAACCTTAACCATTGTTAAAATGATGATGAAAATCACTGGATGTAGAGAAAATAAGTGATCTTTCACTTTGGTCTCGCATTCATTAGGCTTAGCTTGATGTACCCCTTTTTTATGAAGATCTACATTCAAGAAAAAATTGCTGGAATGGGGTTTTGCATATGCTAAACAAAAACAATGTGGGGCAGAGGGCAGAATTTGCCTGTGAGAATTATTTTCCATATTTGTTTTTGTTTCAAAATCTTTAACTTGCTTAGGAGATTATATTGCACCACCAGGTATGATTCAGGACAGAGTGAGTATCTGTAAATAGACTGAAAGAGATGTAGAAAGAGATACCTCTTGATGAAAGAGATAATTGGAACCTGGGAGAAGGAGGAAAGGGAGGCATGTACATTTCTCAAATAAGGGGAAATACAGTCTTCTATCTAGATAATGCTGGAAAAGATGAAAAGTTCTTAAAAAATAGCTGTGAGATTTCTGGCTTTGACTAAATATCCTCTTGCCTGAAGCAGAGAATCTATGGATTTGAATAAAATTAGAACTGGGAAAATATTACATCTCATAGTTCCAAACGGATTGATGACTGAGAACCAGAGAAATCTTCCCAATTTACCGAGAGTAGGTAAGTTCCTAGAATACCACACCCTAAGAGCTAGAAGCCTAATGGGAGTTAGAGATTGAATGTGTCCTTCCCAATTTCCGCTAGAGCTAGGAATCACAACTAGTTAATTTGCTAAAAATAAATTATTACTTGAAAGTTTGAATTATGCACTGAAATTGATAACTACTATTTTTTAATAATGTAATAAACTTGTTCTTTCATATCCTCTTAAATTTTGTTTAGAGTTGATATGGTAAAGATTTGGAGTAATGTTCTAATAAGTTTATCTTTTTTGTGTGTTTTCTGTTATTTATCTTATATGTTGAATAAAAGACTGTGGCTACAATGTTTTCACTGTGGATTTTACATTTTACTGCATTGACTACCATAAAATGACTCATCTTATTTAAAGCCTTAACCTCTACCTAATTTGTTCTTGCCTGTTCTATATCTGTTTTTTAACATCCAATATGTCTGCACAATTATATTTCTAAAGTAATCATTATATTTGTGTATTGTATAAATAATATAAAATGAATGCTTTTCATGCAGTGATTGAATTCATCTTGATAGATTTTGTTCATTCTGATTGATATTAACATGCAAATTTAATTTTTAGTCTCTTCTTTTAAAAAATGTTCTTTACTTCAGGAGTCTGCAGTTTATGACCTGTGGACCAAATGTGGTCCAGTATCTGTTTTTTTATATAAACTAGAATGTCTTTACATTTTTAAATAGAAAAACAAGTGACCATAGGTCACTTAAAATATCTACGATCTGAACAAAAAAAGGTTGCCAACCCCTGTTCAGTTTTATATCAAGACATACTTTTAGCAGATGCTATCATGGCCCCACTCATGTTCTGTCTGTGATTATCCAACTGCTGACCTAGGGGGATGGGTTTTGTCCTCTATGCCCAGTGGCTGGAGCTGGCTGGAAGTGCCAAGGGATTGGTGCCCCCTGGCAGAAGTCCTCACTAGTGGATGAAGAGCCAGCCTCCCACTTGCTTCTCAGGTGGAATACGCTGAGGCAGGCATTCAACACTAGCTTGGAGAGTCCCCAGAATGACCAAGTGCCACTACCATAGCAGAAACATGCCTGATACTGTAACAGAACTGGGCCAAGTGGGTACAATATACTATTACCGAAAGAACCCCCTACTAGGTTTGCTTGTCCACTGCCGGAGGAAAGATGTCTCTCAATGCAGAGATTTGTGAAAAGGAAAGGAAATGTTTATTTAAAGCTATACAGACTTCAAGTAGTGACCTAATGCCTTCATTAAAATATCAGAGTCCTTTAGGATACCCACAGATGCACACAGTCCTTCCTTCTCCCTCTGCCCTAATCTGGGGTACTGTATCTCAAGAGAAGAAGTAGATTCAGGCTCCTGGCACCATCAGCTGTGTTGCCATCAGGATCTCCAGCTTTGGACCCCAGTTAATCCAAAGCCATGTGGCATCTTCTCATGCCTTACTGGCAAGAGTCCTTTTACTCTTCTTCCAGGCAAAGTCTCTCCTGCTTCCTAGGCCACATGGCCAAGGGAGCACCCCAAAGCCATGTGGTCCTCACTGTCTTCAAAGCTGCATGTTTCTCCCCTCACCAAAGCTGCGTGGTGATTCTCCCTCACATGGCTGCGGGGATCCCCACTCTGGCCAAAGCCGCATGGTTCTCCTCCCAATGGCTATTGCATCTGGGTTGAAATCCCTGCACCAATCTTCCTCTGCAGCCCCATTTCTGACTCCTCCTACAAACGGCTACACTTGTTAGCACTCCCACATTTTTCACCTTTTCTGGGCTGCCATGGTAAGTCTGGACAGGAGTGGTCCTGTGGTGTGGAGCCAATCATCTCTAAGCTCTCAGGCAAGTGCTGTAACCAGGGAGAGTTGCCTCCCAGTTACTTCCTGGGTGGTAGTCTCTTCCTTCTCCCTGGCTCAAAGCATGGCCACAGCTATCTAACACATCTATGAAACCAGTTAAAGGTTATAGATATGTTAAATGACATGCCAGAGGTTAGCTTCAAAAGCTATTGCTATGCAAAACAACTCTCAATGGCCCTGCTCCATGTGTCCCTTCCCTTAACTCACACCTGTGGTGGGGGAGGGGTGAGGACATCCTATATATCTTTCTAATATTTCCTGGACACCTTGAGTTCTGGACCCCATTCCAAATCCCTGTTTGGGGTCCCCCTCTTGGCTGCACCCTGTAACAATACTCCATAATGTGTGGCTTCCTTCTGCTCCCCATCTCTCTTCTTCAGTCCCTCTCACTGTTTCCTCGTATTATGTCCCAAACAACCAACTTACACTCAATTCATGAGTCATTGCCTAAAAAGCTGTAAGAATATTATCTTCTACTTTTTCTGCTTCCTTGAATTTTATATACCCAGTTCCTTAATTTCATACATAATGAATTTCTGAAAACATGTAGGAGGTAAATATGTATAATTTGAAAATACAGACTTACATTTTATAAGTTCTCAGCCAAATATATCATTTAAAATTTCTCCTGACATTAGCCTTTAGTCCCAAGTTTCAAAGGCACATTTAAAAAATTTTATAACTAATTTTTAAACATACTTTGCTCACAAGTGACTGCTTATCCACTGAGTAATAGAGAGTAAAGACATATTCAGTAGTTTCTCTCTTTGAGTTTCCTTCTATACATTATATTTGGGCTGCTTATGATTGGCAATTTCATTTTTATTTTTTTTCCTTTCAATTTGTTTTAATGAAAATAATTAGATTCGAATGAATTAGGTTCTTAAATAACTGGGGACACATTATCGTTCAGATGAAGACAATCACGCTGCTGCTACAACGTATGTTCAGTGAACAGGCAATTTCACCTTGAAACATTTCAATGTCTTTTTTTGTCAGAAGAATGAAAACCATAATTGACTTGACAAAGGAATTTCAGAACAAACAATGTATTTTTTTGTAAGGAATGCCGTACATACAAGTTAATTTAAAAAAAAATCAACTACCCCCTGCTAGGTTTTTTTCTGTTACCTTCAGGTGTGCAGGATAAATTTGTTTTCCTAGAGTTTATTTAGAGCAGTGATTCTCAATCATGACTGCACAGCAGAATCCAGGATACTTTACATACAGCACAGAGGCCTGGGTCTCAGCTCTAGAGATTCTGATTTAATTGGATTGGGGTGTGGTCTGGGCATTGGGAACTTTGAAAACTTCCCAGGGAATTTTATCGTGCAGCTAAAACTGAGAGCCACAGGTAGAATCATAGGAGTTCAGGTGAATTCTACTGAACTTTGGTATTTTCTTGTTTAAGTTTTTCACATTATGAAAAGGAGGGAAAAAATAATGTATATAAATTCACAGCATGGTTCCAATTGAGAACTCTGTTCCTCTTTTAATGAGTTCTTTCTCTTGTGTTTTATTTGGGAAGAGGAAGCTGAAGGTTCAGCTTTTCCAGGGAGTGGCCAGGTACTCAACTACTGACAGTCTTCCGGAAGCATGCATCTGTACCGCCAGCTCAGGGCTGCCACCTTGAGCACAAGGAAGCCAGAGGCCTTCTATTGCTACCACTGTGTGAGAAGAGGTGATGCCAAGTCTAGAATGATTCCGAATGGTTACTTCTTTGAGAACCTCCCCTCATCTACTCTACCACCACCTCTCCCTCTCACCACTTCCTTATTACCAGGAATCTCTTCTAGACTGCAAAGTATAAGGATTCTCCAGGCTTGAATCCACTTGCTTCCTTGATCATTTGAGGCACAAGGGGTTCCAGAATTTCCCTTTTGGAGAAACTTACGGCAACCATTCCACTGGAATGGTACTGGAGCCCCTTAGTTGCATCCCCTCATGTACTCCAAGCATGGCGTTGTTATCAAGCTCAGGTGTTTATGCGGTGTTGCTTTAGAAAAGCTGGAGGAGACTGCCATCATGGCTCTAAGGAAAGTTGCAGATTTTCCTTCAATTTCATGCAATTGCATTTTTGTATTCAACTATTTTGAAATACTTGGTACATAGTTGCCAAGAGGGTTCTTCTCTCCCTATTTTCTTAGTCACTTCAAGGGTGACCTAATTGTAGCTGCTGTCCTGAATTCTAAGAAAAATGTGATTACTGATTTTTGACAAAGAAGTTTGGGTGGTCAGAGAACTCTAGGGGGATGTGCTATTTTGCCAGTGAAGCCAGAGCCCAGGGTTTCCTCTCAAGAGGATGGTCTGTTCTTAGATCAGAGGATCTTGCCCGATTACATAAATACAGTGTCAGCAATGGAATAACACTCCCACCTCCTGACATCTGTGTGGTCCATACTATTTCATGTCGCTGACACTGCCCTTCCTACCATCAATGGGCATCTATCCAAGCAAGCTAGACTGATTATAATAACTTACTTGATAGGCACAGTTTACTGGCGTATGGATGATCAAGCAGGAGGAATCAGAGATATCCTCGGGATATTTACAGAGAGGCAGACCCACAATCCAGTCCCTCTAGTAATGAAGCTTAGAAATGTTAGACAGGGGAGTTATCAGTGGCCTTACTGCTTGCTGTGTGTGGTTGAATCCAGTTGACAACTGATGTTGTCAGGCAGAGTGAGAAAGGATGAGCACAGAGTATGTTCTAGGTACATTCAAATATCTGAGGCCCAGCTCCCATTATATCCTGATTTCCATCTCTTGGATAGCCAGTCAGATCCCTTTTACCTAAAATGGGTTGAGTTATGTTTTCATTGCTTCAGAATCAAAGAGTCCTGAGCAATAACAACACTCAAGTTGCAGTCAGACCTGAGTTTGAGACTTGCCTCTGACCCTGGAAATTTTTGTATAGGCACTCCTGTGAAATGATAATGACATTATCAGCACATCAGAGACAAGATGAGAAAATCCCTGCCTTGGTGTCTGGCAGATAATTACAGAATAGAATGGCATTCAGAAATTAGTTATCTTCCCCCTCCATTCCCTTTTCCCTTCCACCCACCACCTAAAAGAACAGCAAAATGAATCCCAGAGACACTAAGCAAACTGGCTGGTGTCAGTTGTGTATGTTCTAGGTTGTGATCTAATACAGATTCACCTGAATCAAGCAATCTCTACACTGTAAAAATATATATGAAAGCATGTCTTTTTGATAGTTTTCCTTGCCTGAGAAAACCACTTATTTTTCTTTTTCTGAATAACTACATACCTAATGTCTGTGGTAACGTGTATTTGTAATGTGCATAATATCTGTGCAAATGATTAACTTGTTCCTCCTGACACAATCTCATGACTCTTGTTCAGAACTAAGAAGTAAACCCTGGCAAAGTCTTAAAATAACAAGCATCAACACAAAAATAAAAGAACATTTCATGCTTTCACTTTCAACAATCCCTGCAAACATCTTCAGGAAGCCAAAGCCTTCTATTGGTCAGTTTAGTATGTTATTCCACACCAGAGAAAAATGGTAATAATATGAATGTCATTAAGTGTTCAGAGGCCACATCATAATATACTATGTGTGACAGGTCCTGCTGCATTCAGAATGTGCCGCATTATAGATTAATATCCTCTTGTCTGCTCCCTAAAATCATTCGTTGCTGCAAAATTTTATTTGTGTAACTTTGTTTCAAACTCCTATCTTGTTCTCATTTGTGCATTTGCCTCCTGCTTCCACTTTGGTTGAGGGTATTCTATTTATATCCTCACTCTGAGCTCAGAGACAGCAGAAAGAATTGGATAAACACCCCAGGGGCCTGGCAAAACCATGGAATACCTTACTGGGCTCCTGTATACTGCCTTCATTACAGAAATACATTTGTCCTTGGGAAAGTATCTGTTTATTCCCTACGTTTGGATACCTCTGTGTCTTTATGCAAAGTTCCATCAGATAAAAATATAGAAAGCCAATGGAAACACCAGAAAAGCTTTGGTGTCACAGAAAACATGTGAGTTTTTCAATTAACATGAGGCATCATTTCTTTGCATACAAATATGAACACCTGGTATACAAACTGTGCTTTTTGCTCACGGATCTTTAGAAGTGTATGAGGCATGGGGTCAGTAGATAGCTTTCTTCAAATCCAATTTCTGTCAACTAATTATGTTTTTTCCAATAATATGTAATTTATCCCCCATCCAGTGTGCACCTTTTGAAAAAGAGGAACAATAATAACAAATAACCAATAGTTGGTTTAAGGTAGAAATGAGATCATGCATGTGAAATAAAATCCAAAGTAGTTTTGCGAATGTCATCTTTCAGAGTTAAATCAACCCAAGCAAATTTCCCAAAGGTGTTATTGATATTATCTTCTGGAAAACATGGTCCTAACAAGTGTCAAAGAGCTTCTTGTTTAGAGGAGGAATGGAAAGTTAAACCACATAATTAGGCATCCAAGTTTTTTCCACCACTCAAAGTCTCACTTCCCACTGACGTTTGAATGACATAAGAACACACTAAATTGCTAATGGAAGAGAAGCATTGAGGTGATTGCAGTAAAAACACCTGCTCATCCTTCTGCACTTTGAAACTGTGACAGAGCTGTTACTCATAATGGTCCCCGAATCAAAAAGCAATGCCCCATAGATCAGTCAAATAGAATTCTTACTTGGCCTGGAGTTAGCCGAGGGAAATCCTGAACCTCTTAAGTAACCATTTTCAAATTGATTATATGCAGGCTTCACTGTCTGTAACATGGGACATTAGGAGGCTAGAGTGATGCTTTTAAAATGCAAACATGAAGCATGTTCTATACCCTGCAGTGGCTCCCACATAGGATCTGATTCTTGCAAATGACATCTAAAGCCTTTTACATCTGGCTTCATTGTCTCTCTCTTCATGCCATTGTTCCCACCCGATTCATGCTAGACTGGTCTCTCCAAATTTCCATGCATGTCAGAGCCTCAGTGGTGTGCAAAGGGAGACTTTTTTTTTTTTTTTGCCACTCCAGCCTGTATTTCAGTATCTCTAACACTGCCCTTTCCCAGTAGGAAAGGCACGAGTGCTGATAAAGCAACCTGTAAGAACTGTGTGTTCTATTTCAATGTGAAAAGAACAATCTTTTGAGACAGCCGGGACTAGATGAGCCACCTTTTTACTTTTCTTCTGCTATGGGGCTGTCAAGAAGGTCATTTGGGCAGCTCTAGCTTTCAGTGGAAAGTGATCTACCTTACATATCATGAGGCAGTTGTCATTGAATTCATGGGTGTTTCTTATGTCATAATTTTAATTATTCTCACGGTGCAAAAGCCAGAGGTTTGGATGTTTAACTATTTCATACCAAACCAAGTTACACAGTCAGTTATAAAATAGGTGTGGCTTTGAGAGTTGCAGAAAATGAGTCAGAAAAGCTTAAATCTTCAGTTAATATTTTAAAGCTTATCTTAAGTAAAAGAAACTCAAAGAAAGCAGAAAATACAAGTATAACATTAGCTGTTTAAGTATATTTAATATCTATGTATATCATATATTTATTTACATTATCACTAGAGTGATGAAAAAATACATAGAATCCCAAAACAAAAAACTACAGAATGCTAAAAATAGTAATAAGAAAGTTATTGCATATATATGCATACTATATATACATATACATATATATTAAATTCAGTGGAAAGATTAAAGATTAAGAAAAAATCCCACAGAAAGTAGACCAAAACCAAAATATGTCCCACAACTGGCTAACAGGAGTTTCACAAAGAGACGAAAAAAGGGTATGGGATTAAATGAATAATAACATTGCACAATTTTCCATTAATAAGAAATTCAAGGTTACTGTAAAAGACTCATAAATAGTCCAGCTCAATAAATGTAAAAATGATACCCAAGGCATATTATCATGACGTTTCAGCACCCTGACTATAAAGAAAGTCCTCAAGCAGCCCCAGCCTGGAAAAGAAAAGGAAGCAGACTTCTCAGAGGACTTTAAAGCTGTATGAATTTTCTGGAATGCTGGAATGATGGTGTGAGTATAACATCCTCAAAATTCTAGGTGAAAATTATTTCCAATCTAGAATTAGAATTTTTTAAAAAAATGGTGATGAAAATATAAATATGTTCTTCCTCAAAACATTACCAGAGAATATATTCTTGTAAAAGAAAGGAAAAACCCAAGAAAATGAAAGAGATAGGGTTGCTGATCTAGGCTGGCTCAGCAGACTTCCTCTGCTTCAAGCTATCTGTTAGTCATTACTCTGGAGCTCAGGGTGAAGAGAGAGCAGGTTGTATGGAGAGAAAACCAGGGGAAAGTCTTTTTATGCTTGAGCACTGTTGTGCAGGAAGAAAAACCCCAACATGAAACAAGGTTAAGTTTCTGTTCAAGTCAGATCCTCTAATATCCTATTAACCCAATGGTTCTCCTCAGGGTCAATTTTATCATTTGCCCAGGGAACATTTTCCAAAATCTGGAGACATTTTTGGTTGTCACAACTTGGAGGTTAGTAGAGGTGCTATTGGCTTCTAGTGGGTACAGTTTATGGATACTTCTACATATCCACCCTCCACAACAACAAATTGTCCAGCCCAAAATTCAATTTAGTGCATATGTTGAAGAACCCTGCATTAACTTAATTAAGTCCATGGACAAGCCCAATCTCAAGGGGCAAGGAAAGACCCACCAGGAGCCGATGGATGGGTGTAGATATAAAGTATTGCCACAGTGATGAGGAATTAGATGGATAATTTAATCTAATTTATCAACATATACCAAATTAAAAATTCACTTCAAAGAATGTTTCATGGGAAATAGGCATGGCCTTTGTTTCCTGGAAAGGAAACTAGTAAATATTACTGCATTTGATTGATTCTAAGACACATATTTCCTTTTCACATTCTAACATCTCTGAAGTAACAATGTGTCTTAGGATCAAAATGATAAGGAAGTATTGTGTTATATTTTAATTGGCTATTTTTATTTCAGAGGAACTTGAAATACTGACATCTCCTACTATTGATGGTATATAGATAGAATAAAACACATTAATGCTTATTATGTACTTGCCATATGATAGGCAGTAAATTCAGAATAACTCTTGGAGGTATAAATAATTACATTTTGCAGATGTAAATGAGGATCAGAACTCCCCACCCTTCATCTATACATCTCTACATATATACAAGACTTTACTCTTTCCATTCAAAGAAAGAGAACAATGATACAAACATTAATGTGTCAGACTCCAGAGCTACATTTGATTGCAACTGGGGACAGATGAGCACAGTGGTAAAAAAAAAAAAAAAAAAAAAATAGTGGATGCAGCATCTGAGGTTAAATGAAGTACAGGGTGAAAATGCAAAGGACAGTATTAGACTTATAGTGAATACGCACTAAATAGTTACTGTCAGCATTATATAGCCAGTAGTACTGTAATAATTGCTTTGCATGCACTATTCCATTTAGCTCTCTCTATATTCTATTCACCGATGCATCACCTGAATTTTTCAGAAATGGCATTAAGATAGCAAGAGATTAATAACCCAAATTCAAACAGCTCAAAGTGGTGCATGCGTGTGTTCAGTGGGGGAAGTGGGATTCAGAACTCATATCTGAGATTTTAACCCCATGTATTTTTTGCAACTCTCTTTCTTTATGGCACTGTGGTGATTGTTTGAGCCATTCAGCAAGTATAACCAATGCTGAGGAATTATTCTACTTCTGCAAAAAGTGAAATTATAAAACATTTGTATCAGTGGTTTCCTGGATAGATTCTTTGGCTTGCCTATAGAGAGTATTGAACATTAGGAGAGGTGGAGATTTATACAGAGATATAAAACAATCAACAGTGTTCATTCTACATTATACTGTATAAAAGGTATTGGTGAAAATAACATATGCACAATTGTAATTCCTTTTTGTTTTTTGTTTGGCTCCCTAGTGAAACTCTCAAAGTCAACTCTCAAATGATCTATTAAAACAGACCATGAAGCAGCTTAGAAAGTATATTCAGCTTTTAGACAGATTCATCAAGAAAAAAAAATATCGGACCCAAATAAATAAAATCAGAAATGAAAGAGGAGAACTCACAACCAATACCACAGAAATACAAAGGAATGTCAGAAATTACTATAAACAATTATATGCCAAAATTCGACAACTGGGGTAAATGGACAGATATCTAGAAACATATAATTTTCCAAAACTGAATCAAGAAGAAGCAGGAAGCCTGAATATACTGGTAATGGCCAGTGATGTTGAAGCACTAATCAAAAAACTCTCAGCACACAAAAGGCCTGGACCACATAGCTTCACGGGAAAATTTTACCAGACATTTAAGGAAGAGCTTACTCCTATCCTGCTCAAACTATTCCAAAAAATTCAAGAAGAGGGAGGACTCCCAAACTGTTTTTATGAGGTCAGTATTATCCTAATTCCAAAATTAGGTAAAGACCAACAAAGAAAGAAAACTACAGGCCAATATCACTGATGAACATAGATGCTAAACTCCTCAATAAAGTGTTGGCAAACTGCATTCAGCAATATATTAAAAAGGTCATACAACATGATCAAGTGGGATTCATTCCAGAGATGCAAGGATGGTACAACATTTGCAGATGGATAAATGTAATGTATCACATAAAACGAAGGAAAAATCACATGATCATATCAATAAATGCTGAAAAAGCATTTGATAAAGTACAACACCCATTTATGATAAAAGCACTTGGTGAAGTGGAAGTAGAGGGAACATACCTCAACATAATAAAGGCCATATATGGAGAAACCTACAGCCAACATCATCCTCAATGGAAGAAAATGAAAAGCTTTCCCCCTAAGATTAAAAACAAGACAAGGGTGTCTCTTTTACCACTTCTATTCAATGTAGTACTGAAAATTCTAGAAGAAAAAGAAATAAATGGCATCCAAATTGGAAAGGAGGAAGCAAAACTGTCATTGTTTGCAGATGACATGATAGCATACATAGAAAACCTCATAGGTTCCACCAAAAAACTACTTGACCTAACAAGTGAATTTGGCAAAACAGCAGGATAAAAAGTCAATATTCAGAAATTGAAGGCATATTTGTACACTAACAATGAAATATCAGAAACAGAAACTAAGAAAACATCCCATTTATTATAGCAACAAGAAAACTAAAGTACCTAGGAATAAACTTAACCAAAGAGGTAAAAGAACTATACTCAGAAAACTACAGAACACTGCAGGAAAAAATTAAAGGAAGATACAAACAAGTGGAAGTATATACTGTGTTCCTAGATTAGAAGAAATAACATCATTAAAACGTCCACACTACACAAAGCAATCTATAGATTCAAAGCAATCCCTATCAAAATAGCAATGAATGAAATATTTCACAGATATAGGGCAAATATTTCAAAAATTTATATGGAAACATAAATGACTCCAAATAGTTTCAGCAATTTTGAGAAAGAAGAACAAAGTAGGAGGGATCACAATACCTGATTGTATTACAAGGCCATTGGAGTCAAACAGTCTGGTACAGGCATAAGAGTGGGTACATGGATCAAAGGAACAGAATAGAGAACCCAAAAATAAACCCATGTCTCTATGGTCAATATTTGACAGACGGTGTAGGAGCATACAATGGAGAAAAAATAGCCTCTTCAATAAATGGTGTTGGGACGTATGGACAGCTACATGTAAAAGAATGTAACTAGACCACCAACTTACACCTTACACAAAAATAAACTCAAGATGGATAAAGGACTTAAATATAGGTCATGATGCCATAAAAGTTCTAAAGGAGAACATAGGAAAATCTCAGATATTCCACACAGCACAATATTTTCACTGACAAGTCCCCTAGAGCAAGGAACATAAAGGAAAGAATAAACAAACAGGACTTCATCAAAATAAAAAAGCTTCTGCACAGCTAAAAAAAAATCAGCAAAATGAAAATTGAACCAGCCATATGGGAATATATATTTGCAAATGATACCTTGGACAAGGGTTTGATTTCCAAAATATATAAAGAACTTACAGGATTCAATTCCAAGAAGACAAGCAATCTGATTAAAAAATGGGCAAGGACCTTAACAGACACTTCTCTAAGGAGGACATACAGAAGGCCCAGAGACATATGAAAGGATGCTTACATGACTGAGCATCCTTTAGTTGTAGTTTTAGTGTTTTGAGGTTATATAACCTGTAGAAAAGTTTGACATAATGGCAACACTTTCCATGGGTTATATAACCGCACAAAGCTTAAATTGCATCTCTCTGGTGGCATCACTAGCCTTCAGAGAGATGCAAATTAAAACCACAATGAGATACCATTTTCATTGGTTATAGTGGACAACATAACCAAATCAATAACAACAAGTGTTGGAGAGGATGTAGAGAAAAGTGAATCCTAGTGCGCTGTTGGTGGGAATGCAGACTGGTGCAGCCACTGTGGAAAACAATATGGAATTTCCTCAGAAAACTAAAAATGGAACTAACTTTTGACCTGGCTATTCCACTGCTAGGATTATACCCTAAGAATCCTGAAATATTCAAAAGAACCTATGCACCCCAATGTTCATAGTAGCACAATTTACAATAGCCAAGTATTGGAAGCAACTAAGTGCCCATCAGTAAGTGAGTGGATCAAAAAACTATGGTACATTTACACAATGGAATACTATGCAGCAGAATGAAAAAAGTGCCCCTACCCTTCGTGACAGCATGGATGGGTCTGGAGAGCATTATGCTAAGTGAAATAAGTCAGGTGGTGAAAGACAAATACCATATGATCTTACCTTTAGGCAGAACCTAATCAACAAACAAACAAGCAAGGAAAATATCATCAGAGACATTGAAATAAAGAACAGACTGATAGTAACCAGAGGGGAGGTGGGAGGGGGTAATGTGGGAAAAGGAGAGAGGGTTGTCAAGGAACATGTATAAAGGACACATGAACAAAGCCAAAGAGGGGTAGGATCGAGGATGGGAGGTGGGGGTGGCTGGGGTGGGGGAGAGTAGTGGGGGCAAAATGGAGACAATTGTACTTAAAGAAAAATTTAAAAAAGAGTCAACATTTGCAAAGAGAAGTGAAAACAAATCTGAAATATTTGAATAAGTTAATGAGTAATACTTCAGCTGGCTTCAACATTTAATCCTCTATAGCCAAAGTTACGTCAACCTTCCTATTAAAATTTCCTCTGAGCAACTTATGTATTAGTTAATATGAAAATATAGTATTTCCATATACTCTAAATTGGCACAAATATAGAAACATATTGTTGTAAATCAATAGACCATGCAAATCGACTGCAATTATATAGGAGGGAAATCATATAACCTTGGAATCATATAATCTATTAGCATGGCTGTACAGGGAAGAAAATCCTATGTTACTATGTAAAAGAACAAAAATGTGTTTAGCTATATAGAAGATAAGAAAAGTCATAGGTGGGAGTCACAGGGGGAGCTGCCTGTCTGCTCCCTTGACTAATGTCCCAACCGTATCTTATGTTTATGTCTTTGCAAACAGATCAAATTCATTTCTAGCACATTTCTGCTCCTAAGTTAACATTTTAAGATTGAATGTGACTTGGATCATCTGGCTTCCTTAATAGTTCCAGGGGTGTGTAGGGGAATATGAATGTGGATTTCCAATTCATTTCAAATAAAGCTCTGGGCCATGATAAGAAACGTCCAGGGCCATCACAGAAAGTGCGGGTGCTCTGTTAGGATCATTCCCTCCGTCAGTCTATCTGTACATAGTGTTTTTCTACTGAGTTACTGTTCGGTAAAACAAACAGTGCTGGCATTATGATGAATTAACAGAGCTTCAAGTCTTTGAACAGCTTCATGTAAGATATTTACTTGTTCTCTATTTTAGAACCCCTGTAGTTCCTCAATTTAAAAACAAAGCCCCTAGTGATTGAATGCTGTATCCAAAAGTACTTGTTTCAGGGGGCTTTCTTTAAAATTTCAGAGGATATGGCAATACCAGGGCAGCCAAATTTTGGCCCTATAATCATAATCAGACTTGCAGGTTAGATCCAGAGATGCTGGTATTGAATGGGGGGAAAGAGCATCAATTAAGAAATTAAAACTAGGCTTTAGCCTAGATTTGGCATGATTCTGGATCACTGCTTAACTCTCTAAATTTCCAAGACTAGGTTGATACAGTGATGGTCCATTTTAGCTGTACATCACAATGATCATGGAAGTCTGTACAAATGGTAAGGCCTACCTACGCTCAGGTCATTTGGTGAGAATCTCTGTGGGGAGGGCCTGACTTTTCATACTGTTTAAATGTCCCTCAGGGTATTCTATTGGAAGCCAAGATTGACTCACAACCCTGGCTGTTTCCTATGGGCCTTTCCAGGCCACTTTGTGCAGGTAAGTGATTGTCTTCCTTCCCCTCTTATTTCTTTCCACCAGCTCATTTTTTAATCTTTCACTTATTTTCTTTTGCCAGCTTATTGGACTTACTTACAAATCCAAATCCTAAAGTTGTAAGTTTATTATACAATGTATGGAAATATCCACCTATGTTTACCAGCAAAGTTAGGTAAATTTTAAAATCAATGTTGTTCTCACATAAAGACACAATGCTGAGATCCCATCAGTTTCCAGAGCAGAATGCAGTCTCAGGAAGAACAAACAAACAAGCAAACAAACAATAACAACAATAAAAATGTAGTTATCTGGCAAGTGTAACTTGATAGACATATTCTCATTTGGCTGTTTTCTGAATCTTCTGATGGAAACATTTATTTGAGGAAAAATGAAAACTATTTGATGAAAGAGTTATTTCCTGTTATAAAATATCCAGGATTCTTTTTTGGATTTTTTTAAACAAATTACTTTGGTTATATTGCACTTTTTATAAACTGTGTCTGTAAAAACCACAGGCCCACGTAAGAGGGATTTTTTTGGTCCCTCCTATTACAGAAATTTTGGGACACATACCATTTCATAGTCCAAAGGCCATAGTATGAGTTTACAGTCTATATTAATGCAGTTTGCTGCATCCAACTCAGGAGAGTAGCACATTGCAGGAAAACTGGGACTGGGGGGTAAAACATTGCTTTCTGGTGCACTCAGATTAATACCTGGTAGATAGATTTTTTTATGTCATTGCTTACAAAATTCTTAAAGATAAAAAGTCTAATACAGTATTCACTTTGCCATAAAAGTTCTAAATTTTTGCTTGACTTCACCATATTTACTGCAACCAGCTGTCATCTACTTTTATTTATCTCTTTACAGCCTAGCGTAAATAATCCTAAATTAATCAACTGATTACAAATTTCTTTCCAGTTTTTTACCCAGAATTGGGAATAAGACTGTCAAAACCAGCTAGATGTTAAGTAGAGACAGGCCTACATTGTTTTCATGCTTCTGGAGAGTTTCCAGGAAGGAAGAAGTTCGTTAAATGTCTGAATTACTTGGAAAGAGAATAGGATTCTGTCTGGTCATCCCCTTGAGAGGTTCACACTTTTGTTGCCTCAATCTTGATCCATGGTTCTCTGGGGAAACAGGAAAAATCCATATGTCAACCCTTTCTACAGGTTATATAACTACACAGAGCATCAGGTAATTATCACATTCATTCAACAAATATTTATAAGTGCCTACTGTATGTTGGACACTGTGACAGGCCCTAGGGATGAGAAATTAACAAGACAAAGCCTTGGCTTCTGAGATTTAACTGATAAAGAGAGGTCAAGTTGTACTACCTAAATACTATAGAAGAAAATAAACAGGGCAAGACAGAGAGGGGGCGCAGAAGGGTTGTTACACACAGATACTGGACAGGGAATTCCTCTCTGGTATAGTGACATTTGAGCAGGACCTGAAACAAAGAAATTCATCAAGCTGATATCTGAGAGAAAGTTTTCCAGGTAGTGGTAACATATAGGGAAAAGGCTCTGAGGCAGCAGAGTGCTTGCTGTGTTTTGGGAACAAGAAAGCTGGTGTGACTGGAACAGAATGATGAAGATCCAAGGTTGCAGAAGAGAAGGTCAGGTGGTCAAGAAGGGACAGGTCATTTGGGCCTTTAAGCCATGATAAGGACTTTACTGTTTATTCTGAAAGATATTAAAGTTTATTCCTCTTTCTTGTTTTCAAAGGATAAATCTGGCGTCAGTAATGAGAATAATCTTCTTAAGCAAACTTTGAGGCAGAGAAACCAGTTCAGAGACTTCCTACATTGTTCAGGTGAGAGATTATAATGGCTTGGTTTAGGAAAGTGTGATGGAGGTGGTATCAAGTGCTCAGACTCTGAACTTATTCTGAAGATAGAACTGAAAAATTTGCTAGATTGGGTGTGGTATGAGAAAAGAAAAATAAATCAGGGAAACTCAGTTTTATTCTATAGCCCATTGTCTTGACCTCTATTATGGAACTACTCAGGCTTGGGAGGGAGAGAGAACAGAACTTAAGTTCTACAAGCTGAGTAGCTGGATTTTTTTTAAATGTTATAAGTTTCAGTTTCTTCAAGTATGTTACTGAAAATTATATCTAACATATTAGTATATCTTTAAGGTATAAATTAAGTAATAGCCATAACTATGTTAAACCATCTATACCTACATCTAAATTTTTATAGCAACACTGTGAGAAAAGTGACAAGAAAACTGAAACATGAAAAGATCATAGAATTTGCTCAAAGTCACACAAGACTTGAAATCAGGTCTGTTTGACACTAGGACCCAAGTCCCCGAATACTATATTAACAACCACAAAACAGTTAGTGGTCTCAATAATACAAATAGCTAATGTGGAACACACCTTTTGTTTAACACTTCCTACATTATTTTCTTTAAGTTTTACAACCTGCCAGGTCCATGTATTACCTTTACTTTACACATGAGGAAGCCGAGGCTCAGAGAGGTTAAGGAGCTTGACCATACCACACAGCAATCAGCTAGCACACCTGGAAACTGGTCTTAAACTTGGATCAATACCATGCAAAGTTGTCTGCTTCACTAATACTAAGATGCTTCTCTACACTAAGGGATTCAGTGTGTATTCCTGTTGCCGACACGGGGAAGGAAAGATAGGGCAGGGAAGGCTGGTTGAACAGATTCTTATGAGATCCTCTAAAACTCAGAGGAATAGCAGGTACCTGACCATCTATGATACCAGAGCCATAAAAAGGACTGGCTGCTTTAGCTCTGTGGCACATTTCTCTGACATCAATATTACAAGATGCTAGTTTGCTTCTTTTTCCAAAAATGGAATTCATTGCATTTTTCATTGCTTTTTTTCAGAGATGATGAAATAGTCATCAGAAGGCATGTTTTTGTAATTCCTAAATACTGTCCTTTCACCAGTGAATTGAATGTATCATGTTGAGAGGAAAAAAAGAGTATAAGTGAAAATCTAGCTGTTGCTGAATCCTCAGAGAAATGATAGCAGAGAGAGGGATGGAGGGAGAGAAGGAGAGAGAGAGAGAGAAATAAACTATTTCAAAAGTAAAATCTGACTGCATTTGGAATATTGTAAAAGTGGAATATATAATTTATTATCAAATAGTAATAATAGATGGGTTTCCTTTTGTTTCAACCTCAGTTATGTCACAATATAAATTCAACTGATTTTTTTTTCAGGGATTTTTGCCCCATAATTTGGTCAAAATTGCAAAAAAACCTAAATCATATCTCTATCAATCTACTTTTAGATTGACAGAGATTAAAGCACTTCTAGAGATACCGGTGCACAGAAATTCTATTTAATGCTGTCCTTGGCCACTGAAGATGGAGAAGCTACTTCCTGTGATGGTGAAATGCAGCAGCAGGACTATTCCTGTGCCTTTTGCAGCTCCCTGGAAAAAGGCTGTAAAGGAAGCAAGCAGGATGCCTGATTGCAGCTGAGGTATGGTGTCTTGATCTCTAGAATATTAAAGGTGCAAACATTTATTTAATACCCACTAAGTACCCATTCATTTTGGCACATGACTAAGCATTTCCATATGATAATTCTCATAACATGCACCAGAGAAAGAGAACTCTTGTCATTCCCATTTCAGAAATGAGGAAACAGTATCAGAGAACTGAGGATGTCTAAATCACATAACTAGTACATATGGGAAGTTGTGTATACTACTAGTTATATGACTCCTACTCATGGCTACCATGCATTGCAATGCCTTCCCTTAGTGTCATAACCCTCCACTATCTTCTCTGTAAAACAGGATTATGTATCTACTTCCCAAAAGAATTAATTGTAAATAATATGTGTAAAGTATCTTATGGTGCCTAGCATATTTGAGGAAGTCTTTCTTATTCTTTACACACACACACACACACACACACACACACACACACACACCTGTCCAGAACACATCTAGCTATTGTTAATATAATGAGTGATATCTGATGTAACCTGGCAGCCAAGGAGAGTGGACTGGAATGTGCATGTGTGAACAATGATGACTTCACTGTACTAGTCAGTGGGGGCAGTAGACACCGTTTTGTGAGCATGTATATTGTGTGGCTGTCACATTCAAAGTGACTGAGCAAGTAGAGCAATGAATTTGTGTCGCATTTTGCATTAAGCTTAAACATACCCTTATGGAAACTATTTGCATGATTCAGAAGGCCACAGCCATGGGCAACTGGTAATGGGCAGCTTCATCACAACAATGTGCCTACTCATGCATCATGTTTCATGCAGAGATTTTTGGTGAAACATCAGATCACTCAGGTGACTCAGCCTCCCTACAGCCCAGAATTGGCACCCTGCAACTTCTGGCTTTTCCCAAAACTAAAATCACCTTTGAAAGGGAAGAGATTTCAGACCATTGATGAGATTCAGGAAAATATGAAAGGGCAGCTGATGGCAATTGGGAGAACTGTGTGAGGTCCCAAGGTGACTACTTTGAAAGGTACTGAGGTGTCGTTGTCCCATGTACAGTGTTTCTTCTATCTTGTATCTTCTTCGAGAAATATCTCTATTTTTCATATTACATGGCTGCATACTTTATGGACAAACCACTTTATATATATGTAAACCATAGATTTGTACATGTATCAGTCAGGGTTTTACAAAAGAAACCAAATCAGAAGGATGGAGATATTTATATTACAGTATTGTATAAATTATAAAATATTGTATTATAAGGTTTAAAATTATAGTATAATGCATATATATATAATAGGTGTCATTCATACATATATATAGAATACCTGAATATATGTATGTGTATATGTATATATATGTATATGACATGTCTGTACTTCACAGGCAGAATTTCTTCTTTCTCAGAGTACTTCTCTTTTCCCTTGAATATCTTTCAACTAATTCGGTAAGCTATGGAGGATAATCTTCACTTAAATCCACTAATTATAGATCTTAAGCACATCTACAAAGTACCTTTACAATAATGACTAGATTAGTGTTTGACTAAATAATTAGGTATTATTGCTAGCCACGTTGACTCAAGACTATCCATCACAGTGCTTATTTGCTACACTGCGCAGCAGCAGGAAATTTGCCTGATTCCTTTTATTGTATTTGATTAGCATTTTTTAAAAATTTTCTTCAGTGGGGGCAGGAGAACAAATGAGGGAAGAGGCACTGCATTTCCTTGTATCTGCACATACTCCCTAAAAAAAGTAACTATTGTAGTATCTGTACTTCATTGAATTATTTGCAAAATGCCCTGAATTCAATATTTTCTTGAAGGCAAATACTTGTTAAATTATTCATAGTGCTCCTTTCTAAGAATAAGTAGATTACCTGCTGCCTACATCAGCTAGGAGACTGTAGTACCAAAATATGAGAATTTATAATGTTTTATGTGTATTTTCCCTTGACTAACGTAGCCTATATTTGGAAATGGGAATAGAATCAACTCTGAAAGCAAGTTATGGAGCATGCTTTATGTTGATGGAGATTGAGATCATGAGTAGAGAAAGTCTTACTGACAAGTTGACGTTTGAATAGACATCAGAAAGAAAGAAAATGCAGACTCTTGCAGACATCTGGCCAAAAACCATTCTAGACAAAGTTTCTCTGTTAGGAGCATGCCTGCTGTTCTGTGGCACAGACGAAGAAATGGCGGGTTAGAGGGAAATTACTGAGAGGAAAGTGGGAATAAATGAGGTCAGAGTGATAAACAGAGGTTTGACTTTCATAGATATGTTGGTCTTGTTAATTAGATTCCTTTTCAATAACTCTCTTCCCTGTGTGTCCTTTATACATATTCCTGAAAACCATTAGGGTCAAGGGTAGGAAGTGGGGATGGCTAGGGTTGGAGGTGGGGAATGGAGACAACTGTACTTGAACAACAATAAAAAATGTGGAAAAATAAAATTAGAAAATATACTCTCTTCCCTACTTCCATGGGAAGATACACTTCCTCTCTCCAATTTTGTTGACTTGGCAATGTAACTAATACTGTAACCAAGTGAATATGCTGCTCAAATCTCAAAAAAAAAAAAAAAAAAAAAGCCTGCTGCAGGCAGCATATTGGGACCTAGGACTTCCATTGCTGTCACTCTGATTCATCATCACGTTCACATTTACTGGGCTCTTCTTAGTCAATGACTGAGCATTGCGTGGGTATAGTACCATTTTTGTAGAATGCAAACCCCCTCGTGTAGGAATTTTGGTTCAAGGATTTCACATTGGTTTAGCTAAAGCTTCCTTATAACTGCACTGCAATCTGGGATTCTCCCCACCTGCTTATTCCTTCTTCCCCCACCCCTTCTACAGTTGTCAGAACTGCATTGCAACTCTGCACTGAAAGTTCTTCCTGCCTACTACTGCCTTGTCCTTTTAAAAAAAATTTCATTGTATTTTTTCCTTTTTAATATCATTTAATCCTCCCTCCCCCATCTCTCTTGTCCTTTATTGTCCTTCCCCCCACTGAATCTTTTGCATGTACTAATTCATTTAATAGCATCTGTATTTTTTATGGGCTCTGAACAGGTAAAATTGACTTTGTATTATTATATTGTGCACCCTGTACCTTGATTTCCACTTCTTATGTAGCATGCATTTACCAAAGCCAAGGGGTACATGAAACAGAACTGGGCCCAATCTAACTTGAACCAAGCGTACCTGAGTCTGGTCCACCCACAACCATCCTATAGCCATCAGTATAGATAAAATAAACCCTTGGTATTATTTGCTATATGGTATTATTGTTACAACAGTTGGTTGATATACATAGTAACATCCTAGCTTTTTTTCTAAAATAGATGGAAAGCCACTAGAAAGTTTGAAATCCATGATGACATAATCTGAATGACCCTGTTTTAGCAGATTCACTCTGATTACAATGCTAATAATATATGGAAAGGGATAAAGGGCAATAACCAAGAAATCTGCTATTAGCTTATAAAAGAATCCAGGCACAAGATAATGGTTGTTTTGACTAAGATGGAGCGAAGTGGGAGAATCAAGATATTCTTTAAGAAAGAAAAGACAGAATTGATTGATGGAATGATGTATAGTGTACAATAAAAAAGAGAAAATGGTGACAACAGTGGTTTTGACCTGAGCAATCGGAATGATGGAGTAGTCTTAACAGAGAAAAGAAACAATCTGTAATCAGGCTTTATAGACCCTCGAACTTTTCAGCTGCAATTGTCTGCATTGTATTTGCATCACACTTCAGCCACCTTCTCCCACAGTTGTTTCCTGAGCCTTGCCATCACTAATTGATATGTCCTTCTAGAATCTAGAATTTCAATATGCCCCACTCCATCTCTTATTTTTCAAGGTTACTGAATCTAGTACCTAAAATAAAAAATACCTCAAATAATACTTCAGTATTATCGGAAGTTCCAAATTTTAGTTATTTTTTATGCTTTAATGATACATAATCATTTTTTCTTGTAGCGTAGGGCACCATACTTCTTTACTATAAAAACTCCTAATATACATTTTCCTCAGGAATACTCACTTGCCTGGTAAAATCTCAATTCTGATTATCTGCAACAGCTCACATTTAAGGCCAGCTCCTCTTCCATGATCAAGCTGTTGCTCCTGCAACTGTCCAATCTATTTAATAAATTTCCACTTTTCCACCCTTCTGTTAAATCATTTCCATTGGCAGGCAAATAAGCCTAAATAAGTCCAGCATAACATATATGCTCCTCTTTCCAGACACTAAGGATACCTCATGGGTGGGGGATAGAGGTCAAACCACCCAAACAATAGCCTCAATCTCATGAGTCCAGGGTATCAGGACCCCCTCAACTTCTTTCAAACAAACACCCCCAACTGCAGTGTAGGGGCCGCTGGTCCTTGTTGTCCAGGAAACAGCCCTCTCCTACCACCAAGGATTGCATCTTTCAGATGCCTGTTACAACACTGATGACTGTGACTGGTCATGGAAATGGACCCAGAAATATAACAGTACTCACTGATTGCACAGGTTATTGAAGGTTCAGCCTCTGGTGAACCTTCACTATTGCCTCTTGGTGTCTAATAGGTTATACAGAATTCATTTGACTTCTGAAACTAAAGTCTGTAAAATATAAGGTAAGGTTTTCAGATATTAACCACTATAGTTACTTCCCCCCGTTTAGAAGTTCTTTCTCTACCATACTTATTCTCCAAAATCTTTTTGTCTGCCCAAATTTTACAGAACCAAAAATTCTGTTACTTATATGACTGCAACCTGTTTTTATATCTTTTTTACAATGTTTTAATCATAAAATAGAAAAACTGAATGTTGATGGTCAGATAAACTTTGTTTTTTATCCTCCCATGAAGAACTTACACATAGAATCTTGGGGTTTATATTTTCTAAAACTGTTGAATATGTGTGTTTATACCTACTTATTCAAATAAAACTATTGATTATGCAATATAAGTATAGAAAACAGTTGGGGTTTTATTACTTAAATTATATCCTGCTGGCCGTCAGCTCATCTCTGCACTAGTGAAAGAACAACTCATTTTTTTCCAATGGAAAAAGGGAGGTATATTTAATGTTACCAAATATTTCAGGAGATTTATATTTGGATTTTTATTTTGCTGTAATTAGAACTCATGAATTTTATGCTATTAAGGCAAACTGTATGTGACAACTGAGGAAACTGAGTTTATAGGAGGTTAAGTAATTTAACTGAGGTCTCTTAGCCTCTCAGTTTCCCTTTCTTCTCAATTTAGCATCAGCAAAATGTTCCAAATCAAATTAAAGCTGAGAAGATGGAGATATAAAATTGGAGCAGTGGCAAAGTAAGCTAAATGATTGACATTAAATTAAATAATAGAAATATTTCTCTTTGGAAAGAGGGCAGAATATAATATTGCTATTCAGCAAGGTGTTTAGGAATATTTAACAGTTATTGACTTGAGGGTTTCTTTTCATACACCAACCAATTCTCTGCTTCTCCAAGACCAAATTGGGCGTTCAACAATTTAACTGTGGCACTATCTGGGCTTAGGCCAGCCCACCTGAGTTAAGGGTTCAGTTCCACCAGGTTTCCCCTAGTGCAGAAAACAGTCACACACGGGAGGCCCAAGCCGCCCGCAGTTCTGCCTGGCCAGCTACAGGTTCAGGGGTTCCAACAACTTTAACCCTCAGGTTTGATAATTTACTAGAATAACTCACAGAACTCAGCAAATAACTTCACTTAATATCATTATTTATTGTAAAGAATACAACTCAGTTTATTATAAAGACTACATCTCAGTTTGTTGTAAAAAATGATGCTGGAGTGGTAAGTTACAGGAGCCTCGAGCCCCGAGCCAAGAGGGTTCTCAGCCTCACACAGGAAAGAATTTTAGATGCAAGCCAGACAAGAGGTTAAAATGGAAAAGCAGATTTAATTGAGCAGAGAGGACAGGCAAGGAAAGTCATTCCACAAACAGTAGTAGATTCTCCTCACAGGAGAAGGAAGGGAGACCCCAAATGTTTCCAGAGGTTGAATTTATATCTGTTTGTAGTTTCTATGAAAAATTACTGGTGTGGGAAAATAGTGGGAAAAAATATGGGAATTAACTTTACCCTTTACAAGGTATATTTTGTGGTCCATTTTCCTTTTATGGTATGTGTAAATAATAAAGTGCATTGAGTACTTATTAATCAATCTTTGCAGGAATTTTCTTTGTTCTGGAGGCTCCTCATGGCCTGTTTGCATCTCCAGTCATCCGAGGTCTGTGTCAAGCAGCACGAAGCAGGCAGGCCCCTGAATTAACGTTGACTTTAGTTAATTTATATAGTTCACATGCCCCTCTCCTACATTAAGGATACAGCAGCCAGGTGGAAGAGATGCATATGACAAGGTATTGGGAAAAAGAGGTGCAGAGCATCCATGCCCTTCCTAGGTGCAATATCCTCCCTGCACCTGTATGTGTTCACCAGCCCAGGAGCTCTCTGAACCCCATTCTGTGTTGTTGTTTTTTTTTTTTTTTAATGGAGGTTTCATTACATAGACCAACTGGGTTAAATCAAGGACATTGGTGATTAGACTCCATCCCCAGTCTCTCTTCTCTATCTGTAGGTCAGGACTGGAGCTCAAAACTCCAACTCTATAATGACATGGCTGGTTTCTCTGGGGACAGCCCTCCTACCACTCCCATCTTAAATTATCTAGAGCCTACCAATAGTCACTTTATTAGCATAAATATATTTTATCATATATATTTCTACTAAATAAATTAGCAAATATATTCATGCTACGTATATAGGCATATATATACACATTATATATATATAATCAGATATATTTGAAAGGGGATCATTATAATGTCAAGAGATATTCCTTTCAGTCAGGAAATTCAAAGGATTTGGGGAGCTCTATGCTAAAAACCAGGGCCAAAGACCATATATTATTTTTATTTTACAACATGACTGAATAAAACATCTTTAGACCAACACTTTATTTATTGTCAAAATTATCAAACATCACTTTTGAAAGCTAACAAAAAGACACTCAGGCTTCTATGAGGTGGGCAGATGCATTCAAATTTAAGTTTGAGGATAAGTTTATGTGTTCCCTTCCTATAAAAGTCACTATGTGTCCAGGTTAATATTTTTTTCTGTGAATTACAAAAGGGAATTTTTTTTTGTTATAAGCTTCTGCCTCTGGGCAATATTTCCCGAGTGGAAAGTTAAAAATAGTACTGGTGAGGGGTTTCTGGTCAAGACAGCAGTTGTAAGTAAATGCAGTACTCGCCTCCTTGCACAGCACATCAAAATTACAACTAAAACGCAGAATAATCATTATTTAGAACTGCCTGAAATTTAGTGGAATGGAGGTCCTGCAACTAGAGAATTAAAGAGGCCAAACTGAGACTGGTAGGAGGGATGAAGATGTTTTGTCCATCACACACAAAACCGTGTGTGATGGACAAAAGTTGGGAGGGATATTTCAGCTGTGAACGTCCTCTCTGAGGAGCAAAGTGCCCCAGTCCCACACCAGGACCCCCATTCCAGGCTTCCAGAGCTGGGAAGAGAAGTCCCCATAACTTCTGGTTGCGAAAACCAGCCATAATTGTAAGTAAGTGAGACAAAGGGCTTGGGAGTCCCAGGGGTTCCTGTTTTTGTTGGTTTGGATTTTTTTTTATTCTCACCTGAGGGCATGCTTATTGATTTTAGAGAGGGGGGAAGGAGGGAGAGAGAAGAGGAGAGAAATATTGATGCAAGAGATAAATATTTACTGGTTGCCTCTCATATGCACCCTGACCAGTAACAGAACCCACAACCTGTGCATGTTCCTTGACTGGGAATCAAACTTGTGATCTTTCAGTTTATGGGACAACTTTCTAATCAGCTGGCCACACTGACCAAGGCTCAGGGTTTCCTCTTAAGGGGCCTACACACAGACATTTGGATGCATTCACTTTGAACTCCAGTACTGGGGCAGCAGATCAAAAGGTGTGAGAGACGTATGAAGAGGAAATGAATTGTCTAGGGCAAGAACTGGGGACAGCTTTATCTCAGAAAAAAAGTGCTGGCAGAGGCCATTCATTGTTCCTTTTCTGAGGCCTCCTCCCACAGAGCCAATAGGCAGGTGCCATATATGAGACTCCATAAACAGGCTTGCACTGTTCAAACTGTCCTGGTGATTCTCTGATACCCTGTCTCACCCAACGCCTGGAACCACACAAGGTGTTTCTAGTGGCTTTTTCATGACAATGACCTGACCTGACTCATGCTTCAAATTTTCCTAAAATCTCTCAGACATGCAGCATCTGGGCTTAGCATGCCCCATACCTCTAACTCAGTGGCCCCACGCCTAGGACTAGCAGTAGCCAGTCATGGTTTGCAGATCGGTCTTACCTGGGCACCTTTAAACACAGCACAAGTAGCAGCCACCTGAATATCACTTGGTAGCTCATGCCAGATAGCCCTGGGCAGAACACAGGCAGTAGCTGACCTTGGCCTGCACCTCCCAGGAGGCCCCAGAGCCAGTGCACCCAGTAGAAAGCTACAGGTTACATAAAAGCATCACTACCCAACCACTTCCACAACACATTCAAGAGGTGGACTCAGCAGGTACCATAGCCCTGCTGAAGTAAATCCTATTCTGTGGGGTGGTCTCTGCACAGCTGATCTTCTACAGTATTTGGAGGTCAGGGGTCAGTGGCCACATCCAGTTATTGCGGCTGATTGGACTGGAGGTAAATCCTTGCCATTGATGTGTCAATAGCAATGAAGGCTCACTTAAAATAGAAAGATGTACACAGCCCATACAGGGGCAGCACCTCGAGTGCCTAGCTTGGATAATCAAGGAGGTAGTGCCACTAAACCCTACAGAACAAGTACTGCATTAGGCCACTACACCAAGTTTGGGAGATATAGCAGCTCTATATAGAAACAAAAATGGAGAGGCTGCCAAAATGAGGAGACAAAGAAACATGGGTCAAATCAGAGAAGAGAACAAACACCAGAAAAAGAACTAAACAAAATGGAGATAAGTAATTTACTAGATGGAGTTCAAATCACTGGCAATAAGGATGCTCAGTGAACTTAGTGAGGACAGCAACTGTTTAAAAAAAGACCAGTCAGAGATGAAAGCTACACTAACTGAAATGAAGAATAATTTATAAGGAATCAATAGTAGAGTAGACAAAGCCAATAATCAAATCAGTGATTTATAATATAAGGAAGCAAAAACACCCAATAACAGCAAAAAGAAAGGAAGAATCCCCCCCCCCAAAAAAAAAGAGGATAATGTAAAAAGCCTCTGGGACAACTTCTAGCATACCAACATTTGCAAAATGGAGGGATTGGAAGAAAAAGAGAGACAGCAAGAAATTGAAAACCTATTTGAAAAAATGACAGAAAAATTCCCTAACTTGGGGAATGAAATAGAAATACAAGTCCATGAAGTACAGAGTCCCAAAAAGGGAGAACCCACAGAGGCCCACACCAAAACACATCATAATTAAAATGGCAAAGGTGAAAGTCAAAGAGAGAATCTTAAAAGCATCAAGGGAAAAACAATTAGTTATCTACAAGACAGCTGTCATAAGACTGTTAGCTGATCTCTCAACAAAAACTTTGCAGGCCAGAGGGATTTGCAAGAATTACTCAAAGTGAAGAAAAGCAAAGACCTACAACCTGGGATTATACTACACAGCAAATCTATTATTTAGAATCAAAGACCGATAAAGAGCTTCTTGGACAAGAAAAAGTTAAAGGAATTCATCACCACCAAGCTGGTATTATATGAAATGTTAAGGAGTCTTTTTTAAAAAGAAGAAAAAAAGATAAAAATTAACAATAAATGGCAATAAATACATATCTATTAACAATTGAATTTAACAGGCATAATAAAAGAACAGGCAGAACAGAAACAGAATCCTAAATACAGAGAATATTTTGATGGTGGCCAGATAGTAAAGGAGTTGGAGAGATGGGTAAAAAAGGTGAAGGGATTAAGAAGTACAAGTTGGTTGTTAGAGAATAGTGGCGGTGTATAGTGTAACGTAGAGAATACAGTCGATAATATTCTAATAACTATGTGTAGTGTCAGATGGATGTGAGATGTATCAGGTTGATCTCTTAAGTAAGTTATGTAATGTCTAATCACTGTGGTATACACTTGCAACTAATATAATAATGTATATCAACTATAATTGAAAAATAAAAAAGATTTAAAAATAAGGAAAAATAATAGAACTGGTAGATCAATAAAATTTACATGCTACCATTTGCATGTTATCCTGGATAGATCTCTGTACTTTATGTTTCTGTACTGAATTGTGCCCAGATTTTTTTTTACATCTTTGTACCCTCCAAATTTTACAATATTATAACCTAAATCTTTTGTTTTCCTCTAGTGACAAGCACATAATTTATTAAATATTATTCCTCTAGAATAGTGTTTGAAGTTTGCATAAAAGGGTTTTTAAAAAAGGTAAAAAATATTAGGATCACTACTTTTTATTGTTTTCTCATGATCATTTTAATGGATATTTCTATCATGTAAGTCTCATATTTTAAAACAGATGAGGCTGCATAATGACATTAAAATCCTTATTGTGGAGGTTCATAGATCCTAGATTTAATGAAAAATTACATCAGCATTTAATTTTATACTTTATCCAAAAATGAAATATACCTTATGTAAAATGATTGATCTTATACTTTATCAAAAATAAATTATGTTTTATGTAAACATTTCATAAACTCTTAAAAAAGTGTCTTAAGAGATGATTAGTGTTTGTGACTTTGAAGGAGGTTTAACTTCTAAGAAAGATGAGAGTCTCTCCTGTGTTGTGAAAGGAAGATAACTTGTAATAAACTTAGATGCATGGCCAGGTGAGGAGGATGACCTAACTGAGAAAAAAGGCCAACCTGTGCAATACAGGGATCCATGGTTCAGAGACTAAGCTTTTGGATGCTACATACAGAGCAGTTTGGGCTAAGAAGGAGTTCATTAGAAAATAACGGAGGAAAAGGGGTTCAACCCTGGAATCAAACATATTTAATGAGACTTTTAATTAGAATAAGAGCTACCCTAGGAATTTCAAAGGCAGCTTTCAAAGGTGAGAACCCAGGGAAATCAATCCCATTAAAAAGCTAAGGGAACCAGAGATGTGCTGGGTATTTCAGAAGTGAATCTCTCTCAGAGAGACTCCAAAACCTTCTCTGAGAAAGCTTCAGAAAGTGGAACTGTTTATTGAACAGTTTTATGAATTTTAGTACATTGATGGATTAGTATAATCACCACCAAAGTCAGGATACAGAAAATATTCATCGCCATCAAAATTCTCCCATATTGCAACTATGTACTCAAATACTGCCAAAATAAGTATAAAATCAGAATATTTCTATATCCAGTAATATATGGAAAATGTAACTATTCTAAGAAATATTCCATATAGAAATTTTAATGAAGAAATTATGCTAATCTCTCATGATTGCTTCTACATTAGAGAATAAGAAATTTCCTTAGTTTATGAAGTCAGGCTACCCTTGATATGAAAACCTATCACCATTTCATCTAAGGAAAATTGAATGAATTCTCATTCTGGAATATATGTAAACATCACATAAAAATTATTATCACACCAAATACAAATTATATTAAAAGGATAATATATGACAACCAAGTTGGGTTGATTCCAGTAAAACAAGTTTGGTTTAACATTTTAAACAAATCAATATCATTCACTGCATTAACAGGATAGAGAAAAAAATAGCATAATCTCATTAGTTCCCAACGAGATTTAGTATTTGCTAAAATTGAACATTCCTAATGAGACACAAAGCATCTATAGAAAATATTATTCTTAATTCTGAAATGTGGCAAATGTTCTTTGCATGCATGAAGGACACATGGACAAAGCCAAAGGAGGTGGGTTCGAGGGTGGGAGACAGGGATGGGTGGGGCCGGAGGGGTAGGGTGGGGTGAAAATGGAGACAATTGTACTTGAAAAACAATGAAAGAAAAAAAAGGAAATGAAGCAGAATAGGAGAAATGTTGCAGGATAGTAGACGTATGTCCAGAAGTTATCCACCCATGTAATATGAAAAATAGAGATGTTTATAGAAGATACAAGACACATTGTACATAAGACAATGACACCTCAGTCCCCTTCAAAGTAGGCATGTTGGGGCCTCACACAGTTCTCCCAATCACCATCAGCTGTCCCCTAGTATTTTCCTTAATCTCATCAATGGTCTGAAATCTTTTCCCTTTCCAATGTGACTTTAGTTTTGAGAAAAAACAGAAGTGGCAGGGTGCCAAACCTAGCCTGTTTGGGGGCTGAATCACCTGGGTAATTTGATGTTTCACAAAAAAACTCTGCAGGAGGCATGATGCATGAGCAGGCTCATTGTCATTTTGAAGCTGCCAATCACCAGTCACCCATGCTTAACACAAAATTTGATGCATATTCATTGCCTTACTTGCTCAGTAATTTGAAATGTAACAGAAACACAGTACGCACATTCACTCAATGGTGTCTACCTCCCCACCGACTAGTACAGTGAAGTCATCATTGTCCATTCATGCACATTCCCATGTCCAATCTCTTTAGCTGCCAGGTTACATCAGAGGCAGTGCAAACCATTCTTGTTATATTTACAATGGATGAACTTTTTCTGAAGAGTCTTGATACATTTTACCACTTTTAATCTATTTACTTGGAGAATATAGATGGTGCAATAAAACAAGAGAAATAAAAAGTCTTAAGAAGTGTACATAATTCTAATTCATTCTTTGTAAACTATATATTTGAATATACATAGAAAACAAACAAAAAAAAATCTACATAAGACTTCTGACCAAGATGGAGGCATAGGTAGATATATGTTGCCTCCTTGCACAACCAAAAGAAGGACAACAAAAAATTTAAAAAAAATAAGCAGAACTGGCAAAAATTGAACTGTATGGAAGTCTGACAACCAAGGAGCTATCAAAGAAGAAACATTGATCCAGACCAGTAGGAGGGGCAAAGACTGGCAGCCAGGATGAAGAGGACTCATGGCAAGGTGGCAGCTGGAGGATATGGGCAAGAGAGGTGGCTGCTGGTCGACCGAGTAAGGTGATGCCTGGTGGACCAGGCAAGGCAGTGTCTGGTGGAGCAGGAGGTCCCACATTTGCTTCTGGATAAACTGGGAGGAACAAATGGGGAGTGAGATAGACTGTGCAACCCAGGGTTCTAGTGCGGGAAACTAAAGCTTGAAAACCTCTGACTGAAAAAATCTGTGGGGGTTGAGGCAGTAGGAGAAATTCCCAGCCTCACAGGAGAATGTGTTGGAGAGACCCACAGGGACCTAGAATGTACGTAAATCCACCTACCAGGGAATCAGCATCAAAAGGGCCCAATTTCCTTGTGGGTAGTTAAGGAAGTGACTAAAAGCTGGCAGAGAGCTGAGCAAGTGGCATTGCTCCCTCTCAGACCCCTCCCCTACATACAACACCACAAGGCAGTCAAGTGGTTTGCCCTTGGTGGTGAATATCTAAGGCTCTACCCTTTGCTATGTAATAGGCTCGCTGAGAAAAAAAATAAAAAATAAAAATAAAAATAAAAATGGCCCAAATGAAGGAAAAGATCAAAGATCCAGAAAAAATACAACTAATCAACGAAGAGATGGCCAACGTATCAGATACACAGTTCAAAACACTGGTTATTAGGATGCTCCAGGAACTCATTGGGTACTTCAACAGCATAAAAAACACCCAGGCAGCAAGGAATGTTGCATAATGTGAAATCAAGAAAAATCTACAGTGAACCAACAGTGACAGGAAGGAAACAGGACTCAAATCAAGGGTTTGGAGTAGAAGGAAGAAAGAAACATTCTACCAGAACAGAATGAAGAAACAAGAATTCAAAAAAATGAGGAGAGCCTTAGGAACCTCTAGGACATCCTTAAACTTTCCAACATGAGAATCATAGGGGTACCAGAAGGAGAACAGGAAGACCAAGGAATTGAAAACTTCTTTGAAAACATAATGAAGGAGAACTTCCCCAGTCTGGCAAAGGAAATAGACTTTTGGGGAGTCCAGGAAGCTCAGAGAGTGCCAAAGAAGTTGGACCCAAGGAGGAATGCACCAACGCACATCATAATTACATTACCTAAGATGAAAAAGAAGCAGGGAATCTTAAAAGCAGCAAGAGGAAAGAAGACAGTTACCTACAAAGAAGTTCCTATTAGACTATCAGCTGATTTCTCAAAAGAAACCTTATAGGAAGAGTGGGCTGGAAAGAAGTGTTCCATGAAAAGCAAGGGCCTACATCCAAGATTGCTCTATCCAGCAAAGCTAGCATTTAGAATGGAAGGACAGATAAAGTGCTTCCCAGATAAAGTCAAGTTAAAAGAGTTCATCACCAAGCCCTTATTATAGGAAATGTTAAAGGGACTTGTCTAAGAAGTAGAAGATCAAAAACAATGAACCATAAAATGACAACAAACAATTATCAACAACTGAACCTAAAAAACAAAAAGAAACTAAGGAAACCACTAGAACAGGAACAGAATCACAGAAATGGAGATCACATGGAGGGTTATCAGTGGGAGAGTCGGAGGGGGAAAGAGCGGGGAAAGGTACAGAGAATAAGTAGCATAAATGGTAGGTAGAAAATAGGGGAAGATTAAGAATAGTATAGGAAATGTAGAAGCCAAAGAACTTATATGTGTGACCCATGGACATGAACTTAGGTGGAGGAATGCTGGTGGGAGGGGTGTGCAGGGTGGAGGGGAATAAAGGGGAGAAAAATAGGACAACTGTAATAACATAATCAATAAATAATTTGTTACTGAGGGTGCCAGCAACTTACATCCCCTTTTCCCTCCCGTTACTCTTCCCCCAGACTCTGATACAAAAAAGCTGCAGGAACTTTTGCTTGGTGCTCTCTCAGTAAATAGATGACTCCTACCTGACACTCCACCAGGGATTCTTATATTAGAAGAAAATAAAATAGGGGAAGATAGTACCTCATCGATGTTTAGTCAATTATCTTATATCACTGCAATAAGTGATTATGGCTTCCATGCTTCTTTCATTTTGGCTCATTATTGCTTTAATAGGCTACTCCAGCACCTAGCAGGCTCTCCCCCTTGGCTGAGCTCCTGACAGTGTGAGGCCAAGTCTCACTTTGGTACTCAGGAAAATCTTTTCAGTGATCAGCACCTGCACGAGCCAAGTTACGAATGACAAACTTGAATCACTCAGGTGTCTTAGAAGGTGGGTTGGAATCAGCTCTAAGGGTAGTTTAGGTTGCCAAATGTCACTGTATTCCCATCCCACACTATCTTCGCTCTACTTTTGCACCTTTATGTCTAAATTGCTTAAGGTCTAGTGAGAGTTCTCACCCAAGGTTCCTCAAAGCTCAGCCCTTTCCAAAATCATAATCTTCTCACTAAGAGTGATATTTTAATGAAAACAATTTTAATTGCCTTGTACTAGCAATAAAAATGAGGGAAAAGTGATGTATCAGGGAAGAGAGTACTTGTCCTACACAATACTAGCCTCATAAAAATAGTGTATGCTTTGTCTATATCTATAAAAATGATTCCACAGCGTCACCTAAGGTCAAACAGGAGATGAGTGGTGGCTCTAAAGTGCCTTATGCTTTATTTATATTCTAAGGTGTTTGTAACTCCTGTGGGTCAAGCTATGTTCTGAGAAATCCAGGCTACCACAACAAGTACTATGATTTTCTAAATATCCTAGACCTCAGGAAAATTCATTAGAACTGTTTGGGAGGTCATTATATGAATGTGAGCAGTGAACCTTTCGTAATTATTGTCACTGCGCTAGGGAATAAGAGCATGGCTTCACTAGGGGGAGACCATTGGCTTTGGAGTCAAACATACCTAAACTAAATTCTTGGCTGCACCCTCAGGTATAAATGTGACTTAGTCAAATACTTATTTCTTCATAGCAGTAAATCCTTATTTCCACGATAAGTAAAATGTCAACAGTACCTAACAGGGTTATTGTGGTGATTTAAGAAGTTAATGTATTTAAAAATTCTAACCACACAAATAGATCAGAGCAGATATTCAACAAGAGAAAGTCACCTTCTCCTTAGAGAAGGATAGACGTGAAAGAGCAGTGGCCAGAGACAACTGAGGGAGCTTAGGTCAATCTAGCAACTCGCAATGGAAATGTATTGATTTAGCAGAGGGGTATCCTTTACAAACTAAAACCAGGAAATGCAGCTAGGACTCAGAAGGGATCACAAAAATGTAAGACATAATTTAGACAAAAAAAGATGATGCAGGCATTCAAGGACCCAGGACCCAAAGGTCTAAAACCCACTCTGGGTGCTTGACTTTACTCAGGAAGAATTCAAAGGTAGCCAACATAGAGTGGAAAGTAGTAGTAAGTTGGTTAGTGAAGCATCAAGACAGGGACAGACAGAGCAGCCCCTGCCTAGTGGGACCTACTTCTTTTATTGAGGCTCATTTAATCAAGGTATAGGGCATTCAGTGAGAGGGAGGAATACTCGGGATCTTTCTGGGAAAGGGGTTGAGACTTTACAAGAGCCTCATTGGCCATTTTGTGTCCATTTCTGATCATGTTTGTGTGGGGTGTGTCATTTAGTATGCTAATATATTACCATGATCATATAAAGAGACTAGGGGTTACCTTAAGGTGAAATTAGTAACTATGTTGCATCAGACTGGTCTCTGTGGGTTCTAAGGCATAAATCCATTGGGGACTGGAAGTTAGTAACTTCCCTTAGTGTTTCCTTTTGATTTCTTTTTAGCTTTGTAAAAAGCCTGCATAGTATGAGAGGTGGCCCTGTAGTGGTGGACTCTGAGTTCTATGCATAGTCTCTCTCCCTATGTCTGAGTCTCCTGCCATTGATTCTGAGCTGTCATTTACCTTATGACCTAGTGACTTAATTTCAATTTCCTCAGAATCAAGGAACAACACCTAACTGTTAAGTGGGTTTTGAAATCCAAGAGTTAACTCTGTTGAAGGAAATTGAAATGTTTAAGTAGCTATGCAACATCTTATCTAACTTATATGAATAAAGGAGCTGAGGTCCAGAAAGAATGAGCAGCCTTCCTATTTCCATTATTTACCAGCATTGCGACCTTGGACAAGTGAAGCGATCTTTTTGAAGATGTGTCCTTATCCCTGACAGGAAGATAGTGCCTAACTCATTGGACTGTGACAGGGGTTAAATTACTGAAGTCATGTATAATACAGTGGGGCTTCCTGGCCACCGAACAAGTGCTCAGTGGACCTTAAATGTTGTCACTGGGAGGGACACCTTAGAAACAGCTCTAGATTCAGATCCCAAATCCGGTTCTCATATGCTTCTCTGGTAAATGTTGAACGAGAGTGTATGAGGTGGCATCCTCACTGTTACTGTTACTATGATGTTTGTTTCAATCTTACATGTATAATACTTTTAAATTTCCTGTAAAATTTATTTCCAAGTTAAAAAAATTCCATTGGAATCAAACAACAAAACCTTTGACAATTTCTGAATTGATTGTCTCTGAAGATCTCTTCTGCTGTTGTGGGGATGTCTTCACAACTCCTAGCAGGTTTTATCAGTGAATTTCCTAAAAGCTATTTGTCAGTCATTTTAAGACTGTTGCTAAAAGGTAGAAGTCAAATTACAGTAATGTCAGGATCAGTGGAAGAAAAACATTTTTTGCTCCCCACAGAAGAGATGTTAGCCACATAATTATTTTGACTCACAATATTTATTCTAGTTTTATCCCTTGTCATAACTCCCTAAACATTTAATGAGCTCTTATCATCTAAATATAAATTTTGCTTTGAAAAAATCTTGCCATGAAAGGTAATTTAGAATCCTAAGTCTTTCCTTCATGACACACGCATCGCATGCTATCCGAATATTAAGCACAAACCAAATAAAAGCAACTCTGCCCAGGCCTCACAGAGTAAGCAGGAAGCAGGGAGCAGGGAGCAAAGGAAGCAAAGGACACACCAGAGAGGAAGATGCACTGCTCGGGCACATTCCATGAAGGAAATCCCTTACCTGCTTGGCCAATGTGTTAAAACAATTTTGGCTTAATAGCTTTATGAGTTGCTGATGGTCCAGGATCCTTTCCTCAGCAAAACCGAAGATATCCTTTTACTTGGAAATCCTAGAATGGCAAACCAGGCATCACTTTTCTAATCCCTGAGTCAAAAGTAATGGGATGAGGTGGACATAGTCAATTTCAGTTAACTTCTGCTTCAACAATGAATAATTAATACAAAGGATGGCCCTACCATGAACTCCAATCCCACTTCCCTAGGGGTTTGAGGAAATTGAGGTAAATTCCTCTAAAATCATCATATTTGTATCTTCTTGTGGAAACTGACACAGAGACTTTCCAAGCCCACTCAGGGTTAAGTAAGAGGGGTTTTTTTGTTCATTTGTTTGTTTGTTTTTTAGATCTCCCACCCTCTGTGTTCATTGCCTTCCAGGTATTTTCTATGCTCTGTCTCCCAAGTGCCCTTAACCATCTGCAGATCCCTTTCTGGCTCTCTGCTGCCTTTTTAATCTTGATGAGTCCAGATTTGCCATGCCACCTGGTCAGTTTAAAGCCTAGATTCAGCCTCCAGCCTCTCTTTCTACCACACTCCTCAATATGCGTCCCACTCTTCCCCTTAATCTCTTTCCTGAAAGCCACCACACAGGGCTCTGCCTCTTGGCATCACCAAAAGGGAAGATATTGTCCCCTCTTCCATCAGCTATAGCTCCTGTCATTCTACATTCCAATGTGATCCATGTGAGGTTTTCTACTTCCATGCAGAGGTTTCTCAATCTGCTCCGCATACCCAAAGTTTAGATGAGCTATGATAGAGTTATCATATAAAATGGGACTGAATGTTTTTGTCTTCCCAAAATTCACGTGTTTAACCCTAACCCCTAACAGGGTGGTGTTCAGAAAAGGCTGAGAGGTAATTAGATCATGAGGGTGGAGCCCTCATGATGGAATAAGTGTTTGCAGAAAAAGAGAAAAGAGAGCTTCTTTTCTGTGCCCTTGTCCGTGTTTGGACACAGCAAGAAAGAAGCCATTTGCAAACCAGGAAAAGAAGCCTCGCAAGAGTGGACCATTGGCACAATGGTTTTAGACTTTCCAGCCTACAGAACTGTGAGAAATAGATTTCTTTTGTTTAAGCAACCTAGTCTATTTTCTGATATCAGCCAAAGCTGACCAAAACACCCATTTAAATTTGAGTTTCATATTTAAAAAATAAAAATAAAATTCCATTTCAAAATTATTAGATGTTCATCTAAATTCCAAATTTAATTTTATTTGATAAATCTGGCCTCACAAACTATAAAACACCCCCCTTTTTACAGTACTTAGTAACTTCTCTCCCAAATGGCTTAAGAGATCTAAAACTAAAGAAATATCAGTGTCAGTTCCCCATAGCATGTCATTATCACCACCAGAGTTGTGTGCTTATCTGTGTGATTCTTCTCATAGACCTTTCTGCTCTTTTTCAGGAGAAAAGTGTGTTTGAGAGCTACCTAAAAGACATGACCTTCACTGTTTACTATCCGATGTCCTCTTCTCTAATGCATCTTGGAATGTTACTGTTTGCCCTAAATGTGTGCTGTGTTAGAGCTATGATGCCAATTCAGAACTCACGGGGCGGAGGGAGGGGTTGCAGCACCTTCTAAATCACTCATCAGTCAGCCACCTCCATTCAGAACATCTGTAAAATGGATGGAAGGTTTTTTCTGTAGTCACCTCTCCTCATTGCCCAAAGGACTTTTTTTTGTTCGTTCGTTTTGATTTCATTTCCCATAACAGAAATGTTGTATTAAGAGCTTTTGAATTTTTACACATTTGGCAGAAAACCTAACATAAATTTACTACTTTGCTGCTTCTTACCTTTATTTTTAATCCTGCTTAAAGGACAGGCTCTTTCAAGTTAAGGGCAGGGTTTCTTGGACTCACTGATGGGACCCACTACTATATGTCTTCTTCCTACTATTCCTTCTTTCCTCCCTCCTTCTTCTTTCTCTTCTTCCATCTCCCCCTTCTTCTGATACTAGGTATAGAAAAAAAAAACCCACAGATTTTACCAATAAAAAGATTCGAGTATAAATTTCAGTTCCATCACTTACTAGACAAGTGTAGGATATTGCCTGGGCTATGTCTTCCCATGTAGAGATGCAAGTAATATAGGATAGTACTTTCCCCTTGCTGTGTAGATTAAATGAGGTAATGTACATTGAGTTCCTGGCATGTCATAGTTGTTTTATAAATGATTCATTCTTTCCCTTTCTTTTGACTGGTAACACATGTTATTTATAAGTATGTAAAATACTTTGCACACTGTTATGTCAACATAGCTAGTTTGCACCTAGGATGTAGCACAAGTTGATAAGGACATTTTCTGGAATCTCTAGTTTTTAACTCCCAAACCACTTCCCTTTGAAGTGAAGAATCTGTTTGTCTGCTAATATTGTCTCCAGATACTTTAATTACTGTTACACTGAAACCTTAGACAATGTGTTAAGTCCATTAATTTCTTTGGGCTCTCCCATTCTTTTTGAGTTTATTGTCTGAAAGTTTCATCTCTTCTCTACCTGTTATTCCAACCATATATCTACTTCAATAATTCTACCTTTCCAGACTTGTCCATGTGCCTGATACCTCAAAAATAAGGGATGCAAAAAGCACTATTTGCCATTGAATGTTAGCTTGCCTAGTAAGATATCTGCATCAAAAAGGTGCTCAGTAAACATAGTGATTACATAAATATAGGTATGCTACCCCCACCCGTCTACTTTGAACCCCACCTTCAGCAGCACCCCATCTTTCTATAAGTGTATAAACAAGTCAATAACTTGGCCTACAAGACCATGGCCTGCTGCATTGGGACCCTGGGACCTCCCAGCATCACCTTGTAGTATTCATTCATTCAGTCAGTTAGTCAGGCAGGGAATATTTGTCAAGCACTTACATATGATAGAAGATGTTCTAGAAACTGGCTGTAGAAGTGTATGAGGCACAGAAATACACTTTTTCATAGATCATAAGTATAATAGTGAGAAGAGACAGGTAGTAAAACATACTGAATTTATATATATGCATAATTAATATGTTAATGGTGCCATATATTTTGAAGAAGAATAAAGCAGGAAAGGAGGAGTTTGTAGTTCTGTTACTTTCTGTAGTTTGGACATTTGCACCTTTTTGTACCATCCACTTTTCTCAGCGGTCCTCTGTAAGTGTCATTCCCTTTTCTTGGAATGGTGTTTTCTGCAAAGCTTTGCCCATTCTTCTATTTACCTTGCATTGTTTCAGCTCAAGTGTAAGTCTCTCATTTTCTCAGGTACACCTTCTCCAACCACCCACTTCCCATCCTCCATCTCTCTGTTTCTAAAGGACAATTCCCAATCTTCTGTGCTTTCCCTGAGCTGTAGTTCTTTCTTTCAGACAGCTCCTTATTTTTTGAATGATTCATTCATTGTGAGATCAATTTTTTATTATGTGTCCTCACACTAGAATATGTTTTCCAAGAAGAGGGACAATATCTGGATCGACCCTACCCTCATCCCCAGAACCTGGAACAATGCCTGAGATCCAGTGGACCCTCACAAAAGTTCATGGAAGGAGAGAGGGTTCACAGTAACGCCATGCAATCGCCATGATGTGTACATGCCAAGGGTCATGCACATATGAGCAAGGAGGTAGCAGACACAGGAACAATAAACAGCTTTAAACTCAGCCTTATTTATTTCACAATTTTGCCTGAAGTCAAAATTATTCTAAAAATTGCTGAGATGTCACAATACTTGCAGCATAAACTTTTTGAAATTCCTGAGTGATAATAAATAGGAAACCAGGAAATGGCCTTTCCTTATTCCATGGAGCCAAGAAATGGGACAACATAAATATGACATAGATCTTTCAGTCAAAAGTAAAATTTTCTACAAAAATTAAAAGTTCCTGCACATGGTAATCCAACCTCTGACTTTTTAATTTTATCCAAATGCCTAAACTGTGGTGCAAACTTGCCATCTGGAATTCTTGGCTAATTGATGAAATTTTGTTTTACCAAAAAAACTTTTTCACCCTTATCTGTGCCCTCAGTGTAGTGCAAAGTAGAAGAATATATTGTGTCTTCTGCTACTTTCATTTTCCAGCTCCAAAATCCTGTCTCAAAAATAGACTATTTGATGCAAAGACATTGGGCGCTTGAGTGGTGCTAGCAGTTCTGTGATTCATGAGGTGGAGGGAATGGCCACCTTGCCCAGGTAGGGCCGCAAGTACCCATGGTGCTGGTACCATCTGCTTGGCTGACCCACTAATCTGGCAGCCAATTTTGTGAACACCAGAATAATTTTCCATTGGAGATTTCCTAAAAACATCTCTTACATCAATTAAAGACTAAAGAACAGATGGTGATTTCTTGAGACAGTGGATGATTTAACCAATTCATTATTCATATAGAGAAGAGTGATAACCAATTCAGCATTCTGCGGTTGGTTTTACTTTTCTTTTAGGTTTGTCAGTTTTCCAGTAGGTTAGATCTCAGATATTCAGAATGAACATATGCTTCTCAGCTTCTGATTATTGGTACTATAAGTACCCATAAGGATGCCCCAGGAAGTCATCAAGCATAGGCATCTGTGTCAATGATGTCAAGGTCAGGCCTTCTGTCAACAGAAATGATGTTCATTATCTTTCAGGTACCAAAACAGCTACAAGGACACTCAGCAAAACTATTGGCTGAGATAAATTCGAGATGATATGCCAAAGCCCGGCATATAGAAAGCTCGGCAAACAATAGCAAAAGCAAAAATTCTAAGCATTTAACAGTAATGAATTGACCTTATCATTCATTTTGGCACACTATTGGAAGAATCTGCCCATATTTCTCTAATAATTTTACTATATTCATAACTATATTTTTCTCTAACTCTGCCTTACTTTCTAGTGGTTTTCTTCCTTTCTCTCTCCCTCCCTCCCTCCCCGTTCTCATTTACAACACAAATTATTCAAAACAGATCTGGTGAGGCATGCTATTAATGATTGCATGTTATTCTCGTCAGAGCACACCCACTGATCATTCTTTTGCCAAATTACTCCTTAAACTGCCTTTTAAGCCTAAGCCATCACTGCTCCTCTTTGACCTGAGTGTGGACTCATGATGCAGTCCACCCTGGCCAGGTTGACAGGGTCAAATGACAGAAAATTTGGAAATCACATATACAAGTTACCATGAGGAACTCTGTTTAGAAGAGACTTGGGGATACAGGGTATATTGAATTCTGTAGATTAAGTAAACCAGAATTTCTTTTTCTTTTCTTTTGAAAACTGGAACTTTTTAATATTAGGTTCAAATCTTTAAAAATCTGTCAATGAACACAAAATATTTTCTCAGGAACTAATTGAGTGATGACCTCTGTAGAGTCTAGGGAGCCATTTGGGAAATTTGCAATGGTTCACAAAGAGTCTTTTCACCATGCATGTCTCCAAGTCCTTGGGCCTGGCTGAACCATGCCTGCTCATTTTGGAAGCAATCTTGTGACTAAGTGAATCCTCCCCCATTCCTAGTAGATAAGATAAGGTATGGAGAAGATTGAAGTCAAATCAGTGTTCTATCAGCAACTAGCTGACACGTCCCTCAACCTCTCTGAGGTATAGTTTATTCATTTGTATAAAGTAGGTTTTTAGGTGGTTTATGAGATAATGTATACAAAGCAGCTGACACAGAACTTGGAACAATAAATACTAGCTCTTTTTTCCCCTGGGAGCCTTATTCTGAGCTTATTTAATGCCTCTTCCAGCCTCTGTTACTGCTTAGGTAGTGGTGGGCTCTTCTGATTTTCGTATTTACCAGGTTCAAGTTCTGCCGATATACTGTGGGGTTATGTATAAATATTTCACATTGAGATGCTGGCAATGAAGCTTCTGCTGGCATGAAGTTGTCATTAAGGGCTGCAGAGGAACAAGCTCTGAATGATTCTTGTGAGGCATGGAGCCTGGGCCAGGACTGGTGGGATCAGGACCTGGACCAGACACCATGCCTCCTATGGAGGACTTGGTGAAACTCAGCCTAGAAATCACAACATGAGTGGAAATCATGGCCTTGGTTATGAATCACTTTCTACACCTGTTCAGAACACCTGATGCCACCTTGATTCTGATGCTTCAGGCAAAGATCTTGTTGATTTGAAGCCTTACATCTACCTTGATTCTGATGCTTCAGGCAAAGATCTTGTTGATTTGAAGCCTTACATCTGCCTCTGTGCTTTCTTTCCTTCTTTAAAAGCACAGGGACACCCTCCTTTGCTGAGAGGACACCAAAGGGAAGTTGTAAACAATCCTTTTGCTTACTACTGACACCATCAACCCCTAAGTAGTATACTTTTAGAGATCAAAAGGTCTTACAGCATTCACAAATATCACTGCCAGATGTTAAGGTTTTGTTATTTAAACAGAGACAGACTGCTGGGACTTCAGTTTATGCAAATGTCAATTCCTATTAGGTTATACACAGTCCCTGCTAGATTTTTTCCATCTATAAGAATGCAAATTTATGTGAGAATGTAATTTCAAGTTTCCATGTTAAAATATATATATATATTTCTTGAAGAATAAAATGATTTCTTATTTATCTTGGATTTTTTTCATTGGTGCTATTATAAGGACTAAATTATGTTAGGTCCTTGACATATATTTGTTTAATGAACATACATTAATCATTGCATTAATGTGTTTGGCTATTCTTGATACTAATAACCACCCCAAAACATTACTCCTACACAACACCATCTGCTTAGATTATGAGACATTTTTCTCATTCATCACTGGGTTATCTACTTTCATATGTTCACGAAGACTTTAAGATGCTTATTCTGCACCAAATTATCAGACCTTCCTACTCACATCTTTCCTCTGAACTCAAAATTGCAGTGCATACTCCTAAATTCGAGAAAAATAAAACTAGCCAAAGTAAAATAGAAGGGAAGAAATAACACATTTTTAAATGTAGAATATCATAAAAGAAAAATATAGTAAAAGTTTTAGATAAATATAAGTATTATTCATTTGCAAAATTGAATAAAATAGATCTATGGCAATTATTCTAAAACAAAACAAATAAACAAAAAAAAAAAAAACCACACACACAAAAAAAGAGAGATACAGATGCCCTAAGGACAAACGAGTAAGAAGCATATAATAATGATGTAATAATTCTCAGTTCCTTTCTAAAATAGTAAAATCCAACACAAAATAAAAATTACACAGAACAGGAAAACCAAAGACCATTGTTCTTTAATGTCAAGATCATGGTTCTTAAATAACATTATATCAAACATTATCCAGCATTATATTAAAAATAATAACAAATATAGTTCATTCAGAGTATGTACATATGACAGAGTTTGTACATTGGCTACTTTATTAATATAATTCATCATAGGGATTAAAGAAACAAAACTTATTTATTTACATTGGTGTCAGAAAGAAATAAGCATGTCATTAAAAAAAATCACATCTGAAGATACTAATAGCTTTAACTATATACAAATTTAAAACATCCATATGTTATCCTGGGGTAACTGCTGATGTCAATTTGCTGTGTATGTTTTTAGATAATTTTCTGTGCAAGAGGTATCTACCCACATATGTATATCCACCTATAACAATATATGTTAGTTATATTGTAATTATTTAGCTTTTATTATGTAAAAAATCCCAAAACCTATTTGTTTAAAATAATACACTTTTATTATTGTTCAGGAGTCAATGGGCCCACGGTCCATAGGGCAGGCAGCCCTGCTGAGCTGGCAGGCCTTTCTTGTATGTGTGGGGATTGCGTGGCTCTGGGTTACTCCGTAAGTCTCTTCCTGTGCTCGACAAAGTTACATTGAAAGAGAGATCTATACAAGAAGGGGAATAATTGAATTCATTTTTGAATGTTATCTATCTCAAGAGCCAAGAAAGAATACTGTTTTATATCCATGCATTAATAAAATTTGGATGAAATTCAATGTTTATGGGAAGAGAAAAAAATGCTTAGAGAGCCAGGGAGAGAATTATTTCCTTAAAATGATAAAAAATATGGAATCCATCCTAGTAGTCATTAACACATATAATGGTAAAATGCTTTACTACTCAAATCAACTTAAGACAGGAACGCCCTCTATCATTAGTAGAGAACTGAGCAGACTGATGCACTGTTGGGGCACCTCCTCCTTTTGCCTTTATCATACCCCAAGGGCAAATGGATCACAATTTAAATGGAGTATCTCCAGTGCAGCTTTGATTAAAGAGTGTAAAAGGCTTTCTGAGGAGTCAGTTACTAATAAGATGCTAACAAACAAGGGTGATTCCTGGAAACTGGATCTCACACCAGAACGGTGGAAGTTTTATATCACTATCAGCAGTGGCTTTAAATAGAAAATTAGTTAATTCTAATGATGGTTTGATTTTTTTTTTTCATTCAGTACACAGTGTCAAATAAAAGTTTGGAATTTCATTCTGTTAAATATGAAGCATCTGACATTATTGTTTATGCTATTGCAAATTAAGGTTTAAAAGTCTCTCATTTACTGTAAGATAATTGTTCTGTTGTTGTTGAGGACATACGCACAGTATTATGGCTCAGAGAAAGCTCATACCTTAGTAAGAAAGCTTTGGAGATAAAACATTTTTAGAATTTGCTATGGCACATATGTAATTCATACTTGCATCCAAACAATCTTCAAAGTTATTACAATCTAAATAAAGGTTATAATTCTATACATTTTTGTGTATTTTATAGACATATTTACAGTCACTGTAAAATTTTCATGATGATACAAAGGATAATCACAAAAGCATTCAATAACACAGCAATACATAAATCCTATCTTTCCTGCTAATTATGAGCAGGATGTTAAAATTATTTAAATTTTAAAAAATCAGCTTTGTAAAATCAACCTAAACTTCTTAAAATGGTGTTAAATTATTTTTTGCATATAAGCTTTATATTCTTTTGTTGTAACTTATTCAAGCATGTGAAAATATTTACTTAAAAATATAATAATTTGTATGCTCATAGTACTCAGAATGCCAAACAATAGAAATTTTAAAAGTCCAAATCTAGATAAAATACAGTAAAATTTGAATATCCACAATTATGTATTTAAAAAAACCCTATCATTTGATTATGGGGACATAATAAACAAAATGGATATTATCAAAGCAAATATTGATCTTTGGAAGACTGAAATTGTAACAGGGTGCAGCCAAGAGGGGGGGCCCCAAAAAGGGATTTGGAATGGGGCCCAGAACTCACGGTTTCCAGGAAATATTAGAGGGACATATAAGATGTCCTCACCCCCTCCCCCACAGGTATGAGTTGGGGGAAGGGACAAATGGAGCAGGGCCATTGAGTTGTTTTTGCATAGCAATAGGGCTGCAAGATAACCTCCAGAATGGTCATTTAACATATCCATAACCTTTAACTGGTTTCATAGATATGTTAAACAGCTGTGGCCATGCTCTGAGCCAGGGGGATGGAAAGGACTTCCCCAAGGACATGACTGGGGGAGGAACCCTAAGTTAAAGCGCCTGTGTGGGAGCTTGGAGAAGATTGGCTCCAGAAAATGAAGACATGCCTGCCCAAACTCATGATGGCATCCCAATAACCTTGGAAATATACGGGAATGCTGGCAGGTGTAACCGATTGTAGGAGGAATTGGAAATAGGGCTGCAGAGGAAGTTTGGCGCAAGTATTTAAAACAGAGATGTGGCAGCCATTAGGGGAGATCCATGCGGTTTCACCAGAGAGCAGGACTCAAAGCTCTATGAGAGAGAATCCACGTGCTTTCCCGAGAGTTAGGACCCTCACAACCCTGTGAGGGAAAATCACCATGTGGCTTTAGCAGAGAATTGCCACGTGGCTTTTCCAGAGTGGGGACCCCTTCCCCACAGCTTTGGTAGAAGAAGGACCACGCGGCTTTGGGGTGCTCCCTTTGGCTGCGTGGCCTGGGAGCAAGAGAGACTGCCTGAAAGAAGGGTGAAAGAACTCTTGCCAGTGGGCCATGAGAAGGTGCCACATGGCTTTGGATTAATTAGAGATCCTGCCTGGACAACGACACAGCTGATGGTGTCAAGAGCCTGGATCCCGGACGTGTGCTTCTCTTCCTTACAATTACGGTACCCTGACTTAGGGCAGAGGGAGATAGGAAGCACTGTGGGTGTCTGTGGGTATCCTGAAGGACTTTGATATTTCAATGGAGATGTTAGGTTCCTACTTTAACCCTGTATAGCACTAATAAACATTTCCTTTCCTTTTCACAAATCTCTGGCTTTGGGAGACATCTTTCCATAAGGCGGCGGACAATAACGAGCCTTTTCTGTTGCTTGGTAACAGTTTTTGGGGGCTCGTCCGGGATCTTAATTGCCCGTGGAAGACTGACCCCCTCAGGTGTGAGAAAGTGAGACTTTGGAAGTGTTTTGCCAGTCTCGAGAACCTTTCTGTTTGATCTGTAACAAAATAATTTCATACTTTCCTGTTTCAAAGCATCAAGCAAGAGCTTTAAGGAACATAGGAAAGAATGTTACTCACTAGTAGAAAGAGCTGTATTACATTGTTATTTTTATTATTATTCTTTTAAAAATGGAATGTATTTCTTTTTGTGACTGAGATGCCTGCAGAGGTATTGACTATTACAAGATAAGCATGCAACTGAAGCTTGCAAAATTATCAATTCCTTCAAACTGTTGAATGAAATTTTGTATTGAAAAGGAACACTAAAGAATGATTAAAGGTACTGTCATAGATTAATTCTCAGTATTCATGGGTTATTTTACAACTTTTAGGAGAAAAATAATGGTGTATCTTATGATTTATATAGAATTAATGTAAATGATATCCATAACAAACCAGACCAAACTCCGGATAGTAACAACAAAAGGTAGGAAAGCAATATCGCAGACTGTAGAACGTTGGGGAAAATGTATGACAGTAATTGTCTTTTACAGAGATTGGAAAGCTATTGATAAGTTTAATATATAAAATTTACTTGTAAGATAAATTAAGATTTAGACTTGTTCTAATTTTACGAAATTCTAAATATTTTCTAATTTTATATATTTTTTCCATGACCCCTGAAATTTTCAGAATTGGGGATTTCATTGTAGAAATAGGTGAAGTTGACTTGGCCAAGGCCCTGACTTCAATGGGATCACACATAAAGGATAACGAGTGAAAATATTTAGAATTTATGCTTTGAAGGTAGGGAACAAGATTCATTGATAGGTTGGATTTAAGTTTTAAGATAAAAAACTAAAGATAAATATCAAGTTATGTTTTTCTGAATAAGTAAAAGTATGGAGCTTCCAGTATATGAGACAATGACAAATAGAACAAGTTTTGAGAGAAGATCAAAATTTCAGTTTTACATCTACTTAATTTGATATGTCTACTGGATGGCTGAATATGTGTGTTAAAGGTTTTGGGGTATAGGAATCCCAAGTTCATTTGAATACTTTGAGATGGTAATATAGCCTTTGGAATCATCACCAAAAAACTGAATTTAAAGACTAAAGATATAGAAAAAAAATAAAGTTTCAAGAAAGAAACAAAGGAGATGGGAAAGGAGTGGCCAGTGAGGCAGAAGGAAAACCAGGGACATTTGAAAAGGCAGGTGAAGGACTGGAAGCCAAATGAAGAAAGTATTTGAAAGCATCATCAACTGTGTCAAATGCTGCTCATAAGACAAGTGCTGTGAGGAGAGAGAAAGTTGATTTTGGTATAACAAAGTAGAAATCATTGATAATGTGGATCAAGACAGTTTCAGAGGAGGGGTGGATATAAAAGCCAAACCAGAGTAGATTTCAGAGAGAAGAGGAAAAGAAAAGTTTAATATAATAGAGATAGACATTTCCCTAGAGTTTAACTCTGAAGGACAGAAGACAAAGTGGAACAGTAGATATAAAGAGAGGACAAAAAAAAAAAAGTGTTCTGCTATTTTAAAAAATATGAGAAAATAAGCATGCATATATGACAACGGGAAATAAAGAGTAGAGAAAACGTAAATTGTGGTGCAGAAGAAAGGAGAAAAGCTGCAAGATACGGCATCTAATGTGCAAGTGGAGAGGTTGATCTTTGGGAAGATTGTAAAGATCATTGATTGTAACAGGAAGGGAAGCTGAGTGTGCAGCCACAAACCCCTGTGGGTGTAGAAGTAGAGATTGAGGCCTGTGGAACTTTTTAGGGCTGGCTGATCTTTTGTTCTGAAATAGGAAGCAGTGCATCTGCTGAGAGTGAAGATGGGGAACATGTGTGCTAATTATTTTGTTCCCTACACCATAACAATATTTGTAAATGTTCCACATGTGCCTGAAAAAGAATGTATCCTCTAAGTATTTTGTCCCCAATGTGCTACATGTACCTATTATAGCAAGTTTACTGATTATGTCTGCTTTATGTATTGACTACTCTCTTTTGTCTCATTCATCATTCTTTACATCTAGTATAATAATAATAAATATTGTAGACAATTGTGATATATGAAGTTAATTTAATGAAAATATAGAAAAATATCTAGAACTTTCATTGCATGAAATAAACATTAGACTTTTCTCTTTTTATTTTCTCTCTCTCTCTCTCTTTTTTTTTTTTTTTTATTGCCATTGAAATCAAGAGCTGGCCTCCTCTTTGGGGAAATTTGTCTTGTTTTATAAAGTCCCCAGCCAGGGCTCTTTTGAACAAATGAGGATTCATTCTAATTCTTATCTTAATTAGTGATATACACCAGGCCAGTTATAATTAAATGAATACTGCCTCTCACTTGTAGGTTAAGTACATGGTTCATACAGTTAGACAGGAGGAAAAGCCTCATGAATGGTGCTCTCAAGTGTAGTGTGTTTCACCACATAAATTTATTACTGGGGGAAAATTTTCCTGGTAGTATGACTACAGGTAAGAAGGAAATGAGGGGGCAAACAATTCAACATATAGCACATGCCATGATGGACACTGTTAAGTGTTGACAGCTGGGCAGGACTGAGTGCCATGACCTCTGGTGCCGGCTTTATCATTATGATAAATTATTTCAGCCATACTGGTGGGGTGACTGATTTTTTTTACCCATTAAAAATGACCCTGCTCTTGAAATAAAGGGTTTAATGTGAGGAAGATGAATCCCCAAATCTGGAAAAATTGTCATCAGGTGCTACTCCTTACACCTGAAACTCAGAAGTGACTCAGAGAACTTCCACCCCCCAGGAGCCAGTGATGCTATAATCCAGTTAAATGGTAGTTTCTTAAATGCTACTTTTTAATGAATTTCTGGGTGCTGAGTGTGAACTAATGTGAGAGTGAGAAATTCATGGGGACTGTAGTCTTAAGAAGGGCATGTGGGCTTCACTTTCAGGAACGCTTCCATGTCCACAGCGAACATTTGAAGAAGATCCCTTCCTAGATCTGACAAGGAGAGGGGAAGAACAATCATCGTGAAATAAATTCAGAATATGCTCTCTAACAAAGGCCTGCTATGCAGGGAGAAACACTTCACAGAAGCTCTCCCACCTGGCTAAAGGCGTTTAGCTTACTCAAGTTCCCCTCTCACCTTCCTAAGCCCCTAAGAGGGAAGCAGGTAAAGACACACTTGCTAAGATCACAACCAGGGCCACCAGCCCACTAAAAGATGACATTTCAATCACAAGATCATAAAACACTTTTTCCTCTACACACAAAAGCAGCACCTAGCAAGACTCCAGTAAGAAGTGGATTTTAGCCAGAGTTACAAACTACAAACTCTACTTAAAGAGTTTTCAGGGAAGTCCAAAGACAAAAACTAGGACACTGAGATTTGAAACCTCTAGTGCCTCCAGATACAGGAAATCACACACCAACTACTAAACAGATTAGTTTGGAAACTTCAATACCCCTCTTTAAATAATTGATTGTTCAAGCAGCAGAAAAATTATTATGGATTAGTTGACCTGAACAGCACTATTAATCTACATGATTAAATTGATAGCTATAGAATACTGTAGCCAACAATGGAAGCAAACATATTTTTCTTTCCAGGTGCACATAGAACATTTACTAAGATAGACCATATTCTAGGCTAAAAAACACACCTTAGCAAATTTTAAAAAATATTAGAAAAAAATCTCTGAAATATGTTCACAGACCACAAAAATTGAATAAAAAATGACAAAAAGATAACTGTGAAATCACCAAATAAAACCTTACTTTTTAAATAGCATGACACAAGGAAGAAATATCAAAAGAAATTTAAAAATATTTTGACCAAAATGTAAATGACAATGCAACTAATCAAAATGCATAGAATTTAGCAAAAGTAGTATATAGCAACTAAATGCATTAAATGCATAATTAGGGAAAAAGATATAAAATCAATATCTTGAGCTTTCACTTTATGGATAGAGAAAGAAGACAGTTTAAGCAAACAGAGAAAAAGAAATAATAAATATTACAAGAAAAACTATTGACATTGAAAACAAAAAAAGCAAGAGAAAAATACAATGAAACCAAGATATTATCCTTTGAAACATACCAATAAAATTAATAAATTTTAGCCAGGCTAACCTTGAAACAAAGAGAGAAAGCACAATTAAGATATCAGAAATTAAAGAATGGTGATTATGACAAATCCTGTAAACATCAAGTGGCTAACAGAGAAATAGTATGAACACTGCTGTGTCCACACATTTGACAATTAGATAAAATAACCAATTCCTTGAAAGATACAAACTACCAGAGCTCACACAAAGATAACTAATTATCTAAATAGATCTCTATTAGATCAATTGAATCAATTAATAATAACTGGGTCCAGATGGTTTCACTGGTGCTATCAAACTTTTGAGAAGAGAAAATGCCATTGCTTCACAATGCTGTCTCAATAATAGAAGCAAAGGCAATATTTTCTAACTTACTTAACAAAGTCAGCATTATACTAACACCAACACCAGATAAAGCAATTATAATAAGAGAACATAACCCATTATTTCTCACCACATTGATACAAAAATCTTCAACAAAATATTATTCAATGGAATCCAACAATATTAAGTATAATTATATACCATGACCAAGTGAAATTTATTCCAGACATTCAAGACTGGTTCAAAATTAACAAAAAAAAAAAAAGTAAGTTGATATAATCCATCATATAAAAAGGCCAAAATTATGTGATTTAAGAAAATACCAAAAAAAGGATCACATCTATTCACAATGAAAACTCTCAGTAGTTAGGAATGGAAGAGACCTTCAACTTGGCAACGAACATCTATAAAACATGTACAGCTAACACACTTACTGGTGAGAAACTAGATGCTTTCTTGCTAAGATCAAGGAACAAAGCAACATTGAACTAAGTGTTCTAGCAACTGAAATAATGCAAGGAAAGGAAGTAAAAGCTATATGTATAGAAAAGCAAGTAATAAAAATATATTTTTTACATACAGCTTAACTGTCTGTGTAGAGAATTTCAAAGTTTTAGCAAAAAAATACTTGAATGACATCTAGCAAATTCACAAGACACATCATTAATATACAAAGTCTATTGCTTTCTCATATATCTACAACAAAAAATGGTAATTAGAAACTAATAAAAATTCTATTTAAAAACACAAAAATAAAAAATATATAGGTATAAATCTCACAAAGCTGGTATGGAATCTATATTCAGCAAACTACAAAACACTGACAAAAATAAAAATAAATGGAGAGATAATCTATGTTCATGGACTGGAAAACAGTATTGTTTGCATGTCAATATTTCTACACTTGATCTACAAGTTTGGTATTGGCAAAACCATTCTAAAGTTTATTTGAATAAGCAAACATCAGAATTTCCAACACAATACTGAAGACAATAATAAAAGTGGAGAAATTATACTATCTGATATCAAGACTTACTCTAAAGTTACAGTAATTGAGATAGTGTGGTATTGGCAAAAAAGATAGACATATTAATTAAAGGAATTAAATATATATGGTGAAGAAAAGACTCATACAGATATAGCTATCTGATCTTTGATGAAGAAGCAAAATAATTCACCAAAGGACAGTGTATTTAACAGCTATTGCTGGAACAGTTGAATGTGGATGTGAACAAGTCAGTAAACATTAAGCTTGACACAAACCCTCCATCTTCCAGAATAATCAACTCAAATGGATTGTAGGCCTAAATGCAAAATTGTAGAAGAAAACATAGGAGAAAATATAAGGGATTTGGAGGTTGGCAATAATATTTTAAACACCAAAAACAATACATAAAATATTAAAATTGATAAACTGAATTTATTAAAATTCAATACTTTTACTCAGAGAAAGTCACTCTTAAGAGAGTGAAAAATCAGTTACAGGTAGGAAGAAAATATTTGCAAACACATATCTGATGAAAACTTATGCCCCAAATATAAAAAGCACTCTTAAAACTCAACAATACAGAAACATATCATCTTATCTTTTGAAAAAAATGGGCAAACTATACAGACAGACACCTCACAAAAAAAGATATACAGATGGCAAACAACCATATGAAAAGATTCTTAATATAATTTGTCATTAGAAATCTGCAAATTAATGGCTGTACTGATTATAAAACAATGATATCCCTCTTGAGAGTCCTCAGAACCACCTCAGAGAAGCACTGATTATGAAGGCACTTATTTCATAATTAGAAATAGTCTACATTGTGCAGAAATAAGAATTATACTTGCAATTCTGAGTAAATACCTTGAGAAACCTCTGTAATCAACCCGCCGGCTAAAAAGTCTGCAACAGAAAGCCTGTTGAAAATGACATTAAAAGAAGTTTTCATCCATGAGAGGTGTGGCAAGAGGTTAACCATTTCCCTTGCTTTTCTAAAAGGTCAGGCACAGGTAAATAATGAAAGTTAATACAATTAGTTATCACTGGTGCTGAAGTATCGTGGGGCAGGATAGCCATCTGTGTGAGAATATCCTGGAACTTTCTAGGCCTTTCAGAACATTTTCTGAAGACCAGAAATGTCTTTCCCTGATACCTTTGGTACACTGCAGCATTTTTTAATGTATGTGAATAAACAGAATGACATATTAATTTGTATCAAGCTAAATTTACTATTCATTTGTGGTCAAATAAATATTATTCTAAAAGTTTAGAAACACAAAAATTTAATACTACATAGCAGACATTTTGATTGTTTATTCATTTTTTTCTCCCTTTGCCTCTCTCTTCTCATTCTAGCAGAACTTGGATATTTTTTAGGTGTTTACCTTCCATCTACTATAATTGCCCAGCTCCAGACTAGTCTAAAGATAGACCACTGATTTTCAAACCTGACTATAAATCATAATCACTGGGATACTTTTTGTTTTTATTAATGTTTAGAGAGAGAGAGAGAGAGAGAGAGAGAGAGAAGTTTGTTGTTGCACTTATTTATACATTTATTGGTTGCTTCTTGTATGTGCCCTGACTAGAGATTGAACATACAACCCTGGCTTTTCAGGATGATGCTCTACAAACTGAGTAACTTGCTACTTGGCTGGGGCTTATTTGGATGCTTTTAAAAATTTATGTGTGGGCTCTAGTATGACAGATTCTGATTTAATTATTTTGAGCTGGGTCACAAGAATTTTCAACTAAGAAAACTCCCATGTGATTCTAAAATGTGGGGATGACAGAAAATCAGTGGACTGGACAGAGCTGTCATGGAAATGTTGTTTCTTTGCCAGTGATTGCCTTCAGTGTGGGCACATGACCAATTTCTACCCAAGCAGATAAGAGAAGAAATTCACTTGAGGGTCTCTTGGGAAAGTCTAGTTATTCCTGGTACTGCTCCTGAACATGAATGTTTTTGGTTATAAAGACAGCAAGAATTAGACTCCAAATGTAAAAGATAATTAAAGTGCATATCAGATCACTAATAAAAAAGAAAACAAGACAACAAGGATGTATGATGACACTTTCATTAGAATGAGTAAAATCCAAAAATCTAAAACAAATAATTGCTGATAAGGATGACAAACAATAGGAACTCTCATTCACTGCTAGTGGAGATGCAAAATAATGTAGCAACTTTGAAAGACAAAAAATAGTATTGCCATCAAATCCACTAATTGCAACCCTAGGGTATCAGCTGATTTGATAAACTATGCACACATAGAAAGCCATACATAAATGTTTGTAAAAACTTAACTCACAATTGCCAAAAGCTAGAAACAACCAATATGCTGTTCAACTGATGAATAGAAAGTCAAACTTTTATGTATCCGTATAGTGAAACACTATTCAGAAATAAAAAGAGATGAGCTATCAATGCACAAAAAAGACATGGATCAGCCTTTAATGTCTAATGCTACATGAAAGAAGCCAGTCTGAAATAGCAACATACAGTGTTTCAAATTATGTTGGAAAACACAAAACTATGAAGACAGTAAAAATATCAATGATTGCTAGACATTTTGGGGTAGAAGAATAGGTAAAGCACAGTGGATTTGGGGAAAGGAATGACACTGTAATTGTAGACATCTGATATCATGCACTTATGAAAATCCATAGCACTGTGCAGCACAAAGAACAAATTTTAATGTACACTATTTTTAAAAAAATCAGGACACCAAAGAGAATTTGACAAAACAATTTGTTACACATTTATAAAACAACCTCTTGAAGAGTTGTATGTGGGTGGGAAGAGGGGAGAGTTGTTGATTTAACTTTGGGATTTAGTGATTTCATAAAACTAAATGTAAAAGTAACTGCACATTAATACTGCACTGTAGTTGATGAAGTTGTTCCAACAGGGGTATGGGTTAACAATCCTGTATTGCTACATATGTATATACCAGAATCGAAATATTGAGTAAGTGGACAGATGAGATGGAAACCAGGCTTCTCAATGTTGGAATAGGAGTTTACAGATAATCAAGGGGAGGAGGCTAGACTGCTCCATTTGGCAATTGATTAGAGTTACAAACATCAGTGAAATTGTGTCTAACTTAATATGGATACAAATAGTTACATATAAAAATGTTATAGAGATCAGTGTACACACAAGTTAGTATACATAAATACATTTCTTTGTCAGCTGAGAGAGCCTAGGTCCAATGACACCAGGTAGCAACATGCATACCTAATGGCCAGATCTTGGTTTTGAATACCATTGCTCAACCAAAGGAATGATTTGTTGTCTGAGTCTAGCACTCAAGCAAGAAATATACAAGATAAGCTTAAAGTATTTTGTAGTGTCAGAAAGTAAGAGTGTGTATATTTTTATTTATTAATTTTATTAATTTATGTTCTAATTCTCACCCAAACATATTTTTATTGCTTTTAGAGAGAGAGGAAGGGGGAGAGAGAGAAAAAGAAAGAGAGAGAGAAAGAGAGAGAGAAACTTCTGTGAGAGAGAGAAACATTGATCAGTTTGCTTCCTGCATGCACCTTGACCAGGGGTGGAGCCTGCCACCTAGGTATATGCCCTGAGTGAGTTTGGAATCCACAATCTTTTGGTGCACAGGAATGTGATCCAATAAACTGAGCCACATGTCATGGTAGTAAGGGTTGTTTAAAACAAAGTCCACAATGATAGGAATTTTTCAAAAGGGTATATACAGTTTCCATTGGAAAAGTTACAGTGGTTTGAACAACAAAACTCAGTCCATTGAAGAGGGCAGCTTAGGTAAATGCAGTACTTGGATCCTTCCATAACCACATCAAAGTATAACTAAAGTACAGAACAACCACCATTTAGAACTGCCTGTAATTTAGCTGAACAGAAGTCTTGCAACCAAGGATATAAAGGAGAAGCCACATGGAGACTAGTAGGACGTGTTGTGAATTGGAATTGGCTGGTGCCACACCCGCCCATGTGTGGCAGATAAAAAATTGGGAAGGATATCTCAGCTGTGAAAATCCTCCTGAGGATTAAGTTATTACAGACCTACACCAGGCCCCTGGGCGGTGGTTTCCAGTGCCAGGAAGAGAAGTCCCGATAACATCTGCTGTAGAAACCAGCAGGAATTGTGGGTGAGTGAGAAGGAGGGCTGTTGGAGTCCCAGGTGTTCCTTCTTTTAAGTTTTTTTTTTTAATTGACTTTAGAGAGAAGGAGAAAGAGAGAGAGGGAGAGGGAGAAGAGAGAGAGATTTGTTGTTTCACTTATTTATGCATTTATTGGTTGCTTCTTGTATGTGCCCTGACTGGGGATCGAACCAGCAACGTTGGCATTTTGGGATGCTGCTTCAACCAACTGAACCATCTAGCTAGGACTCAAGTATTCTTCTTAAAGGGCCTGCATATACACTTACTTGGACTTGCTCTGTGCTCCAGTGCTGGAACAGAAGCTCCCAAAAACCCAAGGATATATGGAAAGAAAATGAATTGTCTAGAGTCTGGGCAAGAGTGGGAGGAGTAGCTTTCTCCCAGACAGAAATACTAGCAGAGGCCATTGTTCCTTTTCTGAGATCTCCTCCCACAGAGCTGGCAGTCTGGCACCATATCTGAGTCTCCATCAAACTCATTAACACTTTACTCAGCCCTGGTGGTTGTCTGAAACCCCTCTTCACTCAAATTGTGGGCCCACCCAAGCTGTTTTCAGAGGATATTCCAAATAGTCCATATTGGCTCATGCTTCGGACTTTCCTAAAATTTCACAAACAAGAAGTCCAGGAAGTGCAATGTTCCAAACAAGATGAACCCAAAGATGTCTGCACTAAAGACACATTAACTAAAATGGGAAAGGTTAGAGACAAAGAGAGAATCTTAAGAGCAGCAAGAGAAAAGCAGTTAGTTACCTACAAGGGACCTCCCATAAGACTGTCAGATGATTTCTCAATAGAAACTTTGCAGACAGGAAGGATTTCCAGGAAATAGTTAAAGTGATAAAAAGCAAGGACCTGCAATCAAGATTAATCTATCCATCAAAGGTACCATTCAGAATGGAAGGATATATAAAGAGTGTCCCAGACAAAAAAGGCTAAAGGAGTTCATCACCACCAAGCCAGTATTATATGAAATGTTAAAGGTTCTTCTTCAAAAAGAAGGAAACACATGATAAAATGTATTAATAATAATATGGCAATAAATACATATTTATCAATAATTAAATCTAAAAAACAATAAAATGAACAAACAGGGCAGAAACAGACTCACAGATACAGAGAATATTTTGACAGTTGCAAGATGTGAGAGGCTTGGGGGGATGGGTGAAAAAAGGGTAAGAAGTACAGATTTGTAGTTACAGAATAGTCATAGGGATGTGAAGTACAGTGCAGGAAATAAAATCAATAATATTTTAATAAATATGGTGTAAGATAAGCAATAGATTTATTGAGATGATCACTTAATAAGTTATATAACACCTAATAACTGTGTTATATACTTGAAACTAATATAATATTGTATGTCAACTATAATGAAAAAACACAAAATAACTTAAAGTAAAAACAAAAAACAAAAAACAACTTAAAGGTAGTATTGAATATGGCCCAATGTATAAATGACCAGGTAGGGCAAAAGTAGATTTACAGTGGTGAGTATGTGAAACAAAGTTTATTCTTTTGTTATTATTTTTTAATTATTATATTATTTTCCATACAAGCAACTCTAAGACTACTTTTGTCACACACTGTATATAGAGACCCATATTGCTATAGAGGTTCATATTGCTATATTAAATGACTGAAGAAATAAATAAATGGGAGAAACATATTTCTCATGTAAAAGAACTTCAAACAATTTATGTACATATTGCACTGTCTAGGAGATAGAGTAGAACTCCCCAGTCCTTCACTGTGGGCTATGCTTAGTGATATCTTCACAAAAAAAATAGTGAAGGGTGTGGGGGTGACTTTATAATGGAGAAACCTGCATGACACTATCTCTACTTAGATTATCAAGGTTAAGATCAGTATCATTTTCATATTGATAACATATACTCTTGTCATCATGTGATGAAATGGCACTTTACCTCTGTGGTCTTATTCACAATAAACTGTAACTTCATCTAATCATGAGACAAGCACTAGATAAATCCTGACAGAGAAGGATTCTACAAAATACCTGATGAGTATTTATCAAAATTTTTATGGTTTCTAAAAACAAGAAAAATATGAGAAACTGTCACAGTCTAGAGGAGGCTAGGAGGACATGACAGAAAGTGGAATGTGATATGTTGGATGGGAAATAGAAAAAGGACATTAGGGAAAAACTGAGGAAATCTGAATGAAGTAGGGATTTTAGTTAACAACAATGTATCAATATTGACTTACTAATTGTAACAAATATTTTATAAATTTAATGTTAATATAAGATATTAATTTACATTTAATTAATTATTTTAATATAAGCTGTTGACAATTGAAGAAAATGGGTGCTGGCATATGAAATTTCTTTATACTATCAATTTTTTGTACATCTAAAACTCTTCAGAAAATTAAGCCTACAAAAAATGAAATTGACCAATTTCCACAGGAACATAAAATATTAAGCACTAAAAATATTTCAACATCAATGGAGTTTGTTGTAATTTCCAACAGTTTTCAAAAGGTATATACATAACATATTTGGAGAATAAATAAAACATATTCTAATAAATATCTCAAGCACTCAAGAAAATTTTTATTTTTGTTTATTCTATTACAGTTGTCTTAATTTTCCCCATTTCCCCTCCTCCTCCCAGCCCACCCTCTGCTTCCACAGTCAATCCCCACACCATTGTCTGTGTCCATGTGTCATTGATACATGTTCTTTGACTGGTCCCTTCCCCTTCTTTCAACCATTCCTCCTTTCACTTCTTTTCTCTGGCAACTGTCAGTCTGTCCCATGTTTCATGTCTCTGTGTCTGCTTTGCTCATTAGTTTATTTTGTTCATTATATTCTTCATATAAGTGAGATCATATGGTATTTGTCTTTCACCGACTGGCTTATTTCACTTAGCATAAGAGTCTCCAGTTCTAACCGTGCTGTCACAAAAGGTAGTATTCCAGGATTTTTAAAAATCAAAATATGTAGAGAAAAGCTTTAAAAAGCTTTGAATCTTGTGCATTTTTTTTAAAGAGAGAAATGGAAATTGGCAAGAGTAATTTGTTAAAATAGCTGGTTTATATGTGTAAACAGAAGGGGAGAGACAGGGAGATAAAAGATAAATAATTCTTTCTTATAATTGAATCCCTAATTTCCTAATTTCTACTAAGGCCATACTTGATGTGTGTCTGTCTATCTTTTGATTAGAAAGTTCCAGAAATAGCCTTTTCAGAAAAGTCTGAATATAAAGCATTTTCATTGTTGTTGTATCTCCTGTTCTTACAAGAAATGTTAGAGAAACCTACACAGATTCTGCCACTTACCAGAAAATTAACTCTGATTAACATAGTATGAAAGTTGCAAAAAATATTTTGTGACCTGCTACCACATAGGCTTGCTTTGAGGATGAAATGAATATATATGGGATCTGTCCAGAATGTATCCAGCCATGTGATATGAAAAATAGAAACATTTATTGAAGGAGATACAAGATAGGATAATAAGGCACCAGTCCCCTTCAGAGTAGGCAACTTGGGACCTCACACAATTTTCCCAATGGCCATTAGCTGTCCAGTTCTATTTTCCTGAATTTCATTGATGGTCTGAAATCTCTTCTGCTTTTAGTTTTGGGAAAAGCCAGAAGTCACAGGTCACCAAATCTGGTCTGTAGGGAGGCTGAGTCACCTGGGTGATTTGATGTTTTGCCAAAAAACTGCATGGGTTGTGATTCATGAGCAGGTGCGTTGTCATGATGAAGCTGCAGTCACCACTTTCCTATACCTGCAGCCTTCTGAATCATTTGAATAGTTTCCATGGAGGAATATTCAAGCTTTATACAAAATTTGATGCATATTTGTTACTCTATTTGCTCAGTCATTTTGAATGCAACAGCCACATAGTATACATGCTTACTCAATGGTGTCTACCATCCCTACTGATTAGTACAGTGAAGTCGTCAGTGATCATGCATTTGAATTCTAGTCCACTCTCCTTGGCTATCAGGGTACATCAATGTTGTACAAAACATTGTTGTTACATTAACAATGACTGGACTTTTTCAAGACAGACCTCGTGTGTGTGTATGTATATGTATATGTATATGTATATGTATATGTATATGTATATGTATATGTATATGGTTTTGGGGAGAATGAAGCTCAGCATACTTGTAAAACTATGACTCTACCACTCTAGGAATGTTCATTAAGGCTAGGCCTTGGCTGAGGGGTTCCCAGGCATTTTTTACTGTACATTTAGTACATGATGGATGTGTGGCTCTGTGATCCCAGGACCCCACAATCAGTCATAAACACTCAAAAGGTGTATTTAGAAGATAATTCACCCTGGGCATCTCTCTACTGGACACAAGGCAAAATAGACCCTGCACAGAGGGTAGAAAGCTCTGACCTTATAACCTGGAGCTGTGTGACCTTGACCAAAGTCTGAGACACTCTGTGCCACCACTGCCAACTGTGCCCAACACAAGCTGCACCAGTGTTTGCTTTCTTATGCTGCCCATGGCCATAGACCTCAGACACTGGAACAGCGCTCTGAGAGGAAGAGGACGGAGGCTCTGCTGCTCTGAGGATCATGGAGACACGTGGAAGTGGTCTGACTCTTGCTCTGGGAAGAAAAGTGGAGCAGACCACTAGTCCAGTCTCTTGTTCAAATGAGGACTAGGACCCAGGAAGTGAAAAGACTTTCCTAAAACACTGATTAGACTAGAGCATGAAGTAGCAAAAGTTATAACAACTGGCAGACGGGATGCTTAGGTTCAAGGCAGCTTTGGCTGCCAGGAGTAGGTCTACACCATCTTTGGCAGATTTATCACCCCTCCCCTTGGTCCTGTTCATTTTTACAATGCCAGATTTCAAATTCCCAGCAAGCAGTAGCCCTATGTCTACTTTTTCCATTAGAGCCCTTAGCATTTCAATCATAGTTGTTTTAAATTCCCAGTCTGATCATTCCAACACCCCTGCCATATCTGAGTCTGGTTCTGATCATCTTATGGAGCTCTGCTTCCATTGCATGGTTCTACTAGCTTATGCTATTGCTGATGTCAGAAATAAAGCCTTGTAAAAGACCCCCTAAATTCTTCCAGGTGTGTGTTGCTGGTGGGCCTCTATTTCTACAAAAGAGAAGGACTTAGGCTTTTGGGCCATTTTAACTGTGTCTTAAGCTCCTTCAAGTTGGTAATGTAGTCAACAGCTTCAAGGCCTGGCTTGGAGGGTGTCTATCAGTCTCCGCCTGAGGCAGAAATTTTACTTCAGTTGGCCTTCTTGTTTTACATTAATAAGGAAATTCTTAAACTAGGCATCATGAGAAAAAGTAGCTACGAGTGTTAAAATGTGAAGGCCATTAGAAGGACCAAGATGGAGGTGTAGGTAGATATACTTTGTCTCCTCACACAATCAAAAGAAGGACAACAACAAATTTAAAAACAAACAAACAAACAAAAAAACCCAACCAGAACTGCCAGAAAGTGGAAGTGTATGGAAATCCAACAACCAAGGAGTTAAAGAAGAAACATTCATCCAGACCAGTAGGAGGGGTGGAGACAGGCAGCCTGAGTGGAGAGGACTCCCGGCAATGTGGCAGATGGATGACCAGGATGGGCAAGGCAGTAGCTGGCACCGGGCAGGCAAAGTGGCAGCTGGCAGTGCCACATCTGCATGCAGATAAACCAGGAGGAACAACTAGGGAGAAAGACACACAGCATAACCCAGGGTTTCAGTGTGGGAAATAAAGCCTCAAAACCTCTGGTTGTAAAAAGCTGTGGGGGTTGGGGTTGTGGGAGAAACTCCCAGCCTCACAGGAGAGTTCATTGGAAAGAACATACATAAACCCTTCTACCCAAGGATCACCACCAGCAGGGCCCAAAGTGCTTGTGAGTAGCTGGGGAAGTGACTGAAAGCTAGCCTAGAGTCAAGCGAGTAGCATTGTTCCTTCTATGACCCGCCCCCCACATATAGCACCAAAACCTAGCAAAGTAGGTTACCCTGCCCTGGTAAATACCTAAGGCTGTGCTCCTTACTACCTAACAAGTGCTCTGACACAAAGAAAGATGGCCCAAGTGAAAGAACAGATGAAAACTCAAAAAATAGAACTAAGCAATGAAGAGATAGCCAACCTATCAGATGCAGACTTCAAAACACTGGTTATCAGGTTGTTCACAGAAATGGTTGAGTGCAGTTGCAAAACAGAGGAAAAAGTGAAGGCTATGCAAAGTAAAATAAAGAAAAATATACAGGCAACCAACAGTGAAGGGAAGGAAACCAGGACTCAAATCAATGATTTGGAGCAGAAGGAAGAAAGAAACACTCAACCAGAGCAGAATGAAGAAACAAGGATTCAAAAAAAAAATGAGGAGATGCTTAGGAATCTCGAGGACAACTTTGAATGTTCCAACATCCAAATCATAAGAGCACCAGAAGGAGAAGAGAGAGAGCAAGATATTGAAAACTTATTTGAAAACATAATGAAGGAGAGCTTCCCTAATCTGACAAAGGAAATAGCCTCCCAGGGAGTCCAGGAAGCTCAGAGAGTCCCAAAACAGTTGGACCGAAAGAAGCACATACCAAGGCACATCATAACTACATTACTCAAGATTAAAGATAAGGAAAGAATCTTAAAAGCAGCAAGAGAAAACCAGAGAGTTACCTGCAAAGGAGTGTCCTTAAGACTATCAGCTGGTTTCTCAAAGGAAACCTTGTGGGCAAGAGGAGACTGGAAAGAAGCATTCTAAGTCATGAAAGGCAAGGACTTACATCCAATATTATTCTATCCAGCAAAGCTAGCATTTAGAATGGAAGGGAAGATAAAGTGCTTGCCAGATAAGGTCAAGTTAAAGAAGTTAATCATCACCAAGCTTTATTATGTGAAATGTTAAAGGCACTTATCTAAGAAAAAGAAGATGATCAAAACTATGAACAGTAAAATGACAACAAACAACTATGAACAACTGAACTTTAAAAAAGAATACAGAAACAAAAACAAAATGAACTAAGCAAACAACTCTGAACAGAATCACAGAAAAGGAGATCACAGGGAGGGTTATCAGCTGGGAGAGGGGGGGTGGGAGAAAAGGTACAGGGAATAAGAAGCATAAATGGTATGTGCAAAATAGACAGGGGGAGGTTAAGAATGGTATAGGAAATGGAGTATCCAAAGAACTTATATGTACGACCCATAGACATGAACTAAGAGGGGGCAATGTTGTTTGGAGGGGTGGTACAGGACAAAGGGGAATAAAGGGAGAAAAAAAGTGGGACAACTGTAATAACATAATCAATAAAATATACTTAAAAAAAAAAGAAGGACCAGAGTGCTCCTGTAAAACAAACAGTCAACTGAGTGAATGAAAACTGCTGTTATATACAGAAGACACTTAGTTCTATTTACTGGGTGGCTTATTTAAACCTCACCATCTCTTCATGTGGTTGACATAACCATACATTCAAAAAATTGCAAGTGAGGCTCAGGTTTTTAGAGCGATGTACTCAGGTAGCACACACATTATATATGTGTATATGTGTGTGAGTATATATATACACATATATATATACATGCTATATATGTATATATGATATATATACATGCATATACATGTGCAACAAGAGCATAATCTATCATTGAAGTCTAATGACTATCTTTCTTGAATCTCTAATCTAGATAGGATGATCTAGAAGCTATAACCTAAAATATTGTTTTGAAGTATTATTCAAATCATGGAGTCCTAAGGAATGGTATACAGCTGATAATCCAGATACCTTAAGATAAATGCACAAGACTCCATTGTCTTGTAGGGCCTAGATCCTAGATGGCCCAGGCTAAGCCCAAATGTCCCAAAGGATACCTGGGCACACCTGAGAACCAGTCTCAGGTTTCCAGCATGTTGAGCTATGCTGGATAGAAAATTTACCTTTAAACACCTTGAGTTCCATGCTACCCCTATCCCTCCCAGACCATTAATTAGCTAGTTTGTTTGCTTAGAATGTGCTCCTACACTCACAGGCTATCAATTTAATATCCAGAATTCAGTTCCAATGTTTATTTTCTGGGTTTTTACCTGAATAATTACCCATGCATATTTTTTTCCATCTTCTAAATTTCTACAGTAATAGCCCCCATATCTTTAGTTTTTACTTTACTTCTTTATACATGATTTTACTTATTTATTTTTTATTTTAGATTCTATTTATTTTTTTGAGAGAGGAGAAAGGAGAGAGAAAGAGAGAGAGAGAAACATCAATGTGTGGTTGCCTCTCGTGTGGCCTCCACTGGGGACCTGGCTCACAACCCAGGCATGTGCCTGACTGGGAATCCAACCAGCAACCCTTTGGTTCCCAGCCTGAACTCAAACCACTGAGCCACACCAGCCAGGGCTCTTTTAGTACTTTTTACAGCCCCTTCCCTAGGACTGCAAGAACATGAATGTTAGATCTTTTTTATGTTCCACAGATCAATGATTACACAATTTGTATAATTATTTAAATTAAAAAATTTAATTACAGTTACAAAATTATGACAAAATGGAAATAGAGATATGAGATATGCTTGCAACATATGGTCATGCTTCTTTCCAAGTTCAGGGAAAAAAATAGGGTACAGCCACAGCAGTTAGAAAGTGAAATGTGGAAATCAGCCTTCATTAAGATGGCAATCTGAGACTTTGTTAAAGTTCAAAACAAAAACCATATTAGGATTTGCAGCATAACATGTTATTAAAACTAAACCAGATGTTACATTCATATTCAAAGTTGTGAAATCTTCCTAGCAGTGACAAACATTAGCAAACAAAGTAAACTAAACAGTATGATAATGTTGGAATATTGGGCTAGTGCCAAAAAGGTGGAACATTAATCTAAAAAAAGATCACCTAAGGAAACCAGAGAAGAGTGTTATTGGTATTTAACTCAGTAAATCCAGATAGATTGACTATAGGTAGGCCTCCAAGGAAAATATTATCCAAATTCATGAAGACAATTCAAGTAAGGTTTTACTTGCTTGTTTTCTCATATAGATGATAAAAAAACACAAAACATTAAAGGCCTGGGACTCTAAATGAACCCTAAAAGCAATTAAAATTAAATATTGTATTCCATGAGCAGAGTTCAAAACATTGAGATACTTTGTTTATATATTGCCCTTTTTTTTTTGACTATATATACAACCTGAATACACCTTGGGCAGAGTGGCTCATAGTATTCTAAATACTATGTTTGTATGAACTCATTTTATCTTCCAAACAATCCTATAAGGAGTTGAGAGACATACAAAACACATATTAGACATGTGGCATGAATAAGAAATTAAGTGTTGAGATATTGTTACCTCAGTGTAGCTTAGCTTATGCTAAGACACTCCCTACTCTCAAAATTAAAAAATTACTTAAATAAAACTGCACAAGCTTTGTTATTATCTTTTGGTATACCCATAAGTAAACTTTATATCTGCAAAGTAGAATATACATTATAAATATCCACTGAATATCATCTGACCATAATGAAAAAAAATGAATGCAAAGAGATAACTTCATCAACCCCAAAAGAAATATCTACTTAGAAGTTTAAAACCAAAGGTAACCAATTTAATCTCAAGCACATTTTCTGTTAAAGACAAAGTAGAATCAATTAGATGCAGGATTGTAATCTAGTCTATGAATAGACTATTCTAGACCTGTCTTCCATGTCACCAATATTATCTCATATATTTTCTATACACATGTGAAAAAATCCCTGACTTTATATATTAGATATAATATATCACTGATTTGATCTAATATAGATTCATTTATATATAGATTATATATTATATATAGATTCATTTTCTATTACTCTATATTTTTATTAATTTCAAAATTTTGGAATTGTTTTAATTCCACAGACTATTTTTTGTTCCTAGTATTCCTTTTCTAAACAGAATATTATACTTGGTGAATTTAATAATTTTTCAGAGGACACTAATAAGAATTATTTAAATTTTTTTTTGTTCTTAGAATTTCTTATGTCTTCGAGTTAGGTGTTAGCTTGTTCATTTTGGTTCTTCTCTTTCACTTACATTTGTCTTAAATATCAGCTAATCCTTGATTGATTTCTTCACTCATCGGCTATAAGCTGATTTATCATGTAGAAATTCTTTAAATTGTTTTTTTAGTCTTCCAATGACACTTTCTATTTTTGACACAATCATGAATTTATTCTTTTTCAAATAACATTTTTTTGCTATCCAGTGTTATTTTGGGAGAAAATAAAGTAGAACTTGTATGCTCAGTTTATCATCATGATGTAGAATTCTGTTTTGACTCCTTTGGGATAAAACTAATACAGTTTTATGGCCCAGGGTTATACCCAATGATTGGTCCAGACTACAGGTCTGCATCACTCAGAAGTCATCATCTCCAACAGGTTAACTGTTGGATTCTGATAAAAAGAGAAATTTATCTGTTTAGTTTAGTGATTACCTCTGTCTCACCAAATGCACCAGCATTCATTTCTCTCTGACTTCATTTCAAATAAATTTGCCTAGAGAACTGAATAAATGTTAACACAATTAATGCTACTGCAGCAATTCAAGTTTAAATTTCAGTTACTACTTTACTTACCTATCTTCATTTAAAAAAACATTTATTTTTAGAGAGGGGAAGGAAGGGAGAGGGAGAGAAACTTCAATGTGTGATTGCCTCTCATGCGCCCCCTGCTGGGAACCTGGGCCACAACACAGGCATGTGCCCTGACTGGGAATCCAACCAGGGACCCTGTGGTTTGCAGTCTGGAACTCAATTCACTGAGCCACACCAGCCAGGGCTCTACCTACATTTTGTGTAATTCACTGAAAAGCAAAGTTACCCTGATGGTGCCCTTTTTTACTATTTTATAAATATTCATTTTCTTTCTGACTATACAAAAATGTTGAGCCCTGGCTGGTGTGGCTTGGTGGATTGAGCGCGGGCCTGTGAACTAAACGATCATGGTTCGATTCCCAGTCAGGGCACATGCCTGGGTTGCAGGCCAGTTCCTGGCAGGGGACACATGAGAGGCAACCACACATTGATATTTCTCTCCTTCTCTCCCTCTCTCCTTCCCTTCCCCTCTAAAAGATAAATAAATAAAACATTTTAAAAAATAATGTTAAAAATGTTGAAATAAAAGTTTCAGGTTTTTCCAGGGGGAAAAGAATGACAATTTTCAATTTTGCACTGTTTATCACAAAGGCAGTTTCATTTGCCTGATGGCTTCATTGACTGGTGTCAGCATAATGCCAAGTAAAGTGTTTTGCTAGTTTAATGCCACCCACAGAGCTAGACAAAATACAGCTTTTCACATAGTTTACAAAAATAGTAGCTATTAATTGTGCAGCTCAACCATAAACTGATCAAGTTGGAGAAAACTAAAAATGTGCATTTACAATTTAGAAAGCTACTCTTCCCTTGGATTTCTAGTCATTAATTTACAGTTTAAATCTTGGACTTAGGAATATTTACTAAATTCTTTTAACTCTCCTGATTTACTGAATGTTTACTTACAGCACGAAGTAAAGTTCTAAACAGGTTTGAGACTCACTGAGATTTACTTCGTCATTATAACTTAAATGTGTTTTCCTCTCTGATTTAATGTATTAAAGTTTAAATAAGAATTAGTATTTAATTTTTAACAATGACTATACATAATAATAGCTAGTTTTCTTCAACAAGCATTTTTTGGTGATCATGATACGTTAGTGAAGAAAAGCAGAATTTGCCACCCCAAAATATTCCTTTTGGGATATTTATTTTAAGCTAGTTGTTAAGGAACAAAAGACTAAGAAAGAACCTTTGACCTTCTTCCTTGACCTGCGTAAAGAAATTTAGCTACAAGACTTACTCCAGGAAGGGAGCGATTATCACTGGTAACTATAATTTGATATAAACTAATGCATCCCTTGTAAAGATAGCCCAGCAAACATTTATTTACCAAACTTTTGCTTTTTCATGGCTATTTGAATTGCCTTCTTGCTCTTTGAAGTCTCAAACCACACCCCCCCTTCTTCTTAGCTCCAAAATGGCATATAAACTCAACTGCCCAATGTATCTTTGGGTCTCACATTCTTATGGACCCCTGAATATACATCCACATAATAAACTTTGGACATTTTCTCTCATTAATGTCTCTGTTAAATTTGGTTATTAGCCCTGCTAGAAGAACTTAGAAGTTTGAAGGGGAAATCTATTTTGTGCCCTCTAAATTAACCATTGTTCTAAACACTATGGAATACAAAATGATTGGCTCATAATTATGTACAAGTTTAAAGTAAGACCAGAAGTTAAAATGTGTTGGGGAGGAACAAACTTTCCTCTCCCCTCAAAGTTCTTCTGGCTGGTCTAATAGTCAAATAGACATGAGGCATATTAGCAAGTGAAAAATAACAAAATTTAATACATACATATGTATAGGAACCCCACATATATGACAATGTCAAGGACCCCAGATGCAGGAGAGGTTCAGAGAAAAAAAAAAAGAGATTGATGTATATAAGACATTGTAAGCTAGGATGACATAATGTACCCTGGGAGTTTCAAAGGGTCATTGGGGGTTAAAAAAACAAACAAACAAACAAACAAAAAAACAAAACAGACATTCAGTAAATAGAATTTTGCCCTGCCCTATAGATAGTAAAAGGAGAAGCCAACATTTCTCTTAAGACTGAAGCTAAAATTGCCTTAATTCAAAGTAATCTGCATACCACTGAGGCATATCTTTGGGTGACTCATTCTGAACCCCAACAGATGTGAGAAGTGTGATGGTAAATTTTTCTAGAGAAGTGGATATGGATTACATTGTAAAAGCCCTTGACTGCAAGGCTGAGGGATATAGATGTAGAGCCATTACAGACCTTATCCAGGAGGGCAACACAATAGTCTGTGCTTAAAATGTCATTTTGGTCACAGTTCAAATGATGCTCAATATGGCATGAGACTGGATGCAAGGGAGAAGTGTATTCACTACAGTGGGTACAGAACTTAAATAGTAAGCATGTCAGTGGGAATCAGAAAGGGACAACCAAGAACATAGAGGCAATATATGCTTTGCAAATATTTATTAGTCTAAAACAGAAACAATTGAACAACTTATTGTTTAAAAAAATAGCAATACATTTAACATGTCTCTTGGGAAAACATTTATGTTGAAATTTCACCATCAAATCTTCCAGTTGATAATTACCCTTCAATACTAAGAGCTGGTTTTCCATGTTATAGAATGGAAAGAGAGATAAACATGGTGATTATATTAATAATAGATCCTAAAAATATTACAGTGTGGTAATTATAAGCACATTTTTCCAGACCTCAATTAAAATTCTGGCTGTGCCTCTATAAGTCACATGGCTTTAGACAAGTTACTTAATCTTTCTAGCCTTAATTTCTTCACTTTTTAGAAGGAAGACATGAGGGGGGACTCCCCCCGAAAACCAGAACTTATTTATAAAAATTGTGTAATTATTCTTACATGTTTAAACTTTAGTCATCTTCAAAGTACTCTCCATTTAATGCAATACACCTATGGAGACTTTTTTCCACTGCTCAAAACAGTTTTTGAATTAGTCAATTTTGAAGTTTTTTTAGTGCTTCTGCCTTGTTTTGTTTTTTACCTTTTCCATATCAACAAAAATTTCCCTTTCAGGACTTTTTTTCAGCAGGGAAATAAAGTCACTCAGGGTGGTATTAGGTGAATAGGAAGGTTGGGGCATGAGGGTCATGCCAATTTTAGTTAAAGACTGCTGAACATTCAACATGGTGTGGGCAGGTGCGTTGGTAAATCACTCGTCATAAAATGGGCAAACATGTAGAAAGAGTCCTCAAAAAAATAATCACGATGCTGAATGCAGCCTCTCACAACAATGCCAGCTGGTACAGATACAGATGGGTTCCTAGAATACTCACCTAGCAGGGGGAGCTTGTACTACAAGGGGCCCACCCTCCAGATGATAATTCTGATTTTGGGGTCTCCCCTTTTATGCATGCTAACATTATAGATTTGTTTATAGATATGTTTTTTAATTTAAATGAGACCATATATGTGGAACACTTAAGGCAGATTCTGGCAAATAACAATGGCTCCAAATGTCACAGACGGGATCTGGCCAGATTGCTGGAGAGTGAGGAGGGACCTCAAGGGGGTTGGGAAGTGCCAGAGGTGGTGGTACCCAACCACAATGACAGACATCCATAACCTGAATAAAGAGTAAACAGACCAGCATGTGATGCCCTGCACACTGCACAGGGCGAGAAACCCTCCTCCTCCTACTCCCCAATCAAGGTGGCAAGAGGAGCGTCAAAGATGCTGCATGTGGTGGCGTGTGACAGACACTAGCCTGAGCTGGCTGGGAAGCTGGATGCTTTTGCAGCGTGCAGGATTTGGGAACAGAAGATTTAAACAAAGGGTGGTTGGAGTCAGCCTCTGGTACACTCTCACTTGCCCAAAGGGGGGTTCCAAGCATTCCTGGACTGGCTGGAATTGGAAGCTGCATGGCCAGGCAACAGGCCCCCTAGTCCCCTCCCTGTGTGAGAAGTGGTCATGGCAAGTGGTCATAACTCGTGCTGAGCATCGGGATCCTGCCTAGCCAGGTGCAAGGACTCACTGGCAGCCAATGGGCTAGAGGAACAGGGTGCAGGCACTAGGCCAGTAGGCAGGGGCCAGAGGAAAGGGCCGTGTGCTGCCAGTAGGACGCTGGCATGCACAGACACCAGAAAGATGCCTGGTGCCAACCTGCGGCCAGGAGCCAGCTAAGCCACCTGGGTTTTCCCAACTGATGGTATTTTAAGTGGGGGAAGGAATTTCAGGTGTAGCCTTATACTAATCTGGTAAAGGGTGGCAGAGTTCTTTTTCTTTGGCGGCTTTAAAGGGGATGGGCTCTCAGGAAGAAGCCTGTTATTCTTCCAAAAGTGTATAGCCTTTAAATAAAAGTCCCCTTTCCTTTTTTAGCAAACCTCTGCCTCCAGAATTTATGGGTGGCAGGCAGCAGAACCCCATGTGGCTGTTAGTTAACAAAAATTTTAGTCACAATTACATAGATAAATCAAATTCAAAGTCATTTTATGGCGCTATTTTCGATTCAACTCCTATTAAGAATTGCAGTTTATAGAACACATCAAAGTCAAACTTGGCATCAATTTATTTTTTGAGTTCAGGTATATTTTTTATTAACAAGTAAATTGGTAGGGACAAATTTTAATCCACATAGACTAATCTACTAACGTTTGATATAACCCATTTGATTGTATGAAGTTTTTATTAAAGATTTAAACAGTAAATGACATATTGATAAATAAATTAGGTAAAATTCCAAAATGTTTGCCAATGTTTCAGCTGCTGGAAGCAGCTCAAAGGAATTCCGGTTTTCTCTGGAAGACAATAAAAAAAAAAAAAAAAAAAAAAAAAAAAAAAAAAAAAAAAAAAAAGCAAAACATGAATGTGGTACAACCCCAGTGGTTTGTACTAGTCTCAGCCTATCACTAACCAGTTTTGTGGAAGAACCAGCCCATTAGTTTCTTAAGGTAGTTGCAAAAGCCCTCCAGTAGAAACCATCAGGACACTTTGAAAAGATACAGGTTTGTTACTTGAGACCTGATAACTGCACAGAACTTCTGGGGCCATGCAGCAAGTTTTTGGTTAGAGACACAAAGAAAGTATGTGCAGGCCTGGAGTTCTGCTTTTATTGGGGTCTAGAGTGGGAGTCTTATTAAGGTATCATGGGCTTACTGTTCATTGGTGAATTTAAAACATAAGAGCAGGAAATAAAAGCGGAGGAAGAGAAAACAAATAAGTAGCCAAAATGATCAGTTATTAAGATCAACCAATGCCTCCAAACAAAGGCACCTCAATGAGCAGGGGTTGGGGTGGAGTCACCTGATCTCTTATCTTTCCTTTAACTGGCAATGTGTTTATCTGAGACAACATCATTGAACTGGATGCCTCCTGTATGAGGTAAGTGATGCCTAGACAATCAAAGCTTAAATCAGTCACTTGCATTACAAAAAAAATAAACAAATATCAGGGCTTAGACTACTCTTCCCTCACCCTTATTTTGCCAATGCCAACCAAACACTAAGAGAGAAGAAATAACTTGCTCCAATTTTCTCAGAATGCTACTGGCAAAGCTAAGACTTGTTCTGCTTTGTTCTTGGAAACATATAGAGCAGGGTAGCAGAGTACCTTCTGATAATTAAGACACACTCCTTTAAATAACACCTTCTCTGTATTTTCCACTTTGCCCTCAAAACCTCTCAGTTGCTATTGTCCCTATTTCATCTTAGTAAAGCTATGGAGGAATCTTGAGTAACTTGAGCAAGATCCACAAATGAGCACCCAAAGGCAAGACTTCTGTCTCCTTTGTTCACTAGTGACTCTCCAGTGGCTAAAACAGAACCTGGCTCATTACTGTTACTGAACTGAAAGGCTTTGTTTGCTTGCATGCATCAATGCCCAACAGAATGAGAACAAAGGTGTGACGAAGAAAGAAAGGGTTTATTTAGGGCAATGGTCCTAAGCTCGGAGACACAGATGAACTATTACTCTAAGACTTGGATTCTTGATTGCTTCTTGGGGATAAATTGTGTAGGGGAAAATAATTAGTCATGGCTCTGTTGATTGGTTGGGGCCAGAGTAAGGCACAATTAATCATTGTATTAGGTCTTGATGTCAGCCACGAGTTCCTTCTGTCTTGTTTCCTGAGGGTGATGTCAGTAGGGTTGTTCCAGCTTTCATGGGTCTGGGGCTGAAACAGAACTGAGATCAAGATGTTATCTTTAGTTTGACAGAAACTCTGGATCCCTTAATCAACCGATATGTGGCTTTATTCTTAAGATAGTTGAACACTGACCAGAACCTGATGTCCGAAGGGCTTAATTGGACCTGGCCCTGAGTGCATCTGCCTAGCATCAGCTGGTAGTGTGTGTTTGTTAAGTTGAATAGATAGCAAATCAAGGCAGGGAGGAAGAGGGAGACAAGTCTCAATCATTGACTCAGTCAGTCTGGAGCCTGATGCCAGGTATCCCAACATCGCAAGAAACACCATGCTAACACGGGAAGAGGGTTGTCCTTGAAATTCTATGTATTGTCTCCACTATATGGTAAAGAAAACCTTTGAAACTGTGCTTTCATCCCAAGGCCTAAAAGGTGGGAAGAGGATCCATAGGGCCCAAAGGAAGAAGCCATTAACATGTTTGGGTATTCACGCCACCTCCCCATTGAAAGCTGGCACTGCCTTTACCTGTCAATCAATATGTAACTTCTTTACTCCCATCCCACCAGCTAGTAAATCCTCAGAACAAAGGTCTCTCAGCTTGGCACTCTTGGCTTGGCTTTCTGACTGCCTGACCTCAGGCAACCTAGCCTCTGGCCACACTCACATTTGCCATCCCTGCTTTCATCATGCACTTGCCACCCCAGCCTTCGGCTGCCCTTACTTTCACTGACTTTACCCTGCTTTTCTCTGAAGCTATGCCTTTCACACGTCCTACCCTCACCTTAACTATGGTCCATTTTCTTCCATGAGAACAGATTAGCAATAATTACTGCTTGCATGCTAATAGACTTGCTGATTGGTAATTCTTTACTGCATTGGTGAGAAGAATCAAGTTTCTGGGAGTTTCTCCCATAACATGTTCTTGACATTGTGTAGGAAAGATTTCACAACATGAGTCCAGGTGACTATGATGTTATGTTTATTAAAGCTGGGGACAATGAAACAAAGAAGGGCTTAGCATAGAAGAAGCAAAAGGAAAGCTTAGGCTGGGCTGCTTTAACTCCCTGGGAAGTCAGAGAAAATAGGGGCTTGGAAACAGATTCAGGGGATTAGCCTGGGACAAGCTGCCAGCTGCCCATTGCTTTAGAGTTTGGGAGATGGATGCCTGTTAAGAAAGAATAGGGAGAAAAAGAAGAGAAAGGGAATGGCACACAGCCTGCTCCTCAGAGGGAGAGCATGTGTATGCTGGGTCTTTTGTCTTGAGTTTTTATCTCTTCCTCTTGTAGGTGGGAACTTTAGGGGAGTTCCCAGGGGAGCGTTCCAGTAGACTGTTCACCATTTCTCCAGGTGTGCCATTTCAGGGTTGTGATCTCCACTGATCGGTCAGTGACAGAGCAGGTGGTCATTGCAAATGGTTCTGGCATCACCCACCTGGTTTTGCTGCTTTTCTGGGCCTAGAGCTGAACTACAACTGAGGCCTACATGTTGTCTCTAGAGAGGTGACCTGTATCTGGTTTTAAATTGCTTGATCAGTTTGTTTTCTGTCCCAGTTTCCCTATTCCACTTATCAAGGAATACTCTTAGCTTCTTACCATCCTGCCAATACATAACTGAAATCGGGATGTTATCATTAGTTTGACTGAAACTCTGATCCCTTGATCAACAGACCTGTGACTTTATTCTTAAGACAGTTTAACTCTGACTAGAACCTGATGTCCCAAAAGCTTACTGATTGAGAGAACGGACTTGCAGTTGTGTGTAAAGGAGGCAAGTGAACCATGGTGCTGCTATTAGATTGGATAAAGCTAGTCTGAAATAAGAAAAACATCATATTAAAGAAATGAAGTTTCTGTGCAGTTACATTACCTTCTTATGATTGGGACTAGTAGGTGAATGTGATTTTAACTAAAATAATAATGATAATAAAGGTAATGATATTAATTAAGATTTACTATCTACTAGGCAATATTCTAAACATTTTTTATTTAATAACTTAAACATCTCAGAGAACCTACTAGATTGCACATGAGAATTTTAATTAATATACAGTTTAAATCATTTTTAAAAGTTGCACAGCCAATGAGTGGCAGAGACAGTATTTAAACTAAAGAGTCTGGCTTTAGAGTTTGCTCTGAAAACCACTAGCAAATGGCTGCAAGATAAAGTCTGGAGTTTCACTTTCCTGCTGGCAGTTTTTGGTTTCAGAATGAGACTGTACAAGAAGTTTTACATGGACATTACACCCAAAGAAAGAGATTGTCTTCTCACAGAGTGGGTGTCAGTCCCTCTCGGAGGACTTGGTGAGCATTGCAGAACCGTTACCCGATCTGGACCAGGGATGACCTGAAATAGGTGATTATCTGGCTGTGCTGGTTTTAAGCGTATTACCTTAAATTATTTAGTGCTTCTTCCTTCAAAAGGTGGAGGTTTACTGTACTCAACTTGAGCATGGGCTAGACTTGGTGACTCAATTCTAACAAATAGAATACAGTGAGTCATCACTTACCATTATTGATAGGTTCTTGGAAACTGCTGCTTTAAGTGAAATGACATATAACAAAACTAATTTTATAGGCTAGTGGATATAAATAAGTGTTTCTGTCACATATTTCTGGTCACAAAAACATCATCGAACTTCTAAATAAATACTTCAAGCACTTCTAATATTAAACACTGAAATAGATGTGAGCTATACATACATTAAAGAAAGGTTAACAAAAATAAGCAAGAGCTTCCTTTCCAACCTGCTAATTCCAGGTCAGGGTCATGGGCAGCCAGAGCTTCTCCTGGCAGCTCAAGGAGCCAGGACAGGATCACCCTGGAGAGGATGCCCTTGCATTGCAGGGTCACTCATACCCACACCCACACCCACACTCACTCAGACTGGGGCAATGCAGAGACACTAATTTACCTCACACACATGGCTTTGGGGTGTAGGAGTAAACCAGAGTCCCTCAAGAAAACCCACAGAAACATGAAGAGAATGTATAAACTACACAGACAGCAGCCCCAGCCTGAAATCAACTTTTCCTCTCATAAATGTTATAACCAAATTCCTTTGAATGAAATGCTGTTATTTGAGGACCTGCTGTACAACACAACTGAAGCCATTTTATGTAGATTAATTTATGAAAAGACTATTTCTCATGTTGGGGGCTCTCTCTTGGATTGCTTGCTCTGAGGAAAAGAGTTGTGAGTAGTTCAACAAAGAGACCTACCTGGCAAGGAACTTCGGTGTTCAGCCAACAGCCGCTAAGGAACTAAGGCCTGCCTGCTGCCAATCAAGTGAGTTCAGAAGCAGGACCTCCAACCCCGTGTGATTGTAGGCCTGGCCAACAGCTTGACTGTGACCTCATGAGAGACTTTGAGGCAGAATAATCCACAGAAACAGTGAGATAGTCAATGCTGTTTTAAGAGGCTATGATTTGGAGTGATTTTTACACATCTACAGATAACTAAAACACTGACCTGAGATATCTGGAGAAGGAAATATATAACAGAAGTTTAAAGAGGGCAACATTCTTTGTAGTATTTATTTTTTTATCTCCTTGATAAGTTCAGTCTGTGTTATAAAGTATGAACCTTCACTTTTTGAAGGGGTCTTGATCAGGCAGCAGTTACATAAAGACCTCTTATGAGGGTCTTTATCTGTGTCCCCACTCAGAGTTTGATATGGGTGCATAGAAGCATGTTCCATTCCATTTACCCTTTTTATTAAAAACTCAAAGGCCCAAACCATGTTCATCTTTGTTACTATTTTTCCTTTGTGCCATTAACAAAAGACAAAAAGTTCTTGCTTGTCTAGGAGAAGGCTAAATTATAGGTGGGGGCGGGGGGGAGTACAACGCTAAACAGTTAGCGTTGGTAATTCTATTGTGATAAAATATCTTAATGCAAAAGTTACATTATAAAGCTGGTCATATAATTTCTGAAGGAGGCTTTTAGTGTACATTGCACATTAAAATGCATTTGTATATGCAGTTTAATTTGATGAATAGTGACACCTTCCCATTCAAAATGCAAACTCATGTCTGACAAGGGGTTCAAGAGGGACTGAAACAAAACAAAAGGAAAAAGCCTGTGTAAAGAATTTTGACCCCCATCAGAACATGTTGGGACCATGTTCAGAGATTCTTACTAAGGTACCAAAATCAGGATCTGCCCCCAAACCATATGTCAGACATTATGTATTCTGTGTAAGTGGCTATTAAAAGAATTTTTAAGTGTTAAAAATATTTTATTCCAAGCTGTACTGACAAAGTTAGGTCCTTCTTGATGGTAGCAGAAAAAAAGAAAATATTTTTTTCTATGATTTCTTTTGCATACGATGATTGTGGCTTGGATGAAAGTGATAGTTATGGAGGTTGTGAAAAGTGAAAAATCATTGATCTCACTGTTTTTGAAAAGACAGTTGACAGGCTCATGAATCAGATGTGGAATATGAGACAGATAGAAGAGTCAAGGTAAAAGTCAAAGTTTGTCCTGAGAAGCAAGACAATCTGTAGTGCTATTAACTGTAATTGAGAGCACTGATTAATTAATGGGTAATGGTGATGGGCAGAGAGTCAGGAGTTCTCTAAAACTTCTATTACTTATTTAACCCTAAGTGTAAATGCCAAGTATGCAGTTGGATTTACAAATCCATAATTCCAGGAAGAAGTTGTTATTGAAAAAATAAAAATGGACTGTCATCAGGTTACAGATAGTTGTGGTAGATAGTCTCCAAAATGGCCCAGATGATTCCTGGCCTCTGGTGTTCTTGACCTTGTTTGGTCCCCTCCCACATTTTATCAGGATTGGTTCATTGGAGTAACAGAATGTGCAAAAGGAGGCTGTGGTTGATATAAGTAAGGGAAACCTTCTTGGAAACTGGAACAAAAGAGATACTGTCATGTAGTGGCAAAATGTTTAGCAACACCATTCCCCACATTAATGAGAGAAGTAGAAAATGTTCCTAATGAATTGGGTTATCTAGCTAAGGAGATTTTCAGCTGCAGTGTTAAAGGTATTCTTTGTTTTCACCTTGGTGCTCATAGTAAAGTGTGAAATGAGTGAAAGACTGAAAGAACTCTTAAACATGAAGAAATTGAGATGCAGTGGTGCTGAAAATTCTCAGGTTCTCTGAGGGGGAGGGGAATGATGCTAAAATTAAGAAAAAGCTTCTAAAAATTTATCAGACCCAGAGTACTATAGGAAAACATGTACTAAAGATAAAGTTTAGGATGTGACAGTAAAGTGCTGCCAAGACATCAGAAATATCAAAAGTGGTGCATCAGAATGTCAACCTGTCAGACAACAGGAGCTCTAAAGGCAATAAATGTGTAGTTCACAGACTTCCTTAATCAAACAATAGAGCTTTCAAGAAGCTTAAGAACATCGTTTCTCAGCTGGCTCAGCATAAACCCAAGGTAGAGTGGAGGTATACAAGTACATCTTTTGTCTGATATGTGAGGCAGATGACTTATCTCCTTAGTTTCACAGGCCTTCAGATTTAGAGAGAAATTGAACTTGAGACAATATACTTAAGGATTTAAATTAAAAGAGCTTCATTTATACCTGAGCCTAATCACTGCATTCTGGTACTTATATCCTTGTCTAGACCTCTCACACCTTGTACCGAGGTTGGTCTATGTAAACAACAGAAAATGGAAAAAGTGATGATATTACCTCCAGTACTATATTATATGACACTGTGGCTTCTGCCTCATTCTCTTGGAGTGCTTGCTCCGGAGAAATGCAGTTGCCATGTTGTGAGGACACTCAGGTAGCACTGTGGAGTGTCCCTTGTCAAGAGGAACTGAATCCTTTTTCCACCATCCAGGAAGAATCTGAGGCCTATTTGCAGTAACCACATGAGAAAATCAAGATGGTTTTCTTGGAAGCAGATTTCTCAACTTCAGTCAAGGCTGCAGATAATCTCCACATTAGCTGACAGCTAGACTGCAACTTCATGAGACCTTGAATTAAAATTATCTACCAAGTCACTGATAAAGTCTTGCCCCCGCCCCAGAAACCATGTGTGATAATAAAGGTTTGTTTTTTAAGCTGCTAATTTTAGGGTAATTTGTTATGCAGCAATAGATAACTAACAGCCAGGTATTTAATGCCACTGGGCTAAGGAGATCTCCTAGAAAGTAAAGGTAGGTAGAGGGGTCATGTTGTCAAGGGTCTGATGCCTAAAGTCTATTGGTATTTAAGTATCAGACGCAAGCGAAGAAGATACAGCTATTTGATTTCAGCAAATTAATGGCATTTATTTTCCCAATTGATCAGATGGAAATAGAACCCCTTACAGTGGTGTGGGTGAAGATTCATAAGATGCCATTTGTAATGTGTATAATATAGTGTCTGTAATATTATAGAGTCTCAATTGACATTATTTTTCTTCTTCCTTATATCCTATTTACCATAGTTTTAGGTTTATATTTTTGTAAATAGAACAGGATCTTGGATGTTCAGATGAACATCATGACGCATATAATATTTGCAGAATCATTTTCAAATTAGGTCAATTGTGCTCTTTGTAACTATGTTAATATCTTCCTTTGCTTTTAAATTGGTCAGTAAAAGAATATTATCAAAATATGCATCTGCATATTTATAATTATATGCAAAAATATTGCTGGTGAAGAAGAATACTAAGAACTCTGTAGAGAATGATTTAGGTTTTACTTTTAGCATTACTTATGTTCATTATTATTTTGTCTGATGGTTGAGAAATTTCTATTGAGTAGTACACTTTTTTCTAGGTATAAAATCCTGGGAATTTTTAAGCAATGAGAAGCTTAAAGGTATCTGTTCAAAACAGATGGGTAGAAAATCTATTTTCTTCATAAATTATTTAATGTCACATTTAGAAATACTGTAGAGCTGAAATTTGAGAGTAGCCATCAGGCATCCAACAATTTTTGTCTTTATCTGTCAGTCAATTGCTTGAAAAAGACTTAATGATCTTGTATTTCATGGTGTACTGGAAAAATTAGGATCTTGTTGATGGGAGCATAATGCAAGGAAATTATTTATTTTTGCTTGATGCCCTGAGAAATTCAGGATGAAATGTCTGTAAAACTGTTTCTTATTGTGTAGTGAAATGAACATTACAGCCAGATTATGAATTTAATGTTAGATAATGAGGCTTATATTTTCAAAAGGGTGGGCTCAAAGAATGTTTAAGTATCTTTTTATATAAACCTATGTAGAAAGGGAAATGTAACTTGGTCAGGGTGATATCTTGAGTCTTAAATGGAGAGTTGTCCACTATATGAGTATGTCACATTTGCCCTGCTAACAAAATTCTTAAAAGTACTTCTTTTACTCTTTTGCCTGTGGTTTTTCTAATTCATTATCTTCTATTTTTTTGTATGTTAAGCAGATGGAAAATATATTATAATCATTCACCTTTTGTTTCCTAAAATATAAATTTCATCTTAGGAAAAAAATGTTTAATGGGGGAAGAGAATGATTTGTTCATTTTTTTTTTTTAGTGTTTCTCTGTGAACTAGGTCTAGTTCCCTGAAAACAGACTCTGAGATGAAGATTTATATCCAAGAAGTTTATCAGAAATTTTCCATGAAAGTGTATATAAAGGGGAGGGAAACAAGATTGGGGAGAAAAAGAAGTTAAACTGTGAAGGAGTGTAGGCGAAGCCTCTGCAGCTAGACTTAACCTTCATCTCTGTCCCAGTGCCCCTTCATTGACGAGTCATTGCATGCAGCCTGCCGGTAGAGTGATGGAATCTTTACGGTACCTTAGGAAAGCCAATCATTAAATATTCAAGAATTTTGCAAACTGGTTATTAAACTGTTGATAACTTTAAGTCAGCCATCATGGGCATATTTCTTTGCTTTTGGAGTGCCAATTTACCAGCATGATACAAGGTATCTCCTTGGGCAAGGTGATTTTCTTCAGCAGAAGGAAATGTCCAGGGACTTTTTTCTTGTGAGCCATTATCTGGCAACAATCCCAGAATCCAGGCAGTGACTGGGACATGAAAGGGGAGATTTGGGCAATGCAGCATGATCTACATTACAGCCCACACCATTTACTGCCCAGGTTCACTAGCTTTGTAAAGTTCAGAATTCCAGGTGGTCTCTCCTTCGGTAACTTAGAGAATGATTAGTTAGTAGACCTGGAAGTCACGTACTATGCTCATCCTCTTCCTTCTCCCTCTCTTTTACAATCCCTTGTATATTCTCAGTATCCTTGGCTGGCACCTCTGCTGGTGTAGGTGGTATAACTGATGGGGTGAACCTTACCTTCATACCTGAGAACTCTTTTCATGTAAAATTGGTCAATAAACTACCAAATGACTCCCAAAGGGATCATATATGTGCCAAATTTATTTATCCCTGTCCCCATAAGCACTACTACCTCCTGATGCTCCGAGTGAATAACCCCTGACAGAATGCTGACTCCTTCTTTTGCTTCTCTGGTCTCTTCACACAAAGAGCCTGAAGTGAGTGGGTGGAAGCCTGAAAATAAAGTTGAATAGGACTCTAACTATGTCCCCTGGTGTGTTAACTCTTTCGGAACTGGAAGCTGTAAATCTTCAAAGCCCAAAGTAATAGAGAATGGAAGTACAAATTAGCTATATGGGTTGTTGCAAGTGATAGTAGTTAAAGCTACTTCTATTCAAATTCCTGTAATTTCTGAACTTTCCTATTCTGCTTATTAGAGACCTCCCATGCTTCTCTCTCCAAGCTGGTACCCCAGTTGAGTCAGTGCAGCTTTGAGGTAGTATATATGTATTATGATTTCTGTGGCCATATGTCTACTGATATACCTCCTTTGGTGTGAAGTTGATCTCTTGGGCTGTTGAGTGGTTATGTAGGATTCTGTGCTGCATCAAATATTATAAATATCTTTAGGTAGATAATGTGCCAGCTGAGGCCCTGTGGGCAAGAAAGAAAAAAAATCCATACTCAGAATATATGCTGACTCCAGTCAAGATAAGTAGCTATGTTCCAAGGTAGGAGGGATCCAAATGTAATAAATGTGACACCAAATAGTCTTATGGGTGGATATCATATTAGTGTACAGTGTTGGTTTTTATTGGGAGGATTGAACATTTAGCAGAAGCAGTAGCTATATCAGTCTTAGTGAGTGGGAACACATGCTATGAGGACCATGTGTAGCTTCCATATCTGACTCAACTGCTACTCCACTCATGAGCTCATTGTGTTAGAAACGGGGTGGTGGATGGCAACAGTTGATTGAAGCCAAGTGGTGAGTTGCTCTGCCTACTTGGTAGTTCAGTACTTATTCCATCAAGTATGTTTTCTGGTAGGCATTGATATACAATACTAAGTCCTGGAAAGCTGTGACCACTTTCATTGGTTCATCCACATGTCTCTTTTCCAGGTCTCTTTGTCCTCAACCTTCCAACTTTCTCCTAGGCCCATACGTATTCAGACAGTCATCAGCCATTGCTCATTAGTCCATTGCCTTCTTATCTTGGACCACTTTCCTTTCCACACAAAATATACAACCATATTTCTGAATCTTGGACTTTTTCTTCCTATCAGCTTGTCAAAAGGAATTCCCTCATGTGGTTATAGGTATGAGCTCAAGGCAGAGCACAGTGCAGCAGTAATAAAAGATGTGGATGCATGGTCTTTACTCATGCAGCCAAGCTATCTTATATTATCTGGACATACCACTTTCATATTAGCATGAATTGGTGTGGACTGGCCCCACCTACGGCTTTATGAACTTGACAGGGTATAGATGTGGCTACATGGTCATATGGTGTTCATCACACACTCTGTTAGGATGCAGTAGTAGACCAGCAGCTGTTTGTCAAATGGTGTATAGTTGTCCACTGCAAGGCAAGACCTTGCTACAGATAGTCTGGGGGCTAAATGTAATTTTTCTCTTGGGAAATTTAATAAATATCACATGGCATGTTTACAATCAGAGTGAGATATTCTAGGTAATATGTATCTTCTAAGTAAAATGGGCCAACTGGAATAATCGGACTGAAGCTCTTTTGTGATTTGGGCCCTGTTCAAGCCTGGCAGCCTTCCAAGCATGTGCTTCTTTTCAGTGGTGGGAAGAGTAAGATGACATAATACGCCCTTTATTGAAGGCGCTATATCATGGCATGCCTTAAACTTCTGTACCTCTGAAAATTTCACTGATGTGGCACACACCTGGAATTTTCTCTGTTTTATCTCATCCTCTGGAGCACTTGAGACACATAAAGTTCTCCAATGTACTTAGCACTTTGTGTACAATTTGTCTAATTATATTTTTTGCCTTTTTAAAAAACATATTTTATTGATCATGCTATTACCATTTTTTTCTTCCCATTATCCCTCTCTGCCCTTCCGTACCCCTCTCACCAGCATCCCCTCCCCTTAGTTCGTGTCCATGGGCCATATATACAAGTTCTTTGGCTTCTCTATTTCCTATACTATTCTTAACCTCCCCTGTCTATTTTGTGCCTACTATTTAGGCTTCTTATTCCCTGTACCTTTCCCCCTGTTCTCCCCTGTCCCCCTTCCCACTGATAATCCACCATGCAATTTCCATTACTGGGATTCTGTTCCTTTTCTAGTTGTTTGATTAGTTACTTAGTTAGTTAGTTATTTCATTTTAGATTCTGTTGTTGATAGTTGTGAGTTTGTTGTCATATTATTGTTCATATTTCTGATCATCTTCTTTCTTAGATAAGTCCCTCTAACACTACATATATTAAGGACTTGGTAAAGATGAAGTCTTTTAACTTCACCTTACTTGGGAAGCACTTTATCTTTCCTTTTGTTCTAAATGATAGCTTTGCTGGACAGAATAATCATGATGTAGGTTCTTGCCTTTCATGATTTGGAATACTTCTTTCCAATCTCTTCTTGACCACAAGGTTTCTTTTGAGAAACCAGCTGATAGTCTTATGGGTACTCCTTTGTAGGTAAAAGTGCTTTTCTCTTTTCTCTGCTTTTCTCTGACTGCTTTTAAGATTCTCTCCTAATCTTTAATCTTGAGTAATATAATTATGATATGACTTGGTATGTGCTTCCTTGGGTCCAACTTCTTTGGGACTCTCTGAACTTCCTGGACTTCCTGGGAGTCTATTTCCTTTGTCAGGTTAGGGAACTTCTTCTTTATTATGTTTTCAAATAAGTTTTCAATATCTTGCTCTTTCTCTTCTCCTTCTGGAACCCCTATGATATGAATGTTGGAGTGTTTAAAGTTTTCCTGGAGGTTCCTAAGCCTCTCTTCATTTTTTTGAATCTTGTTTCTTCATTCTGCTCTGGTTGAATGTTTATTTATTCCTTCTGTTCCAAACTGTTGATTTAAGTCCTGGTTTCCTTCCCTTCACTGTTGGTTCCTTCCCTTCACTGTTGGGTTATTTTTTAATATTTTATTGATTATGCTATTACAGTTGTCCAATTTTTCCACTTTATTCCCCTCCACTCTGCACACCCCCTTGCACTCATGTCTATGGGTCATGCATATAAGTTCTTTGGCTTCTACATTTCCTATACTATTCTTAACCTCACCTTATCTATTTTCTACCTGCCATTTATGCTACTTATTCTATGTACTTTTTCCCCTTTTCTCCCCCCTCACTCCCCTTATGATAACCCTCCATGTGATCTCAATTTCTATGGTTCTGTTCCTGTTTTAGCTGTTTGCTTAGTTTGCTTTCATTTTTGTTTTAGTTGTAGTTGTTAATAACTGTGAATTTGCTGTCATTTTTACTGTTCTTATTTTTTATCTTCTTTTTCTTAGATAAATACCTTTAACATTTCATATAATAAGGACTTACTGATATTGAAGTCCTTTAACTTGACCTTATCTGGGCTGAGAAACACTTTATCTTCCCTTCTATTCTAAATAATAGCTTTGCTGCATAGAGTAATCTTGGATGTAGGTCCTTGCATGACTTGGAATACTTCTTTCCAGCCTATTCTTGCCTGTAAGGTTTTTTTTTGTTTGTTTGTTTGTTTTTTTGTTTTTTTTAATCAGCTGACAATATTATGGGAACTTCTTTGTAGGTAACTCTCTTCTTTTCTCTTGCTGCTTTTAAGATTCTTTCCTTATCTTTAGTCTTGGATAATGTAATTATAATGTGTCTTGGCATATTCCTTCTTGGGACCAACTTCTTTGGAACTCTCTGTGCTTCCTGGACTTCCTGAAAGTCTATTTCTTTTGTCAGATTGGGGAAGTTCTTTATTTATTCAAATAAGTTTTCAATTTGTTGCTATTCTTCTTCTTCTCTTTCTGGTACCCCTATAATTTGGATGTTGGAATGTTTAAAAATGTCCTGGAGGTTCCCAAGCCTCTCCTCATTTTTTTGAATTCTTGTTTCTTCATTCTTTCCTGGTTGAATGTTTCTTTCTTCCTTCTGGTCCACACCATTGATTAGAATCCCAGTTTCCTTTCCATCACTATTGGTTCCCTGTACAGTTTTCTTTGTTTCACTTAGCGTAGCCTTCATTTTTTCATTTAATTTGCAACCAAATTCAACCAATTCTGTGAGCATCCTGATTACCAGTGTTTTGAACTGTGTATCTGATAGGTTGGCTATCTCTTTGTCACTTCGTTATATTTTTTTCTGGAGCTTTGATCTGTTCTTTCATTTGGGCCGTTTTTTTTTTTTTTTTTTTTTTTTTTTTTTTTTTTTTTTTTTTTTTTGTCTTGACATGCCAGCTACATATAAGGGGCAGAGCCTTAGGGGTTCACCAGGGTTGGGCAACCCATGTTGCTAGATTGTGATGCTGTGTGTGGGCAAGGGGTCCAAGTGGGAACAATGGTACTTGCTCTGCTCTCTGCCAGATTTCAGTTACTTCTCCCATTAACCACAAGCAAAGTGGGCCCTTCTGGTGCTGATTCCCAGGTGGGTTGCTTGTATATGTTCTACGACCCTGTGGGTCTCTCCAACAAACTCTCCTTTGAGGGTGGGAGTTTCTCCCACTGCCGCCTCAACCCCCACAGGTGTTTTCAATCAGTGGTTTGAAGCTTTGGGACCCTGGGTTGTGAGGTCTGTCTTGCTCCTTGGTGTTCCTTCCCATTTATCCACACATGAATGTGGGACCACCTACTCCACCAGCTGCCACCTCTCCGGGTCTGCCAGCTGCTGCCTTGCCAACCAGCCACTGCCTTGCATACCCCGGTCCTCCACCTCAGCTTTGCTGTGAGTCTTCTTTGCCTGGCTGCCCATCTCTGCCCCTCTTCCCGGTCTGGATGGATGTTTCTTCTTTAAGTCCTTTGTTGTCAGACTTTCATACAGTTTGATTTTATGTCAGTTCTGGTTGTTTTTTGTTTTTAAATTGTTGTTGTCTTTCTTTTGGTTGTATGAGGAGGCACAGTGTGTCTGCCTATGCATCCATCTTGGCTGGAAGTATATACACATATTTTATTTCACTTTTCATATCCCTTCACTTCACCCTCTATTTTGTGACCATACTCAACCATTTCTGTGAGCATCCTGATTACCAGTGTTTTGAACTGTGCATCTGTTAGGTTGGCTATCTCTTCATCACTTAGTTGTATTTTTGGAGTTTTTATCTGTTCTTTCATTTGGGCCATATTTTTTTTTGTCTCTGTGAGCCTATTATGCACTAAGGGGCAGAGCCTTAGGTATTTTCCAGGGTGCATAACCATGTCCCTGCATTGTGGTGCTGTACGTGCCTTAGGGTTCCAAGAGGGAACAGTGCCACTTGCTCAGCTCTTTGCTGGCTTTCAGTCACTTACTCTGCTACCCACAAGCAAATTGGGCTCTTCTGGTGCTTATTCCAAAGTGAGTGGTTTTGTGTATGTTCTAGGACTCCATGGGTCTCTCCAACAAACTCTCCTGTAAGGCTAGGAGTTTCTCCCACCACCACGAACCCCACATGTTTTTACAGTAAGAGGTTTTGACTATATTTCCTAATGCTGGAACCCTGGGTTGTGTAGTCTGTCTTGCTTCCCAGTTGTTCCTCCCAGTTTATACACATGCAAATGTAGGACTTCCTGGTCCACCAGCCACAGCCTCACCCACACCAGTCATCCTGCCACCACCTTGGCATGAGTCCCTTCCACCTCAGCTGCCCATCTCCACCCCTCCTATCTATCTGGATGACTATTTCTTTAATTCCTTGGTTTTTAGACTTCCATACAGTTTGATTTTTCTGGCAGTTCTGGTCATTTTTTAATTTTATTTGTGTTGTTGTCCTTCTTTTTGTCATGCGAGGAGGCAAAGTGTATCTACCTGTAACAGGGTGCAGCCAAGATGGGCCCCCAAAAGGGAGTTGGAATGGGGCCCAGAACTCATGGTGTCCAGGAAATATTAGAAAGACATATAAGATGTCCTCACCCCTTCCCCCTCAGGTGTGAGTTGGGGGAAGGGACAAATGGAGCAGGGCCTTTGAGTTGTTTTGCATAGCAACAGCTTTGCAGATAACCTCCAGAACAGTCATTTAACATATCTATAACCTTTAACTGGTTTCATAGATATCTTAAACAGCTGTGGGCATGCTTTGAGCCAGGGAGAAGGCAGCGACTTCCACCCAAGATGGAACTGGAAGGCAACTCCCCCTGTTTGCGGTGCCTGCGTGAGAGCTTGGAGATGATTGGCTCCATGCCATGGGGCCACACCTGCCCAGACTCACTATGGCAGCCCAGTAAAGCTGGAAGGATCCAGGAGTGCTGGCAAGTGTAGCTGATTGTAGGAGGAGTTGGAAATGGGGCTGCAGAGGAGGATTGACCCAGGGATTTAAACTGAGATGTGGCAGCCATTGAGGAGAGATCCATGCGGTTTCACCGAGTGCAGAACCCCACAGCCCTATGAGGGAAAAATCACCATGTGGCTTTAGCAGAGAATTGCTACTCAGCTTTGCCAGAGGGAGAGATTCCACATGGTTTCACCAGAGTGCAGATCCCTGCAGCTTTGGTGAAGAGGGAGAGCCACGTGGCTTTGCTAGAGTGGGGACCCCTTCCCCACAGCTTTGATAGAAGAAGGACCACATGGCTTTGGGGTGCTCCCTTTGGCTGCGTGGCCTGGGAGCAAGAGAGACTGCCTGAAAGAAGGGGGAAAGGATTCTTGCCGGTAGGCCATGAGAAGGTGCCACATGGCTTTGGATTAATTAGAGATCCTGCCTGGACGATGACACAGCTGAACAGTGTCAAGAGCCTGGATACCGGACATGTGCTTCTCTTCCTTGCAATTACGGTACCCTGGCTTTGGTGAAGAGGGAGATAGGAAGCACTGTGGGCGTCTGTGGGTATCCTAAAGGACTTTGATATTTTAATGGAGACGTTAGGTGGCTATTTTAACTCTGTATAGCATTAGATAAACATTTCCTTTCCTTTTCACAAATCTCTGGCTTTGAGAGGCATCTTTACATAAGGCACCGGACATAATGGACCTTCTGTTGCTCTGTAACATACCTATACCTCTATCTTGGCTTGAAGTTTCCAAATTTGTCTGGTGAACATGATACCATCAATCAAGTCAAACAATGGGATGTTCCGCATGATAGCCAAATGATCAAGTTCCCTTCAGACTAGTGGAGTGGACCCAAAAAACAGAATTATCTTCTTGAGGGCAGGCCTCCCCTACTAGGTGAGTGTTCTAGGAATCCATCTGTATTACTGTACCAAATGGCACTGTTGTGAGGGTCTGTGTTAGGTTTCTGTGAATTTTTTGAAGATTCTTTCAATGTGTTTGCACATTTCATGATGGGTGACTTACAAGTGTACCTGCCCACACCAAGCAAGAGTGTTCAGCAGTTTTTGACCAAAAATGTCATGACCCCTATGCTCCAACATCCCTGTGCCCCACCATCCCTATTCACTGGATCTTGACCTGAACAACTTTTTTTTTTTTTTGTTTCCCAGTGTTGCAGTCCAACTGCGAGCGAGAATAATCACTCACCAGAAACGTCCAGGTTTAAGATGTTACTTTATTGGCCAAAGATTACCTGCGCAGGGGCGAACTCTCAACTTGCGTCCCGGGGACATAGTACCCCCAAGGAGCTACAAGAGAGAGCCGCGCCTAGCGCTCACAGCTAGGTCCTTTTATAGAGGTGAGCAAACAATCACACAAAAGTGGCGGTTAGCTATTGGCTGAGAGAGCCCGCGCGCGGAACCGTTATCTTAGGGCAGCGGGACACCTCCCCCAACCCTTCTACCCTAACACCCACCCAGGTGGCCATCTGCCTGAGTAAACAACTGCCTTCTTTGGATCACTCCCTTCACCCAGAATGAAAAAAAGCCTCAAACGGAAACATTTTGCCAATCTGAAAGATATGTAACAAAAAATGTCAGAAGCACTAAAAAATATTAAAATCTACAAGTTCAAAAGCTGCTTTGAGCAGTGAAAAAAATGTCTCATTGGGTGTATTGCATCAAATGGAGATTATTTTGATGGTGACTGAAGTTTACATGTGTAAGAATAAATAATACACTATTTTTTATAAATAAATTCTCTTTTTTGGGGAGTCTCCCTTATATGTTATTACAGAGTATAAAAGTTTATCTACACTTACGACATGAGTGTAATTATACTGTTTCCATCTCACATTCATGTGAATCACTTCTAATTTTCCATCCTTACATAGGTGGAAATCAGATGCCTTAGCTAGTTACCACCCCCCACCCCCGCCCCATTACAGTGTTCATTACCTCTAGCAAAGATTCCCTTCTGGCAAATTTGCTGCAATTCAGGCTGCTATTTGGTTGTGTTTAGCATATGTGTATCATCAGATGACATGACACATCTCATGTCTGAAGGGGCCAGAACAGTGAATTCTCTAAGAGGGACTGTCATGAGGACCACAATGTGTACAACATTTAATTCACTAAAGTTGTGACTAATCTCTGCCTCTTCACTGTGTGATATTTAACTTCTTGTTTTGGTACAATTTTAAGTTTACAGAAGAACTGCAAAATAGTATAGAAAGTTCCCATTACAACTCACCCAGTTTACATAATCATGTTAATATCTTTTATAACCATTTATCAAAACTAAGAAATTAACAGTGGAAAAATACTATCATTCAACCACAGCCTTTTTTTCAGAGTTCACTAGATCCTTAAATCATGTCCTTTGTTTTTCCAGAACCCAACCTATTGGGAACTGCCCTGCCTGGTTTAAGGAGCTGTAACCCCTCCACGGCTAAGGCTGAGTGAGGAACCTTCGGACCATAAGCCACTAAGGAGACAAGGCTTATCTCCCTGGCAGGAGCACCGCTTCTGCTCCTTTTACTTCATCCATAACTGGCCCCCAGTGCTTGATCGGTTAGCCAATGACAGGTAAGATTCCCCAAGGGGGGAAAAGCTTAAGACAAGCATGTTCAGTTGGAGGCCCCAAGGAAGGACTTGGGGGGCTATAGCAAAAGGGGGTGATGGCCCCTGGCCCCTTGGCTATCCTGACATAGCCTGAGTCCTCATTCTGTCTATGAGAAGTCTCTTAATCTCTTGGCTGCCTTGCTTACCCTGCCTGACTTAAGCCTGAGACAATGCCTTAAGCCTGAAACAATGCTGGTGGTGGGTGTAGCCCTGTGCTGGAAAGGGTGGGTTCCCTAGAGCGATCAGGCCTAAGAAAGAATATGTAAAAACCTGTGAAACCTGCTTTGTTTAGAATGCTCTCAATTAAATAAGGGTCTAAGCAAGAAGTGAGTTAGTTCCTCAAAGTTTTATTGCTCTTTAGCTATCTGACCCTGACTCAAAATAGGCCCTCAGAGTTCTTTGTACATTATCTATTGTTTGATCCTTACTGCCTGACAATGATTAATGAGCCTGTATTCCTATGCAAAATGACCCAATAAAAGCCCATTGAGGAAAAGGCCCTTAGCCCTTCTCCTCTGAGAGATCAGCCACCTTGCCTTCCCAAGCAGATCATGTCTTGGTAGATTAATTCTCATCCGTGGTAGCCAGGGGGACCCTGCGGGTGGAGCCCCCCCAACACCAACCCTCCATACCATATTGCATTTAGGTGTCATGTTACCTTATACAAATTAAACCCACAAGGAGATGCCTGCATGCCTAATAGAATGACTAAAATTGAAAAAAAAATGACAATACCAAATGTTGCCAAGAACGTGCAGTATCTTGAATCCTTATGCACAACTGGTAGAAATGCAAAATGGCATAGTAACTTTGGAAAACCATATGGCAGTTTCCTATAAAGATAAACATGTTACCCATCAAACTACCTACTAGAAATATAAAAATATATGACCAAACAAAACCTGCACTAGACTATTTACAGTAGCTTTATTTATAATAGTCTCAAACTTAAAACAACTCCAATGTCCATCAACTGGTTAATGGGTAAACAAATTGTGATTATAATATAGTGAAGTACTGCTCAGTAATAAAAAATAATGAACTACTAACACACGTACAAACATGAGTGAATCTCAAAATCTTGCACAAAGAGTACATATTATATGGTTCTGTTTAAATAACATTCTGAAAAAGATCAAACTATTGGAAGAGGCATCAGAACAATGATTGCTACGAACTAGAGGCTGGGGAAGGGGATGAACTGCAAAAGACATGAGGCAACTTTAGGGGATGATGGAGATACAGGTATTCTCCCGCATTTTGGAAGTTCGAATTTTAGGCCACTTTGATTTTAGGAAAGACACATCAGTACCTGTTTTTGCTAGCCAAAAGATATCTAAAAAGGATTTTCACTCTTACAACAGAAGGTGAAAAGCAAAAATAGTGTTCAGTGTTCGTTTTGCAGCATCCTTTATAGTGGCTGCGGCACTGGAGCAGTGAGAGTGGCCCTGGCAAGCTCCTTCCCTAGGAACCCACTCAGCGTCAGGCGTCCATCACTTTGAGCTAAGTCTGTGAGCATCTATGCTTTATCTCCATCTATTTTGTTCATCCATTAGCACGATGGATCCTAAGGTATAAGAAAAGCCTAGGAGAGCTCATTAAGGATTTTACACTTAGCATGAAACTGAGCATAATTAGGTGTTTTGATCATGGTGAATGAAAGACACTGCAAATGCATCGAATTTTAGGTCTAGGAGGATCAAAATTATTTTCATATAAATTAAAGATAATTGCTTCTTCACTCTATACCATTTTGGCTTATAAAAGTTTTTATAAAAATGCTGTACTTTTGGATAGTAGAGGAAACCTGTAGTTTATATTTTTACTGTGATGGTGGTATTTGTGTGACTGTATATATTTTTCAAAGCTTAGCAAATTAGAATTGGGCACAAAGGTACATTTTATTATATAAATTATAACACAATAAACTTCACCAAAAAGAACAGAAAGATGTGGGCAACCACACTTGTTTTATTTTTCATCCCTTAAAATGACTATCATTCAATGGAAAGAATTATGGTTCTTAAGGAATTGACAGTGCAAAACAGATTGGTCAAAAGCACAAGTACGTTCTGCTTCTCTGCCTCCCTGAGCGCCTCACAGATTTCTCTTCAAGTTTCTCAGGGTGTTTATAGAAGCAGCAGTTATATGTCGCTTGTACATGGAGGACTCAAAAGTGCCTGGCATCTACTAAGTTGTTTTATTAGTCAGATTATATCCAGCTCTAAGGGTTGTAGTAAAATTTTGTTAAGGGCAAGACAACTCCCCTCCTATGTCTTATCCTATTGCTAGATGAAAGATGCTCTAAGTTCCCCGTCCCTACATAGATTGAGCTTCCCTACCCCCACTACTCCGTGCCTGAAAATGTTGAGCAAAGTGGCGTTTATAAATCACAGTGACAAAAGCCCCAAAGAAGCAGGCTACTTTATGGGGACTGTGCTCAAATGTGCTTATTGGCGCTGATGTTTGGTCCACCTATTATTATTATTTTCTTTTTTACCAGCTGTACAATCAAAACGTAAAACTGAACTCCTAGGTTAGTGTGGGCATCCAGTGCCTGCCTGACACTCTTTCTAAGCCAAAGGCCATGCTTGCAGCATGCGTCTGAAGGGGAATTAGGGGCTTTAAAGTCAAATGGCACTTATAGGGCATTGGAAAGTATGAAATTCTGAAAGTGCCCTGATAAATGGGGAAGAAGGAGATTAAAATACATGTGAATAGAAGAAAATGTGACTCATATGAGATATGAGCACTCATGAATGGCCAGGCCTGGACACTTTTGTTGTCTCGTGTGATGGCAGTGTGGTGAAATTGTAGGCTTCCTGGTATTTATAGAGGAGTTGACGCCTGAAAAACTGGAAGGGAATGTCTCTGTAATAAATTTAAGCATATTTTAATTGAGTAATATCATGTACTATATAGTTAAAAGTTTGGGATTTGGAGTATGGTAGACCTTGATTGAAATTTTAATTCTGCTATTTTCTAGTAAATGATATTGGATGGGTCACAAAAGCTCTCTAAATCTCCAGTATTTCTCCTGATAATAGGGAAGACAAACATATCTAATATGGTAAATTAGAGAGAGCATAAAATATATGCAACACATGAAGTGTAGGGCTGGCTCACAGAAAATGCTTAAGAAGTAGAATTCAGAGTTTTATAATCATCAATATTATCATTTTTAAATTTTACCTCAAGACTAAAAGGGTGTGTCCACTCAGTTTTCAGATGTACATCTGGTAGGTCTGAATATTTTGGTTTCTTAATAAGTTCTGGTGTGGATATATGCAGATGTTTTGCATTCATAAGTAAATATTCATCTGTCTCACCCAGATCTACTAAATGAAAAATAACAGCTCTGTCTAAGCCAGAACCAACATCTGAATATTGAGACTATGAAGGAAAAAATGTTTATACTCTAAATGTACTATAAAATAAATTTAAAATTCTTAAAATCAATATGAAAGAGCACAAATGAATTATTGTCATACCAAGAAATTAAGAGAAAACAAAATAAAAATGTGAATTGCTAAAACAGGGGTACTGCTGAATCACAAGAAAATATATTTTCGATTTATTTTTCCCAGTTCATCATATAAGCAAACTATAATCCCACAAACTGGTTATCAAAAAGGGAGCAGCATGCATAATCAGTAGAAATTAGATAAAGGTACTAAAGGTCTGTTTTCTTTTTGTCTTCTCTATTAATGTATTTCCTTTAGCAAAATGTGAATCATGAGAATTTAATTTTGTGTTCCAATTTGAGATGCTACTTTGAAAATTATTGGGCTTAGATGACAGATACTGGAGGAATTCTCCCAATTAAAATCTGTATTATAGGATGAAAGTATAAACAAAGTATGTAACCACATGTCTCCCTACCCTATCTTCATTAAACTCCCTATGAAGCTAAAAGAAATTTTTTTTATTTCATTGCTGGATGTTTTGTACATGCTAAGACTTCAAACATTTTTCCTATATATAGCAGAGACTTGATGGAGGTATGAATTTAACTAGGGGCTAATTTATACCTCTTACTTACCAGGAATTTAATAGAGAAAATTCTCAAGGAATCTGGATTTTTTTTTTTTTTTTTTTTTTTTTTTTTAATCTAGAGAGGCAAGAGCTAAGGGAGTGGGATGTAGGAGGAAGAAATATCACTTGAAATCCCTCTGGGCACTGCTGATGGGTGATATTGGTGAGTCCTTATTTGTGGGATGTGGGGAGGGTTGCATCCTCAGCTACGGGAGGCAGTCCTAAGACAGGATTTTCTCTCATGCTCTGGCAGCATTTGACTAGAAGAGATGCTGTGTGTCTGGTCAAGCAATAAAGTCATATAGAGAAAATTGCCCTAGCTCAGGGACTTTTTCAACAAGAAAAACAGAATAGAGACAAACCCCCTAGTTTGGCTGCTCATATAGTGTGGTCCCTCAGCACACTGTTTTGGACCTCAGAACACTCCATGTCAATTTACCTCAACTAGTGGCTAAGGTAGGTCTAATCAATGGATACTATTAGAAACCAAGGGGGGGGGGGAGAGAGAGAGAGAGAGAGAGAAAATAAATGAGTCCACTCAATTTATGGAGAAGCACCTAGGTGATCTGAAAATAAATGAGTCCACTCAATTTATGGAGAAGCACCTAGGTGATCTGGATGGATATCCCCTTATTCAGAGAGATCACTTCATCAAAAACTGGCATAAAACCCATGAAAACGTCCACATAAGTAAAGAAGGAGAATTATATAAGTAGCAAAATTCTGAAGAACAGATATGTGTACATGCATCTCTAGTCTCAAATCCATATCTATAATTAAATGTATATTTTCATCTATGTATATCTACCTAATGTACCTATATCTAATTATAAAAGTTGATGCCCTTATTTAGATTTTGTGTGCTGGAAGATATTTCTCAAACTAGACTTTATTAGAGAAGGTTATGAAACATAATTTGAAGATTATTAATACAAGATACAGAGACAAATGCATATCATTACTAAACAAGATGCTCTGAGTGACATTCTAAGATCTGTCCTTACAGAAGGCAAGCAGCCAGCTTATACGATGGAAGTAATATCATCATGCATAATTTGTGCACACATATGTATATACACATATAAACCACTTTTGTTTATAGCCCAAGTTATCAGTAATTTTTAATTGCCTACAAACTGTAAAGGTGTATCTGAACGTTGACTTTTTCCCTGTTGTGGTTGAGACATACATCAGGAAATGGCTTCACCCCAGCGGCCTCATGCAGGTAGGATTTTTCTTACAGAGATGTAAGAAAGCATTGCCCCTGACAACTGACTGGCTTTAGTACATTTTAAGTTTCTATTTAAAAACAATAAACACAGGTCATGGAGGCAGACATATTAACTCCTGTTCACTATTGTGTCCACCACACGTAGCTTTTCTGAAAGCCGAATGTAAAAATAGTTAATGCTTTTAAAGCAGGGTCAGCAAACCTTTTCTGTAAAGGACCAGATAGTAGTACTTTAGGCTTTGTGGGCTACACGGTTTGTGCCATGACTGTCAACTCTGCCATTGTAGGGCAGAGCTACCATAGACAATGTGTAAATGGATATATATCACTGTATGACAAAGACAGTCAGTAGTTCCGATTTGTCCGTGGGCCACAGTTTGCTCACCAAGATTTAGTGTGTATGTGGACCTTATTGTTCAAACTAACAAAAAATAAATAAAATGAAAAGACATAATTTTTTTATTGAATTGAAGTTCCTTATACTGAGACAGAGGAAGGAAAAATTTAGATGATTAAAGAAAAGGATACTATAATCCATCAAAATGATTCTTTTAAAAGAATCGCTTCAAAACTGAAACTTTGGGGAAAACATCCATGTTCCAGTAAGAAGGACAACTAAAGTTCTCCTATTAAAAAAAAATTTAAAAAATGATGAATGAATAAAATTTTTAAAATACATAACGAGGCCTTCCATAACCCAGGCAAGAAAGAAAAAAAAAGAATCTTCACTTTCTAAAAACATAGAGAACACAGAATATATAATAATGACCTGATATTATAGGTGGGGCTTATATTGTTTTGGGTGTATGTATATGTGTGTGTTGAGGAATACTTCAGGAAGTATTTTTACTAAAAGTCAGATTTTTTTTTTTTTATTCCTTTTATTTTTTTCCCTTAATGTCAATGTTTGAAGAAGTATGAAATATTTCAAACATACCAATGCACAATAATACAATGTCCCCAAGGTTCATCATTACAGTGGAAGCTGTGGTACCTGACACAGATCTGCCTGCAGGACTAAGGCAATCACATACCTGACAGCTGAGTGAGTGTAAGGCAGCCGAGGACTCAGCTGTGGATCACGCCAGGAATTGCTGCAGGCTAAAGCAAAGTGGCTTGCCAAAATTTTCACTTCTTTCCCAGGGTCAGCCTAAAACCTATTACTGGTCAAGGCAAGAGTCTCAACATTTAACACTGTTATCTCAATTTGGAAATCTCTAGAGAGTCATCCAGCTCTAGAGGGATCATAAGATGGTACCACTATTGTAACTGAATTGCAGTTTAGTTCTCCTTCTGTTCAATCCTTCTTTCCTCATTTCTTTTAGGAATTGTTCTCAAGGGTGCAGTAAATCGCTCACTGTCTCAAATTCTATTTCCACAGAACTGGATCTGAGACAATCATCACCCAGCTTTATATATTAGCATTATTTCTTATTTGTTTAGATACTACCATATTTTGACTTGGGAATTAAATTTTAAAGACACACAATTAAATGCCCTTTCTACCCATTATGTCTAGATAAATCAGCAATCTTTAATTCAATCTTTATAAATCTCATGAAAATTTTTTGTGTTTTAGTATATATTTATAAATATATAATTTTATAGTAATTTGGCAGTCATTTTAACTCTATGTATGGTATCATACAATGTATTCTGACCCATAATACTCTATATTTAAATTGTTTTGGGGACTTATATTTGCTGATATATTTAGCTCTCTAAAATATCACTCATAGCAAATACGTCAAAATGTAACAGCTGATACATTTCTAACTCAGGCATATGCATCTCTGATATATAATTTCCTAAAGGAATACTGAATGCTTCAGGATTAAAGATTTTTAGAAAGTAAACTAGTTTGATTCAAAGGAAAATAATGATACAAACCTATTGTGTTCCTCCTCCACATCCATGTAGTCACCAGAGTCCAAACTGTATTGCACAAAAGCCTTTTGCAGCGTGACTCATACCTACCTGTGTACCTAGTTCCACCAGCAGCTGCATGCTTTTGTTCTGGCCCATCATTTTCAAAGGTAGGTTGCATAGAAGGATAGTCCTGAAAAATGTTCTATGATAAAGGTGCTTTTTGGTCACATAATCCATTAATTATGGTAATTATAGGCCTCTCTTGGATGTGCATTTGTTTCTCCATGTTAAAGGCAGCAAGAAATTCTACAATAATAAATCTATTTAATTTTTACTTAACTGGTATTTCCCAATTTTTTTTTTTTTTTTTTTTTTTTTTTTTTTTTTTTTTTTTTTTTTTTTTTTTTTTTTTTTTTTTTTTTTTTTTTTTTTTTTTTTTTTTTTTTTTTTTTGCTTACAGAAGTTCTAATAAATTGCCCACAGGACAAGCATACTGTGGACACATTTGACATTCAGCACTCTAGTTATATTTTCTCTGTTCACTGTCCATCCTTGAACATTCCATGAATTACCGATGTTGAGTGTGTTTGTTTAGTCCACCCAATACAATGCTTCTTGTCCTTCTAAAGCAATTAATGTGTCACCTCTACTATTTTGACTACCCAAGGCACAACCTCAGCTACTAGAGAAGATCCTAATTAGTTAGAATCTCAGCTTCTTTAAGAATGGGTCTGTATTTGTCCTGTTCACTCTGAGTGTCTAACCAGTACCTGGCACATAGATGGAATTCCATAAATGTGTGTTGAGTTCCTGGAGGTAGATGGGTGGATAAATATGTGTTCTTATAGAATTAATGAACAGTTACATTTATACTATATTAAATTCATTTGTTACCTCTCTTCCACCAGACAGCAGGATCTCCAGCAGCAGGAATTGTAGCTGATTCATGGTTACATCTGCAGTGCTTAGCACCATGTCTGTCATGTAGCAGATGCTCAAGAAATGTTTTTGAAATTCAGGGGGCAGGGATAGAGAAATGTGGGAGAAACTTAAAAAAAAAAAAACAAAAACAAAAAACACAACAACAACAACAAAAGGATATAAAAGTCAAGGTTGAAATACACTTCCAAAAATGTAATAGAGGAATGAGTAAAAAAATCAGTTTAGAACAGTTAGCCTGTTTCAAAGTAAATTATTTTATTCTTCCATGCAATTTTCTTTCCTATTGCTCTCATTTTTATCTAGTGAGAGTGACTCTCAAGAATAAGTTAATCAGGAGTCCAAGTGCCAAGTCTCAGAAGCAATGTTAAGAAAAACACTGAGTTTGTGCGACTTACAAGCAGCTTGTAAGGTTTATAAACACCCTGACCTACCACTAGGATGACAATGTACTCAGAGCATGAGTGACTTCTTCCAGAGAGGTGAAAATGCCCACAATCCAACATTGATCAGGAGGTAATGGTTTTAGAAATTTTGTAACTAGATAACCTGCAAATTGTTCAGATTGTCATTATTCTTGTTTACTGATCCTAGTCAAAAGTATCACAGTTCAAATATTCTCTGATTATCTCAGTTTCATCATGCTTGGTACTTCTCTCCTTCACCCAACTCTTTGTGCCATTACTTTCAAACCTAGAACCCACTGTCGTGTGGCAAATACACTCTTTTGGATTTTCAATCTTTTTATAGAATTGTTCTACAAATTCCATGCTTTTAGAAAAGCTCTTCCATAGACACCTTTTCTCTCCTGCTCTCTCAAATAGATTGCTACATATCACTCACACACCTGAAATAACTTAAGTAGAGAAGTGAGTTTAGCATCTTCATCCACTGGGCCCTTGTTTTGTACTACTCCTTTCTTCACATTTACTGTTTGAGGTTCACACCAGCCTTCTAGAGTAGTTAACTCTTTACTTCGATGCCATTTATTCACTCCAATCCACTTCTCTTGGTCTTTTCTCCCTCCATCCTTGCTAATTCCCAGAGCACCTAGTAGGAACTCTTCAATGTACTTTCATAGAACCCTATAATCTCCCAAGAGTAAGGCAACATACGTATCTGAGTCTATGCGCATATATTCCTCAGTAGAGTGTGAATCCCCGAGAGTAATTATTGCCTCTTTTTTCCATTATTGTACCCTAGTCTTTCACACAGTACCTACTCCAAAATTTTACTCTACTAAGTATTTGTTGAAGAACTGAATGATGGCAGAGTACCGCAGGATAGTAAGATCTAAGCCGCCATCTCAAACACGTCATTAATGTTGACATTTTGCACCAGGGATCTTCAGTTCTCTATTAAGCTCTCTAATTACCTCTAGCTGTTGTGTTTTCTGGGCTTTTGTTCATTTACAGTTCAAGTTTTATGCTCTAAGATGAATTACACGTATTCAGAAAGTGAGTTAATGGAGAATATTTTGTGGATAACTGTTAATTTACCTTAGCATATGGAACCAAGTAATTTAAGAATTTTTTGCTTCTCTTGAACATTATGGGGAGACCTTCAGAAATGCTACCAACTAACCCGACAAACATAATATATATCATCACTTCCCAACTCCAATATTTGAGTATCTATATATACCATCAGTGAACAGGTCAATCTACCATAAACTTATATTTATAAAATGTTTGTATTTTGATTTGGTTCTGGATGAATAATCAACAAAGATAGTCCCATATTAAGGACTTTGGTTCACAAAGATTGTTTAGTATCTTCCTCAATCTCACTGTTCCTGTGAGGTCCTTCTAAATCCACATAACTTCTAGGATTATCATGTTACTTTCTACAAACTTCAGATTCTTATACTCATTTCCAATTTGCTGCTGCTTTGTTCCTGACATCTGCTTATCAGTGTTAAGTAATTTCTATGTAACTTCATCAGGATCCTTATCAGAGCTTACTGTTGACAAATTCAGCCCCCTGAAATATCCTTTCCTTCCAATGGCCCAATGAATTCAAAGTATGCTCTCTTTACTTAAAACTCACATTGATTCTTTTCTTTCTTTTTTTTGCTGATACTTTTTTAAAAAATTATTTTATTGTTGTTCAACTACAGTTGTCTGCATTTTCCCCTCACCACTCCCTCCCCCCACCCCAGCCAAACCCACCTCCCTCCCTTGCTTCCACGCTCCCCCTTGGTTTTGTCCATGTGTCCTTTATAGTAGTTCCTGAAAACCCTTACTCTCACTGTCCCATCCCCATTCCCCTCTGGCTATTGTTAGATTGGTCTTAATTTCAATGTCTCTAGTTATATTTTGCTTGCTTTTTTCTTTGTTGATTATATTCCAGTTAAAGGTGAGATCCTATGGTATTTGTCCCTCACAATGTGGCTTATTTCATTTAGCAAAATGCTCTCCAGTTCCATCCATGGTCAGAATGGCCATCATAAACAAATCAACAAACAAGTGTTGGAGAAAAGGGAACCCTAGGGCACTGTTGATGGGAATGGAGACTGGTGCAGCCACTGTGGAAAGCAGAATGGAATTTCCTCAGAAAACTAAAAATGGAACTGCCTTTTGACCCAGCAATTTCACTGCTGGGATTATACCCTAAGAGCCCTGAAACACCAATCCAAAAGAACCTATGCACCTCAGTGTTCATAGCAGCACAATTTATAATAGCCTAGTGCTGGAAGCAATCTAAGTGCCTACCAGTAAAAACTCACATTGATTCTTATGGTCCTGGATTAGGCTGAACTGCAGTTAGAATCTTAAAGTTCAGCAATAACTCTTACTCATATTTTTATCTAAGCAATAATGAGTCAACTTAAATTAATCAAATTCAGTAAAACTCTCTTTAACTAAAACTGTTCAAATAAAGAAATGCTATAAAGACATAAGGAGTTTAATTTACCCTTAGTCTTCTAGATGAAACATACACAGTCAGCAGTTGCCCTCTCTAAAGAACGGCAATAAATATTTCAGTTCTCTTGGCCTCTCCCTGACCATGATGCAGCCATTCAGTCATTTGTCCTCAAGAAAACTAAGAAGGAAAGTAAGATTTCAATTTCCTTTTCAGATGAGCTGTTTTCATACCCGTCTTCACAATTGTACTTTTCTATGTGCAGCCTCCCATCTAGACACTGGCCCTTCACCATTCCATTCATCTACAATGCTGGATGGTGCTGATGGTTTCTATTGTGCCGTCCAAGGGAAAAAACCCTTTGCTACTCCGTTGCAATATCTGCCTTTATTTTTGAACTCTGGCAGACAAAATCTGGAATCTCTTTAACATACTGTATTTTTCATATGATCAGGCATACTCCCTCCCCCATATTTGGGAGGAAAATAAGGGTGCATCTTATAGTCCAAATGTAGCTTACCTGCTCACTGTGTGTGGGACAGTGGTGGAGTGGAGTCACAGGTTGTTAAATATTTTACCACATTTTTTGCTTCAAATTTTATTTTCTTATTTTCCTCCTCTAAAATCTAGGTGCGTCTTATGGTCCGGTATGTCTTATAGTCCTAAAAATACAGTAGTTCCTTCATCACACTTTTAAAAGGACATTTATGAATAGTGGACTAATTGGTCATCAATTAATTAAATATTTTGTTTACAATGCATATATATGTACACACACACACACACACACACACACACATATATATATATATATATATATATAGAGAGAGAGAGAGAGAGAACATTTTTTGTCCTTTATACTGTATTGGCCAATGCTTAATATTACAGTATATATCTTTCCATATACATTGCATGAGAAAACACTGATATACTGAGAAACCATTCCAGCTAACAAAATTATCCCTTTGTACTCCCTAACCTACAGATCATATTCCCCTCAGTCTCTTCTTGAACTACTTGGCTCTTGCTTTTTACATTCAGATGGACCCTTCCCTCTAACTCAGTGGACTCAGTCAAATACTCACATTCTGTTCTACCCCATGAAATGCAAAGCACTGTTCTGTAAAATTTCTCCATGAACAATTTGTTCTCTGATTCCCAGAATGCCAAAGCAGTAATGTTTCAGAGCTGGCTAGCATATAAATATGTACTACTTATATTCTTAAAGAGTACTGCTTATGAAATAAGGGCTTTAGCTTATTGTCAGGGGAAAGGAGCTGCTATTTTAAAGCCAAACAATTGACTACTTAGTACTTTTAACCTTCTATTTAGCTGATATGATGACAAAAGTATCTATGGTAGTATAAAGATATTGGTGCTTTAAAAAAGCTATTTGGTAAAAATGTGCCTGCACAAATAATAAAAAGAACAAACCAAAACAGAAATATTCTAATAAGAAGACCTTGGGGAGATATGGAGTGTGGTATATTTTATACGTTGCATTCCAACACAGGCAGTAAATTAGTGGGGTTTTTTTGTTTGCTTGTTTTGTTTTGTTTTTGAAGCCACATTTATTGAAACACAAATATGGTTTTGAATTCTGATTCTCTAATTAATTTTGTGACATTTGAAAGTAATTTAACTTTTTTAACCTATAAAATAAGGAGCTGTTAGTCCATAAAAAAGTAGCAGAGTTGGTGTGGCTATCAAATAAAACTTTCTGTGAATGAATTTAGCAGAATAGTTAGCACAAGTCAAGCAATCATTCATCAGTAGCTTTCTACAGTACATTAACTGCAAAGTGAAAATCCTTGAATATATTTCTTAGAAGGAATCCTTATTAGAGAGAGAATCATTAAACATGCCAAAATAGGATATGGGGAACAAAAACAGAGATAAAGGCATTTATGGAAATGATGTCTACACAAAAAGCACAGTTTTCTTAAGCTAGAGTAAAAGGAGATAAATTCCCAAATCTCCCTAAAATAGTCATCCATTCAGAAACTATAGAATAGTAGAATTAGCAAAAGACATGGAACCAGAAAGCTTGAACAAATCCTGGATCCTCTCTGAACCTCAAGTTCTGTATCTATAAATTATCTAATGGACTTTGGTCTTGAATGGAAATTAAAGGTATAAAATAATAGAGGACAGCCGCACAATGCATGGTATCATTAAGTCAATCCATCAGCAAGCATTCAGTAAGTGCTTCCTGAAAGTTTTATTCTGGGCTTAGACTTGTCAAGCATATCAGGAGATGTGCTGCCAGGATAAAGACTCTTTGATTTCAACATACTAAAGATGCATGATTACTGGAAAATTAAAAGTATAATAACAGGTGTTTATTAACTTAGCTGTATACTAGGGGGGAAAGCTGGCCCTTCAGTAGAGAGCAATCATTCAAGTCTGAAGTGTGTAAATGTGTTCCCATTCCCATTAGATGTTTTAAAATGAAAAACTGCTCATAGTTGGTTAATTTAAAATGTCCATTTTATTTTTTCTTAAGTGACTAATATTTTACAACCTCCATTTTGTTTCTAACCTATACCTCAGTGAGACAGGTCATGATTTTTTATAGACAGCTTGAATTTTCTTATATTGCTTAAAAACACCTTTGCCCCTGAATTTAAAAATAATGTTATTCATAAATTTCATACAATAAACAGTTAATGATATTTTTTCTTTATTAAAATTCAGTACTTGCTATTGTTGCTAGTGATAGCAAAAAACCATCAACAAATGGGGTAAATTTGGCCAAATGTGGCTCCCATATAGATCCTAAAAGGCTACTTAATAAACCTAATCTACTCACTTATTACAATACTTTGTAAAAGAGACTACATTCTTCTAATGTCATCAAACCCTTGCAAGACTTGTTAATCTCTTTGAATTCCTGTATAAAAACAGACAACAACTACTTAAGGAAACCAAAAATACATGAACAACATTTACACATATACAACAAAACTAGGTTTCAAGATATCTCCATGAACTGCAAAATACACTAGTAGCCACAAGAGAGGTATTGCATCACTGGCTATGTGGGAAGAAAACAAAGGAAGCAGTGAGGGTGGCATCCTTTGGAACCGAGAAGTCACCTCAAAGAGCCAACAGATGCTTTCTGTAAAACAACTTGAGAACAGCAGCCGAGACTGGGGAGGGGTTTGGTCTCTGCAGAATAAGCAAGTGCTAAGGTCCAGCTGCCCAGCCCCTGATAATTCTCACAGTGGACTCCAGAATCCCTTTGCATGTGTTCCTCACTGAGCAGAAACTTTTAGGAGCTGAAATTGAGCATTGCTGCATCTAAAAGATCAGAAAAATTATTTTCACATAAAAATACCTGGAAAAGCCTCACATCACTATAAACCAAGTTGTTTATTTATCTCATCAAATAATAAAGATAACAATAACAGAAAAACATATTTGGAGGAATAAAAAGTGTGAAGTTAAATTTCAATCAAAAGCCCAATAAGACAAAAATGAGAATCAGGAACAGACTAAATTCTTTACAGACTATGGGAGCAAGCTATAAAGATAAGCCCACAAAACAAGTAGAAACTATCACTGACTATTTTAAAATGAGCTAGAAGACATTAAAGTGATTTAGGACATGAAGGGAAAACATGGATAATAAGCAAAAGTCAGAAATAGGGTTACTGAACTCAAAAAGAATAAACAAATTATATCAAAAATTAAGACAAAACTGGAAGGAGCAAATGAGAGAAAGAAAAATATATAATGTCTTAAGAAATGGAAGATGAGCTTCTTTTCCCAGGAAATACCAAATGGTGAATGAGGCAGGTTAGGTGGGTGGGTCTGGAGGCCCCAGGGGCCCTGGAATGGGAGGCCACAGTGGCTTCTGTGGGGGATTTAGCAGTGGCATTTGGAGCTGAGGCCATGGCCATAGCCAGGGTCAGGGTCAGGGGCAAGGTCACAGAGCTCATGGAGTCAAGGGTAAGGAGTGGATCCCCATCACCAAGCTGGGCTGCCTAGTCAAAGATATAAAATCAAGTCCCTAGAGGAGATCCATATCTTCTCTCTGCCCATAAAGGAATCTGAGATAATTGACTCTTTCTTGGTGGTGTCCCCAAGGATAAGGCTTTGAAGATTATTCTCATGCAAAAGCAGACACATGCAGTCCAGAGGACCTGGTTGAAGGTGTTTGTTGCCCTTGCGGATTACAATGGACATGTTGATCTGGGTGTTAAGTACTCAAAGGAAGTAGTCACTGCCATCTGGGACCATCATCCTGGCCATGCTCTTTATTGTCCTTGTACAGTGAGGCTACTGGGGGAACAAGAGCAGCAAGCCCTACATCATCCCTTGCAAGGTGACTGGGCACTGTGGCTCTGTGCTGTTGCACTCATTCCCTGCCCCCAGGGGCACTGGCATTGTCTCAGCCCCATGCCCCAAACCTGCTGATGATGGCCAATGTAGATGACTGCTATACCTCAGACAGGGACTACACTGACCCCTGGGCAACTTCACCAAGGCCATCTTTGAAGCCGTTTCTAAGACTTACAGCTATCTTACCTCTGGCCTCTGGAAAGAGACTGTGTTCATCAAGCCTCCTTGTCAGGCACTCACTGACCATCTTGTAAAGGCACATCCCAGGGGAGAGAAGATGGTGGCTGAGTAGGTAGAAGCTGAGTCCTCTTGCTCTTGCGCCCGACTCAGATTCTTGGCTGCTCTTCTGACAAGTGACATGAACAATCAATGGAATCTTAGCTGATAAATGATGTTTTGAAGGCAAGGAGTACAGAAGATGCTTTACAACAGACAATAAAAAGAGTATATAAATTGAAGGGGAAATACCCCATGCATGGCACATGAAGCAACAGAGAGACTAGTCAGAAATTGCAGCTTTGTGTTTCCCTCCCTTCCTGGGGTGGGGACCCCAGTCCCACACAGGGAACTCCCCGAGACTCTGGTTAGGAGTGATGTGGGAGGATATACAAAGTCAGGGAGATCCAGGCTTCATACCCACAATAAGCAGCACATCCGTAGTTGCAGTGCCAAACACCAACTTGGAGAGTGCTGGAGAGAGAGAGGGACTCTATCTCCCAAAATGATCAGGGGCTGCAACTGGGTTGGGTGGGGGCAGGCTGCAGCCAGCCATGATCATGAGAGACTTGTGGCTTTTTGGAGAGGTGGTATGCATAGAGAACTAGATAGTGATTTAGTGCTCTGTGCTGAGGTAGGGTTGCCACAGAGAGACTTTATAAAAGGGTAGCTGAAGCATGCTGGTTAGGGATGTTTGTGCAGCTGCCCTGCCAGCAAAGGGACAAAATTGAAAGCACAGTTTGTTCCCACTGACTACAGCTGGGCAGGGAGATGAGAAAGTTGCACAGAAAAGGGATTTCTGGGCCCAGCTTGTCACAAATAGCAAGCTAGGGGCTATGCAAAACAGAGTTTGGGACCGTATCTATTTTGAGGGAAGTGGGCTGGGAAATAGATGGGGAAGAGTTGAGTGCCTGAGATTACTCACAGCTAGGTCGAACCCCCTTCCCAGCAGAGTTGAAACAACTGGGAAAGGAAGGAAGTACCCAGCGCCCACCTCCTGCAGGATAGCAAACACAACATCCAATGGGGAAGCTCTGCAGAATAGTCAGGACAGGTTCAAGAACCCCCTGCAGGGTGCATATTCACAGGAGAAAGACAGGAAGAGAAATTCCAAAAGGGCACATTTTGAACTTTTCTCAGTGAATACACAAAATAAAAAAAATACACTGGTTCCTAGACCCCTATTCCACTGAGGCCAGCAGGGCAGGGAGACCAGAAATCAGTGCAGCAAAGGGTCATATGGGCCCTGCCCAGCCTCTGCTCCCACACAGAACTGCCATCAGCACCAAGCAGGAAAGAGCTAGCTCCTCCCTTGTGGACAGCTAGTTTATCAGAAACTATACATTATTGGAAATGAGCTGGGACAGACCAAGATAGGAGGCACAGGGGCAGAGAAACACACTTATAATTTTCACAGAAGACTGAACAGCACCTTCCATGGGAGATCTAGGGGCCTCACCTTCCTGATTGCAAGAGAAACCCCCTCTAGAAGCAGGTGAAGGTTGTACATGCAGTGCTGCCAGAAGCTGGACAACCCAACTGTGAACCTTGAACTGATAAAAAGGCAGAGGCAGATCCGGGAAAAAAACAGAAGGCAAACATCAAACTCCGCAGAGATGAATTCTACTTCAATCTTCTTCAGTGTTTGCATTACTTTTTCTCTCATACAGCCTTTTAACATTTTTTCTTTTTTTTCAATTGTATTCCAACTAATTCACTATTGATTGTATTTTTTATTTTTGTTTATATTTTATATTATTTTATATTATTTTTCTTTCAAATCTTACACTGCATGCTTCCCTTGTCTTATTCCATTTTGCCTTCTTCCTTTTCTTTCCTTTTGTTTTAAAATTTACTTTCCCCTTTTCTATGCTTTGTTCTTATTCCTTACTCTTACTATTTCTCCTTCCTCTATCCTCTCAAAATCATTTTTATTTCCTTTAGTAAGTTCACATTCTTTTTCCCTTTCTTATAATATTCTTACTTTTTCTACATTCATTAATCATTGTTTGTTTGGCATAGATACTGCAGTTATTGTTGTTTCTCTTCGATTTTATTCCTATTTGTTCACTATATATTTTTATTTCAAATCTCATAGGTTACTGTCTTACTCCATTTTGCCTTCTGCTTGCCCTTCCTTATTTCAGTATGGAATTTTATTCTTCCTTTCTTAGCCTGGATTTTATTTGTACTCTTATAATTTCTCCTCCATCTATTCTCTTAAAATAATTTTTCTTTACTGTAGACATCTTATATTCTTTTTTCTTTTTCTTATAATATTCCTGTTCTCTTTCCAATTTTATTAGTCTTTGCTCATCAGTCATTGTTATTGACACTTTGGGTATTTTTCTTCAATTTTGTTCCTATTGGTTCATTATGTTTTAAATTTTATTCCAAACCTCACATTATGCTAGCCCCCCTTTTTACTCTATTTTGCCATCTCTCTTCCATTTTTTACTTATGTTTTAAATTTTATTTTCTCTCTTTTTTGCTTTGTTCCTATTCCCTATTCTTATTATTTCTCCTCCATCTACCTCTCAAAATCATTTATCTTTCCTTTAGCTATTTCATATTTTTTCTATCATAATATTTTTAATTTCTATCCACTTTTATTAATCTTTGCTTATTTACTGTTGCTATTGCTGATGTGGTAGGGGAGTATTTTTGATGGCATGGGTTTGATTTCTGGGTAGTTTTGCTTTGTTCTGCCACCACCTGTACAACAGCATAAAATACATGATAGGGATTGTGAATCTAGTCAGTCAATTTGGGGGGAGAACCAACCAATGAATAAGCCATCAATAGTCAAAGCCTAAGTACAATAAGAAAGCCCACATAAACTAAATAAAGGGCATCCCTAGAGCATCCAGATCAGAAGATTAAGGAGATGCACCACTGAGTCCCACAGTACTCCTACCATAGAAGGCCACCATATGAAGACAAGGAGTCAAAGCAGAGCAATGTGATATTCAGAAACAAACAAAAAGAGTCACCTAAAATGCAGACACAAAGAAACAACCCCTAATCAAAAGGAAAGGAGAATTCCCAGAAAAATATCTAAAAGAAATTGAGGCAAGTAATCTCTCAGACATAGAGTTCAAAATAATGGTTATAAGAATGCTCAAAAGGTCAGTCAGAACTACAAGGAACTATGTAGAATCTACCAGGAACATAGTGGGAACTACATCATCATGAAAAAGGATATAGAAATTATGAATAAGAACTGGGAAGAAATGAAGAATACAATATCTGAAATGAAGAATATACTAGAAGGAATGAAAATCAGGCTATATGAAGCAGAGGATTGTCTCAGTGAGCTGGAAGACAAGGTGGAAAAAAATCTTGTCAGAGTAACAAAACAAAAAAAAAAAAAGAGGACTCAAAAAGAATGAGGATAGTTTAAGAGAACTTCAGGAGAAAATGAGACAACAACATTCACATTATAGTAATACCAGAAGAACAAGAAAAAGAGAAATGGATAGAAAACCTGTCATAAAAAATAATGACAGAAAACTTATCTAACTTGGTGAGGAAAAAATCATGCAAGTTCAGAAAGTGCAAAGGGTCCCCATCAAGATGAACCCAAAGAGGCCTACTTTAAGATATATCATATTTAAAGTGATAAAATATAAAGACAAAGAGAGAATCTTAAAGGCAGCAATGGGGAAACAACTAATAACATACAAGGGAGCTCTGATTACTCTATAGACTGATTTCTCAACAGAAACACCACCAGCCAGAAGGGACTGACATAAAATATTCCAAGTATTGAAAATCAAGGACCTGCAACTGAGGCTACTCTATCCAGCAAGACTCTCATTTAAATGGAAGGTGAAATAAAGAGCTTACCAGGGAAAATAAGGCTAAAACAGTACATTTCTACCAAGTCAGCACTGCAAAAGATGCTAAAGGGAATGCCTTAAGAAGAGGAGGAGGAGCAGGTGGAGAAGGAGGGGGGGAGAGAGAGAGAGAGAGAGAGAGAGAGAGAGAGAGAGAGAGAGAGAGAGAAATACAGGTACAAAGGGAAAAATGGCAATAAGCAAGTACCTGTCAAAAATAACCTTAAATGTAAATGGATTAAATACTCCAATCAAAATATGCAGAGTAGTTGAATGGATAAGAAAACATGACCTGTATATATTCTGTTTACAAGAAACTCACCTCAGAACAAAAGATTTACAGAGGTTGAAACAGAGAGATTGGGAAATATATTCCATGCCTAGACTTGGGGAAAAAAATCTGTGGTAGAAATACTTATATCATACAAAATGGACTTCAAAACAAAGGCCATAACAGGAGACAAAGAAGGTCAATAAATAATAGTTAAGGGACTTGTCCAACAATAGGATATAACCCTTGTAAATATATATGTACTCAACACAGTAGCACCTAACTACATAAGGAAAATCTTGGAAGACTTTGTGAAGGAGATTGACAGCAATGTAATCATCATAGTGGACTTTAATGCCTCGCTATCAACGATGGGTAGATTTTCCAAGCAAAGAATTAACAAAGATATTGTGGAATTGAACAACACTTTAGAGCAATGGACTTAATTGATATTTACAGAACTATTCACCACAAAGGAGCAAAGTATACATTCTTTTGAAATGCACATTCCTCACTTTTCAAAGATAGACCACATGGTGGAATATGAAACAAGCTTTGAATTCAAGAAAATTGAAATCATATCAATTATAGTAATTTCTAACAATCTTTTATATTTCTGTGATATTGGTTGTTACTTCTATCTTGTTTCTCAGATCATATCTCAGATCACAATGGCTTGAAACTGGAAACCAACCTCAAGGAAAAAAACTTAAAAACATTCAAATGCATGGAGACTAAATAATATGTTATTAAATAATGAATGGGTTAACAATGAGATAAAGAGAGAAATAAAAAAGAAACTGGGAACAAATGAAAATGAACACACAACAACCAAAAACCTATGGGACACAGTGAAGGCAGTCCTGAGAGGAAGTTCATAGCAATATGGGCTACCTAAAAAGACAGAAAAATCTCAAACCTAATGCTATGTCTAAAAAAACTGTAGGAATAACAGCAAACACAGCTCAGAGAAAATAGAAGGAAGGAAATAATCAAGATCAGAGCAGAATTAAATGACATAGAGGCTAAACAATAGCCAAACGATGAACCTAGGAACTTGTTCTTTTAAAAGATAAGCAATATCAACAAACCTTTAATCAGACTCATCAAGAAAAAAAGAGAGGGGGCCCAAATAAATAAAATCAGAAACAAGATAGAAGTAACAACCAATATCACAGAAATACAAAGGATTGTTAGAAATTACTATGAACAACTATGTGCCAAGAAACTGGAAAACCCAGGAGAAATGCACAAATTTTTAGAAATATACAATCTTTCAAAACTGAATCAAGAAGAAGCAGAAAGTCTGAATAGACCAATAACAAGGAGCTAAATTGAAGCAGTGATAAAAAAACAAAACAAAACAAAAACAAACAAACAAAAAACCTCCCATCACTAAAAGCCCTGGATCAGATGGGTTTACAAGTGAACTTTACCAAACATTCAAAGAGGAACTAACACCTCTTCTTCTCAAAATATTCAAAACAAATTCAAGAAGAGGGAAGACTCCCAAACTTTTTTTTAACAAGGTCAGTATTATCCTAATTCCAAAACCAGATAAAGATACAACAAAGAAGAAAAATTACAGGCCAATACCTCTGATGAACATGGATGCAAAATCTTCAACAAATGTTAGCAAGTTGGATCCAGCAATATATTAAACAGATCATACACAATGATCAAGTAGAATTTATCCCAGGGATACAAAAATGGTATAACATTCATAAATCAATAAATGTAGTAAATACACCACATAAATAAAAATGAAAGACAAAAATCACATGACCATATCAATAGATGCAATAGATACTGAAAAAGCATTTGATAAAATCTAGCACCCATTTATGATAAAAGCACTCAACAAATGGAAATACAAGGGGCATATCAGAACATAATAAATGCCATAGGAAACCTACCGCCAACATCATACTCAATGGGCAAACAATTAAAGCATTTCCCTTAAGATCAGGAACAAGACAAGTGTGCCCACTTTCACCACTGTTATTCAACATAGTACTGGAAATTCTAGTCACAGCAGTTATACAAGAAAAAGAAGTAAAAAGCATGCCAATTGGAAAGGAGAAAGTAAAACTGTTATTATGTGCAAAATGACCTGATAGTATACATAGAAAACCTTAAGTCTCCACCAAAAAAACTACTCAACCTAATAAGTGAATTTGGCAAAGTAGCGGAATACAAAGTCAATATTCAGTAATCGATGGCATTTGTATACCCAATAATAAATTATCAGAAAGAGAAACTCAGAAAAAAATCATATTTACTATAGCAACAAGAAAAATAAAGTACCTATGAATAAATTTAACCAAGGAGGTAAAAGACCTATTATCAGAAAAGTATAGAACATTGAAGAAAGAAATTGATAAATGTACAAAAATGGAAGCTTATACTGTGTTCATGGATTGGGATCACTAACATCATTAAAATGACCATACTATGCACAACAATCTAGAGATTCAATGTAATTTCTATTCAAATACCAATGGCATATTTCACAGGTATAGAACTAATTTTCCAAAAATTTATATGGAACCAAAAATACCCCAAATAGCCTCAGCAATCTTGAGAAAGAAAAACTAAATTGGAGGGATCACAATACCTGATATCAAACTATACTACATGACCACTGTAATCAAACAGTCTGGTACTGGCATAAGAGCAGACACATAGATCAATGGAACAGAACACAGAAGTAAACACATGCTTCTATGGTCAATTAATATTTGACAAAGGGGACATGAGCATGCAATAGAGTAAAAAGCATCCCTTCAATAAATGATGCTGAAGAACTGACTGGTACATGGGAAAAAAAAAGAAAGAAACTAGACCACCAGCTTACACCATACACTAAAATAAACTCAAAATGGATCAAGAACTTAAGTTGTGGTACTATAAAAGTCCTATCAGAAAACATAGGCAGTAAAATTTCAGACATCCTACATAGGTATATTTTTGCTTATCCTAGGGCAAGGGAAATAAAGAAAAAAATAAACAAATGGGGCTACACCAAATTTAAATGTTTCTGCACAGTTAAATAACCCATCATTAAAATGAAAAAGGAACCAAGGGTGTGGTAGAACATTGTGCCAATAATATATTGGACAAGGGTTTACTCTCCAAAATACATAAAGAACTCATATGACTCAACACCAGTAAGACAAACAACCCAATCAAAAAATGGGCAAAGGACCTCAATAGACACTTTTCTAAGGTGGACATAGAAATGGCTCAAAGACATATGAAGAAATGCTAAACATCATTAGCCATCAGAGATATGCAAGTAAAAACCATAATGAGATATCACCTCACACCTGCCAAAATGACTATCATTAATAAATCAACAAACAGCAAGTGCTGATGAAGATGTGGAGAAGGAATCTTAGTGCACTGTTGGTGGGAATTCAGACTGGGGTAGCCACTATGGAAAATAGTCTGGAATTTCCTCATAAAATTGAAAATGGAACTGCCTTTTGACCCAGCAATTCCACTGCTGGGAATATATCCTAAGAATCCTGAAACACAAATTCAAAGAACTTTTGCACCACTATGTTTATAGCAGCACTGTTTACTATAGTCAAAATTTGGAAGTAGCTATCAGTAAATGAGTGAATCAAAAGTCTGTCATGCATTTGAACAATGGAATACTACATAGCAGGAAGAAAGAAGAAACTGCTACCTTTTGTGACAGCATGGATTGAACTGGAGACTGTTATGCTAAGTGAAATAAGTGAAAGACAAACAACATATGACCTCACTTATAACTGGAATCTAATGAATAAAATAAACCAACAACTAAAGTAGACCTGAGACATGGAAATATGGGACACACTGGTAGCTGTAGAAGTGGAGGAGGAAAGTGAGAACACTGGAAAAAAGGGGAAGGGATTAGTGAAATAACACGTGTGAATGATCCTGGACATGGACAAAGGAGAGGTGAATGACTGTGGGAAAGAAGGGTAGGCTGGGTGGAGGGCAGCAAAAGGGGAAAATTGGGACAACTGTAATAGAATAAACGATAAAAAATAAAAAATAAAATTAATTTAAAAAACCTACCCCAGAGTTTCTGGGTAGAGGACCCAGACTCCTGCAGTGGCCACCACATAATTCTATACAAGAAAAATAAAAAGAATTAAGCCTTTAAAAAATAAATGGAATTGGAAAAGAAAATTTTTGAAAATTAGAAAGAAATTAAGAGAGAAAAAGGAACCAAACATTATGTACTAGTAATGAGCCAAAGATATTGCCCTAGGAGTGAGTGATAGGAGTCTCTGGTGGACAAAACCACAGCAAGGGAATGAGAGAGAGAGAGAGAGAGAGAGAGAGAGAGAGAGAGAGAGAGAGAGAGAGAGAGAGACGAAGGAAGGAAGGAAGGGAGGGAGGGAGGAGAATCTGCTCTATGAAGAAGTAGTTTAAGAGTTTAAAATGGAGCTAACTGGGGCAGTTAATGTTCAATATTTGGCAGGTGAGAGTACTGAGTATCAGGCATGCCCATAATGGAGAGACATTCTAAATTAATTAAATAGATAAATCAATCAGTAAGGTGAAAAGCCTGTCTTCTCACAGAAGACCCTAGAATACTAAATGTACACTTTAAACACAAGAGTCATTGAATATCCACAGAGAGACAGAGACCGCCTCAAATAATTGTTCCCCAACTGCCTATCCCCAAATTTAAGTTAATTTTCTGTCTAGTGTTGCTCCTAGTTTTATGCAAGCACACATGGAAATATATCTCTTTTTGGTTTAGTGGGGTTCCATAGTACTTAGTAAGAGTAACTTCTGGTAGAAAATGAAATGGCAGGCTCTTTATTTACATGCAAAATATCATTTAATTAACTCAAAAAGAGTACATAATACATCCCAGAGAACATAATACTATAGGTATTATGTACTCATAATACTCTGGAGAGAATACCCAGAGATGTTGTTTTTGCAAAAGTTAAAACTCATCAGAGTATTTTGTACATTTTATATGTCCTTCTGAAAAACCTAAGTAAATCTAAGCAAAAACTGACCTTCAACAGCTTAGGTAGCAGCAGATAGAGACAGAAAAACCCTGCACCCCTGTTCATCTTCTGGAGGTTTAAATGTGATTGCCACTTTTTGAAGATTCCTTTAAGGCTAACCCTTTAAGATGTACAAAGATTGCATACCTGCTACTTTAACCTTGTCCTTATGGAAATTTATGACATCTGAGGATAGAGTCATTGCTGTACAGCAATCCAGAACACCAAATTAAGCATATAAAAAACAGCGGTTTTCACTAGTGAGGGGTCTGGAAAAGGACCTGCCAGCTCACTTGGTTCAACTCATTCTACAGGTGAGAAAACTGAGATCCAGAATGACAAAGTGACTCAAAGGCTGTTGACAAGTGGAATATAGCAAATTTCTCTGATTGTTTTATGATGGGGTAGATGTATATGTATTAACAGAAAAAAAATCCACAAAGGTATTAGGCAGTGTGCTCATTGTAATTCTGGAAAGATACATACCAAATTTTTTCTGAGTCCTTTTTTTTCTTCTGAATGTAGTTTTTAGGTAAAATTTTAAATTTATTGTTCAACTTTGCTCACAGTTATTTTCTGATTGTTATAGCAAATATGCATTACTTTTATGATGGACAAAGACACCCATATCAGCAAAGTTTAGAATCAGTTTAGACTGGCCAACCTGATGAGGCTGCAGTACAAATTTTGGAAAAACATGTTTTACGGTGGATGTTTAATATGGCTTTTGCTTACAGCCAGCATGTCCCGCAGGGAGGAGAGCACGCAAGTGCTCTTCTTCCTAAAGTGTGACCCACAAAACAGCAGCAAGCACGTTACCCAAGAGCTTGATAGAAATGAAGACTTTCTAAACTCCAATTTACAAAATCAGAATCTGCATTTTAACAAGGTCTTTACCTGTTCTATAAACACATTACAGTTTGAGAGTCACTATTCCAAACTAGAGTACAAACCTTAATTGCATCCAATCACTCATAGAGTTTGAGGAGGCATATGAAGGAAAGACATATAAAAAAAGAGGATGTTGCATGTGAAGCTGGGGAAATATAAACACAGTCATAGAAGATGCGTTACACTTCTAACTTAGCCTAGACTCTATAACTTCTGTTTGACAGTTAATAGTCCTCATTTGTAAATGGGTTTAACAGTCCCTATAATTCATGAATATTTTGAGCATTAAGTGTTAAATATGCAGCAATGCACATGACCTGTAGGAGGCAAGGGTTCAGTAATGCCATTCCTTTTTTTTTTCTCACTGTGAAGGTGTAAGTGGACACTTGGTGGCTTATGTTCCTATAGCAAGGAGAGGACACTAAAGTACAACTGAGATGTATTATGCTGTTTCAGTCTACAACTCTTATTTACAAGTTTTATTAAGGGTCTCTAGTAGTCAGCCTAATACAAAATCTTGCAGAATTCAGACTTTGGCAAGAAGGTCTTGGACACTTTCCATTCTTAAAAAGGAAGGTAATGATGGGTTTTAACTGCAACACAATTATGGCTTTTGATATCAAATTAATTTTCTGTGATAGTGTTGGTCTTGGCAGAGAGTACAGAATTTATGAGATTAAAGCCCTGTGAGTATATGCATATATTCTTATAGCTTTGTATGCAAATTGAAGTTCCAGCTTCATTTTCCATTTCTAGAATCAAAGATTAAGTATAATAAAGCTTTCTAGCCTGGCTAAATTAGTTAAGTGCATTTTATTACATCAAGTCATAATTACAAGACATACTTGGCAAATTCACTCCAATTTAAATAATTGTTCACAAGATAATAATTTCATGAAATTTGTTTGTGTACATAATAGGGAGACATGGTTCTAAATTAAAATGACAGAATTTTAATAAATTTTGAACCTGTATATTACTTGTAGCCATTATTGCACTTATTAAGCACATGTGGTTAAACTAGCATGAATATTGAAACAAAAACATTTTGTATTTTTGCCAATAAAATCAAGTGTTTCATTCCAAAATACTTGTTATACAAAATTAGCAATGCATATTATTTTGAATGGGATCATTCAATACGTGTCCAAAATTTAGATAATTTGAGACAATAATAGTGTCAGCTTAATTGTAAAGAAAACATAAAGCCAATAATTAAAATGATAAATATTGACAAAAATATTTGATATGATATTAAGGTACAAATTCATCTCCAGTGGAATAGATATAAGTACTAAAGTTATAAGTGGGACACAACTAGAAAATAAATACACAACTTTTGAAGTTTTTTCTCCTCATAGAATACAGTTTTACTTTTTATTTGAATATATTTTTTCTTACCTCTTCTCTTCTGTTTAGATAGTTAATACAATCACATAGCTCAAATAAAAAATGTAAAATTATGTCCTGTAAAAGGTCACACTTGTTACCCTGGCATCACTCTCCCTAAAGGCAATTACAAAAACAGCATTTTTTGAACTGTTTTTAAGTGCTGGGTTCTGTTCTAAACCATTTAAATCAATTGACTGAAGTTAATCTTCAACAGAACCCTATTGGCAGCAACTGTTATCCTCCCATTTCACAGAGGAGGAAAACTGAGGCTCTGTTTGCTTTAGTAATTTCCTCAAGTGGTAATTTACAACTACTAGTGACAGAGCTGAGATTGGAACTTGGAATGTGGTTGCAAAGCTTATGTACCTACTTCTTAACTATTAACATACTATCAATCCAAATAGTGTTTCTTACATTTCTTTTCAAAGAAATATACATATGAGTAGTAACAAATGGTAAAATTTTATGAATCTTGCCTTTTCTAACTATATATTTTGCATACTAATCAATATTATTGCTTGAAGTTACTTCCTTATACTTTTATTTTTTAAGAATTAAATGGAATACTATGTATTTATTCATTTTTATTGTTTGAATTAACCAGTCCTCTATGGATGGAAATGATGTGGCCTCTAGTATTTTTCTTTTATAAATAATGCTGCAATGTCTATCTACCCTTGCATATTTACTATTTATACCCATGCAAGACTAACTGGAAGATAAGATCCTATAGTATGTGGAAAGGCTGAGTCAAAAGGTATATGAATTTTAAATTTTGATTTGACTTCCATAAAGATTTAAATTATGATGTACCCCATAAAGATTGCACTCATTTTGGCCCAACTAATAATGTATATTTTATATTTTTACAAAATTTTTTAACCCTCACTGGAGGATATGTTTATTGATTGATTGATTGAGAGAGAGAGAGATGTGAGAAACATCTATCGATCAGTTATCTTCTGTGTGCTCCTCCACGGGGACCGAGATGAATCCACAGCCTAGGTATATGCCCTGATTGGAGATGGAACTTGCAACATTTTGGCCTATGGGACAATGCTCCAACAGAGACACCTGGTCCTGACTAATAATATATTAAGGTTTCTGTTTTCTCACACACTGACCAACAATTAATTATAAGCTATTGGTTTCTTATCAGTATTATAATAATTTTTGTCATTTTTAATTATTAAAATTTAACTTTTCATTTTGAAAAGATTTCACACATACAAAAATGTTGCAAAGATTACTTAAATTTGGGTATAAATGTCAACAATATCCCTCAGATATTAACATCTTACATAAAAACAGTACATTTACCAAAACCAGGAGATTAACATTCATGGAAAACTATAACTTAAACACTATATCAAAATTTCACCAAATATTCCTAATTGGTGTAGTTCAGTTGGTTGGATATCATTCAGGGAGGAAAGGGTCACCAGTTCAATTCCCCAGTGGGGCACATGCCTGGGTTGTGGGTTGGGTCCAGTTGGGATGAATAGGCAGCCCACGTATGTTCTTCTCTCACACGAATGTTTCTCTCCCTCTCTTACTCCCTCCCTTCTTCTCTATCTAAAAATAAGTAAATAAATAAAATCTTTTAAAAAATTCACTAAATACTCAACTAGTGTCTTTATACAGATATGAAATTATATTTAGGATTATACGTTGTATTTAGTTGCTATGTACCTTAGTCTCCCTTAATCTACAATAGTTAATAGATCTTTTTTCCCTCTTTCAACACTTTAACATTTTTGAAGAGGACTGCCAAGTTGTTTTGTATAATGTCTCTATTTTTGCCTTGTGTCACGTCTCTTTATGACTGTGGAAAGAATACGACAGAAGTAATAGTGTGTGTTTCATTGTATCAGAAGGCACATGCTGTGGATTTGGTTCAGCTACTTATCATGTGAAATTTGATTACTTGCTTTAGACGGTATCTGGCAGGTTTTCCACTGTATTGCAATTTTCTCTCTGTAATGATTAAGTATCCTCTGGAAGATACCTTGAGACCATGCAGATATTCTTAAATCACACATTCACCCACCAATTTAGAATCTATTGACAAAAATAAATGATGATTTTCCATTTCTACCCATTCATTCTACATTGAGTAGATGAAAATCTACTAAGGAGTTTTCCTCCCTCTCCAGTTTACTTATTTGGATAATTGATTGACTGGCTCATTTGTTCATATAAGTTTGGGGCTATAGAATCTTAGTTTAGTCAATGGTTAGTGATTCACTATTTCCCTTTTTTTCTGAAATAGCTTCACATTTGGCTTTTTCAAGCTTTTTCAAGCTTCTTCATGCTAGCCTCTGTGGCCTTCGAACATAGCCCTACTGTTTTCGATTCTGTCCTTTGCTTTTCTGGTATAAACAGTGAGATTAAGTTGCTTGAATTTTACTTTCAGTGAAATTTTAAAACTTTTGTTCTAAATTTTTTATTTAGTTCATTTTTCTTATTATAGAAATTATTTCATAATTAGGTGATTAATTCTTTGTGATATAATTTGTAAAATGTTTTGCAGTTGATATTTGTTTTGACTTTACTATGTTTCTGCATTCATACATTTATTTTCAATGTAATGAAAGTTATTAAGTTTTCAAGGCTTCTGAATATTGTCTTCATAATTGAACAGGCCCCTCCCACTCTTATATTATAAAACATTTTTCCTGTCAAAATACTTTTTAAAAGTGCACTTAGATTTTTCCTGTCAAAATACTTTTTAAAAGTGCACTTAGATTATTTTTAACATTATATCTTTTATGCATTTGAAATTTATCTTAGTATAAAAAGGAAGTTATATACACATCTTTTTTTTTCTCTATATGATTACTTTGCACTAAAACAAATCAAATCAAACACTCTTTGTTTAATTTATTTTTTCTGGTTTATTTAAAATTCTGTTTATCTAATAGTACCATTTTGGCCTGTATTTGGTTTTATTTTCTTTATTAATTTATGTCTAGTTACAACTTTGTATTACACTCTTTTGTCTAGTTTTAATATGCTAGTCTGGTAACCTTATATTATTTATGTTTTTTATATGTTTAACTTTTTAAAATTTACTTTTCCATAGGAAATAGAGTTTTTATTTCTTTAGTTGAAAATTTATGATTACTGGGGTCACATTTAGTTAGGGAGAACTGACATTTGTACAAATACAAATACTTTATTGCAGCTCAGCATATTACTTACTGTGTGTTCAAGTTTTTCTTTGACTCTTTTAATAATGCTTTAAAATATTTTTATACCCAGAGAAACTATTCTTGTTAAGTTCATCAATTTTAAATAGTTTCAAATAAGACATTTTCTAATTACGTTGTTTCCATTTTTTGTTATTTATAAAGCAGAAAACTAATGATTTCTACATAGGGATTTGGTATCAAGAAATCTATCTGAATTCTATTATCGTTATCACTTTTATCAGCTGAATCTTGGGTTTTCCAATTATATATTCACATTAGTGACAAGTAATAAAAATCATGACTCTCTTTCTTGTTTTCATATACCTAGCATTTTTCACTTGTCTATCTACAATGGCTGACATTTTAAAAATGATATAATAATGATCATAGTGACTGGTCATCTTTTTTTTAGAATTCATTAATGAGAATACTTCTAATGATTCTTTGGCATAAGGAAAAAAGAAATGAGTTCTAGGTTGAGGTAACTATATTTTTTATACTGTTTAGAGAGTGTTCATGTATTGTTATTTCTATTAAGTTTTTAAGCAAAACAGATATTAAATTTTATCAAAATTTTAAACGTTTATGGAAATGATTTTGTGCCTATCTTCTATCATACATTAGTATGATACAATTAGTAGGTTTCATAATGTTGCAGCATTCTTGCTGTAATGAAATAAACTTCACTTGGTTATACCATAGTATTACTGTTTTAATGTGTGTCTGAATTGTGTTTGATAATATTTATTTAACATTTTCATCAATAAACATAATGTTTGGCTTTTTAATAAAATTTTTGTTGGATTCTGATATCACTGTAAGACTAGCTTCAGAAAAGAGACTTTTTTTAATATTGAACATTTAAAATAGCTTGGGAATTTTCTGATCTGTACATGTTTTGGTAAAATTTCACTGGAAAAATGTCTGAGTTTAGTTATTTTGGAAAGAGGGTAGCATTTTCACAACTCTATTTTTTCCATAGTAAGTGGACAGATACTTTGCATTGAAGTCAATGTAGTTTAGTGCACCTTCCTTAAAATGTTCCTTCTTTCCCCTGGGTTTTCAGTTGCTTTTGTATATTTCAACAACATGATATCTTGTTAATCTTTTAATTTCTTCCAAATATGGTGATTTACCCATTAATATAAGAAACATCCAAACCTGTATGAATTATTATAGTTTACTTGAGGCAAACTGATGACAATTTCCAGGAAGCAAAACATCAATAGATTGAGAAAATGCTACAGAGAATGGCAGTTCTGCATCCTGCTCTATACATTACAATTAAAAGAGAAGATGTAGGTGGGTTACATGAAATCCATTTGTAGTATACTAGGCAGGCAGAAGAAACAAAAGCGGGGAAACTTCTGGGTTTGAATGAAAAAATATAATGACAAATACACACTTCTTTTACATGGGTGGGTATAGGATAGTTAACTGTTAACAATTAACTCAATAACAATGAGGAGATTTGTGGTCTCTGCTTTGGTGTCCTGGTACTCTGGGGCAGTATCTGTGCTTTCAGAGTTCTGGAAAAATGAAATTACTTTGACATGCCAAAGGCATGTTATAACACATGCAAAAAGACAATAGACAGGCTTAATTAAAGGTAAAGATTGACTTTTGTAAGGAAAGATTCTAGCTTAGAATATGACCACTCTCCATAAACTGATTTTAGTTAATAAGTTTTCATTTCAGACCATTCTTTGTGGTTACTTTTGATCTCTGAGTTAATAAAGCCACCGCACAGGCCTCCCCTGAGATTGCCAGGTTTAACGTGTGGCCTGCTTTTGTCCACATACCTTTCATTATTTATTACTTTATGCATTTGTGCCTTCTACTGTATCATCTGGTTTATTGGTTTACTCAAGGATTTAGTGCTCGTTTTTTATTAGTTCTGTCACTATTTTAGGTCCAATTGATTGCATTTCACTTTATCTGCGTTAAATGAATCCTTCTACTTTCCCTGGATTATTGTTTTCTTTTTTCTATTTCTCATTAAAACTTTATGCATTTATCTCACAGTTTCTGATATGCATGACTTTCATGATTTTTAAGCACTCTACAACTTAAGTTTGGATTTTTTTTCTTAAATTGTTTCAGGAAGATTTCTTTTTATAATTTCCAGATGTTAGAATCTTTTGAATATTTTATTTTGTTAACCCATAGTTGTTCCAGTTGAGTGTGATCAGAGAATACCATCTCTATTATTTCTACTTTGAAGTACACAGAGATTTTACTTGTAAATTAGTGTTTAGTCAAATTTATAAATAGTACAACTATTTCATAAGATGTATTCACTATTTTGTAGGGAAAAAGTTATAAAACTTGTACAAACTATTGGGTTGACCAAAAAATCCATTTACTTTTTTCCTTAAAATAAAAGACAAATTTTTTGCTTTCACCAATAACTTTATTGATTTGGGTATTTTGAGTATATTGGCTCTCTCCCATGTGGTATAATACTGATTGTTCTCAATTAACTTCTCCATTTTAGTACTATCAACTTCAACTGGTCTACCTGACTGTGGAGCATTATCCAGTGAGAAATGTCCAGCATGAAACCTCGCAAACCAGTTTTGACATGTCCAATCAGTCACAGTACCTTCTCCATACACTGCACAAATCTTTCTTTTTCCATTTCAGTTGCATTTTTACCCTTCTTGGAATAATAAAACATAATATTCCAAAAATGTTACAAATCTTCTTTCATCTTCAATATTAAAATGGCTACACAAAAATTCACCAATTTGATAAGTTTGTTAAAAGCACATTGATATGACAGCTGTCATAATACAATCTAACAAAATTGTTTCAAATGAAGTTAAAGACAACTAAGAGCTAGTAGAGCCATCTCACAGAAACAAGCAAACAAACAAACAAACTTTTGGCCAACTCAATATTTTAAGGTTTTAAATAAAATTTAGATTAATTTTGTTAATTTTCCAAAAACATATGTATGTAATTTTTGAGAGATTATATAGCAGATAATTCCAAAACCATTTGGTGGATAGTTTCTTTTTACACAGCTTAATTTTTTAAATTTCAGGAACATTATCTCTCTTTATTGAAAATGTATTTCTTGCAACACTACAAGCCAGACTGCAAGGGCATAAAATATTCCAGGTAATGGAAAACAAGGATCTGCAATCAAGACTTCTCTATTCAGCAAGGCTCTCATTTTAAATGGAAAGTGAAATAAAGAGCTTCCCAGATTAAAAAAAAAAGTTAAAAGAGTATATCACCACTAAACCCACATTGCAAGTGATTCTAAGAAGAGAAAATAGAGAGAGAGAGGAACACAGGTACAAATAAAAATGACAATAAATAAGTACCTGTCAATAATAACTTTCAATGCAAATGGATTAAATACTCCAACCAAAATACATAGGGTAGATGAATGTATAAGAAAACATGACCCATATATATGCTGTTTACAAGAGACCCACCTCAGAACAAAAGACTTACAGAGGCTAAAATTGAAGGAATTGAAAATATATTCCATGCCTAGACACGGTGGAGGGGAAGCTGTGGTAGAAACACTTATATCAGACAAAATAGACTTCAAAACAAAGGCTATAACAAGAGACAAAGAAGGTCAATACAGAACACTTAAAAGGGCAGTCCTACAACAGGATATAACCCTTGTAAACATATATGCACCCAACATAGGAGCATCTAAATATATAAAGAAAATCTTGGAGGACTTTAAGAAAGAGATCAACAATAATACAGCCATTGTAGGGAATTTTAACACTCCACTATCAACAATAGATAAATCTTCCAAACAAAAAATCAACAAGGTTATTGCAGCATTAAACAATACTCTGAATAAATGGACCTAATTGATATATACAAAAACTTTTACTCCAAAGAAGCAAAGTAGACATTCTTTTCAAATGCACATGGATTATTTTCAAAGATAGACCACATGGTAGAACACAAAACTAGCCTTAACAAATTCAAGAAAATTGAAATCATATCAAGCATCTTTTTGGATCACAATGGCTTGAAACTAGAATCCAACCCCAAGAAAGAAACTCAAAAACATTAAAATACATAGGGACTGAATAACATGTTGTTAAATAATGAGTGGGGTAACAATGAGAGCAAGGAAGAAATCAAAAAGTATCTGAAAACAAATGAAAATGAACACACAACCCAAAACCTATGGAACAAGAAAAGACAGTACTGAGAGGGGAGTTCATAGTAATACAGACCTACCTAAGAAAATAGAAAAATATCAAATAAACAATCTAACCCTACATCTAAAAGAACTAGAAGAACAACAAACAAACCTGAGAGTGAGTATAAGGAAGGAAATAATCAAGTTCAGAGCACAATTAAATGACATGGAACAAATGAATTCAGGAGCTGGTTCTTTGAAAAGATAAACAAAATTGACAAATGTTCAACCAGACTTATCAAGAAAAAAAGAGAGAGGATCCAAATAAATAAAATGAGAAATGAAAGAGGAGGGATTACAACTGATAACAGAAATTGTAAGAAATAATATAAAAAAAACATATGTCAAAAAATTGGACAATGTTGGCAAGTTGATAAATTTATAGAAATGCAGTCATTTGAAACAATCAGGAAGAAGCAGATAACCTGAATAGACTCATAACACCTAGTGAAATTGAAGCAATAATCAAAAACTCCCAGCACACAAAAGCCCTGACCAGATGGCTTCCCAGGGGAATTTAACCAAACACTCAAGGAAGGGCTAATCCTTATCCTTCTCAAACTATTCCAAAAGATCCAAGAAGAGGGAACATTCTCAAACTCTTTTTAAAAGGCCAGTATTATCCTAATTCCAAAACCAGATAAAGATACAACAAAGAAAAAAATTACAGGTCAATATCTCTGATGAACATGGATGCTAAAGTTCTCAACAAAATATTAACAAACTGGATGTAGCAATACATTAAACAGAGCATACACCATGATCAAGTGGGATTCATCCCAGGGGTGCAATAATGGTACAATATCTTCAAATCAATAAAAGTGATACATCACATAAATCAAAATGAAAGATAAAAATCACATGAGCATATCAATAGATGTGTAAAAAGCATTTGATAAGGTACAGTACTCATTTATAATAAAAACACTCAGCAAAGTGGGAGTAGAGGGAGCATTCCTCAACATATTAAAGGCCATATATGAGAAACCTGCAGACAACAGCATATTCAATTGGCAAAAACTAAAAGATTTCCCTTAAGATCGGAAATAAGACAAGGCTGTCTGCTTTCACCACTGTTATTAAATATAGTACTGGAAGTCCTAGTGACAAGGATAAGACAATAAAAAGAAATAAAAGGCATTCAAATTGGAAAGGAGTAGGTAAATCTGTCATTATTTGCAGACAACCTGATAGTATACATAGAAAACCCTATAGACTCTACACACACAAAAATACTTGACCTACAAGTGAATTTGGCAAAGTAGCAGGATAAAAAGTCAATATTCAGATATTGAAAGCATTTCTTGTGCACCAACAATGAGCTACCAGAAAGATAAAATAAGAAAAATTACATTTACTATAGCAACAAAGACAAATAAAGTACCTAAATTTAACCAAGCAGATAAAAGATCTGTGCTTAAAAAACTGTAGAACACCGAAGAAAGAAATTGAGGAAGATACAAATGGAAGCATATACCATGTTCATGGATTGGAAGAATTAACATTATTAAAGTATCCACACTATCTAAAGCATTCTATAAATTCAATGTAATTGTGATTAAAATACTAATGGCATATTTCACAGATCTAGAACAAATTTTCCAAAAATTTATATGGAACCCAAAAAGATTCTGAATAGTGTCAGCAATCTTGAGGAAAAAAAAAAAAAAGTTGGGGGGATCACAATACCTGATATCAAACTATACCACATAGCCATTGTAATCAGAACAGTCTGGTACTGGCATGAGAACAGACACTTAGATCACTGGAACAGAATAGAGAGCCCAGAAATAAAACCAAGTCTCTATGGTCAATTAATATTAGACGAAGGGAGCATGAGCATACAATGGAGTAAAGATAGTCTCTTTAATAAGATGTGTTGGAAGAATTGGACTTGTACATGCAAAAAAAGAAAAAAGAAACTAGACCACCAACTTACAACATATACCAGAATATATTCAAAAAGTATAAAAGACTTAAATGAAGTCAAGATATCATAAAAATTGTAGTGGAAAGCATAGGCAATAAAATTTCAGATATATCATGTAGCAATACTTTTTGCCAGTATACAGTCTAAGGCAAGGGTGATAAAGAAAAAAAATAAACAATTGGGACTATATCAAGATAAAAAGTTTCTGCACATACAAAGAAAACATCATCAAAATGAAAAGGGAACTGACTCAATGGGATACCATATTTTTCAATGATACATCAGGCAAGGGTTGATCTCAAAAATATACAAAGGATTCATATGACTCAACACCAGGAAAACAAACAGTCCAATTAAAAAATGGACAAAGGACCTGAACACACACTTCTCTAAGGTGGACATATAAATGACCCATAGACTTATGAAAATATGCTCAACATCATTATTCATTGAGCAAGTAATGAAAACCACAATAAGATATCACCTCACATCTGCCAAAATGACTATCATGAATACATCAACAAACAAATGCTAATGAAAATGTGGAGAAAAAGGCACTGTTGGTGAAAATGCAGACTAGTACAGCCTCTGTGGAAAATAGTATGGAATTTCCTCAAAAAATTAAAAATGGAACTGCCTTTTGACCCAGAAATTCCGCTCCTGGAAATATACCCTAAGAATCCTGAAACACCACTTCAAAAGAATTAATGCACCCCTATGTTCATAGCAGTGCTATTTACAATAGCTGAGATTTGGAAACCTAATCTTAAGTGTCCTAAGTGTCCATCAGTAGATGAGTGGATCAAAAATCTGTGGTACATTTACACATAGGAATACCATGCTGCAGAACAAAAGGAATTTCTATTTTTTAGGACATCATGGAGGGAACTGGAGACAATTATGCTAAGTGAAATAAGCCAGTTGGTGAAAGACAAATACCATACGATCTCACTTATAGGAGGAATCTCATGAACAAAATAAACTAATGAGCAAAATATATCCAGAGACATAGAATCATGGAATGAACTGACTGCTGTAAGAGGGGAGGGAGGAACAGAGGGACTGACTGAAAGAAGATGAAGTTATTCATCAAAGAAAATATATGAAGGACTCACAGACATGGACAACAATGTGGGGACTGATTATGGAAGTTGGCGAGGGCTAGACAGAGGAGGGCAAAGAGAAAAAATTGAGAAAACTCTAATAGAATAAACAAGAAAACATTAAAAAATAAACAAAACAAAAATATAAACCTTCCCTGAAATATAATTTACACATAATATATGCATTAGTTTTAATTGGATAGTTCAATAAGTTTTGACAAATACATACACCACAAATGACCACCAAAATCAATTTTAAAAATAAAAAAGACACCAAAAAAAGAAGAAAATTTGTTTCTTGTTTCTTAGTGAAATCTGCTTTTGTTTGATTTAAGTATTTTTCTTATAGTCCCTGTTTATTTTTTTAATATCAGCATTAATATTATACATATAATGTCTGCATGTGTATATATATATATGTGTATACAAATATATACCTACATATGTACATATATTCAGAAAAAATCCATAATATATTTAAATTAAAAGTAATCTGACAAACTATGACCATAACATATTTTAATTTTTCTCACTTCTATGCACAAACACACATATATGTCTAATTATTTTTGCTATATAGAACTTCTTTGCATGATTTTACAATAAATGTATTAAAATAATCCTAAATTGATTGTCATTTAAGTTGTTTACAATGTTTTGCTATTATGAACATTATAGCCAGACAGAAATACTTGTCTATGCAAATATATAAATGTATGTGCATATATACTCAACCACACAGTCATATATAGAAAATGGCTATAATTCAAGGACTCATCAGTACAAGAAAAATGTGCTTCTCAGAATGCATCTTAAAATTGTTAGCATTTTACTGAATTGAATGTAAGTTGAGTAAAATAATTTGTCTTTTTTGTCAAGCCTAAAACAAATCCACAGAGCAAAACAACAAAAAAAATTAACTTCTACATTTCCCACACTATTCTTGCCCTCCCCCTGTCTATTTTCTACCCACTGTCTATGCTACTTATTCTCTGTACCATTTCCCCCTCTCTCCTCCTCCCAGTCCCCTCTTGCTAACCCTCCATGTGATCTCCATTTCTGTGTTTCTGTTCCTGTTCTAGCGGTTGGCTTAGTTTGCTTTGATTTTTGTTTTAGGTATGGTTGTTAATATCTGTGAGTTTGCTATCTTTTTATTGTACATGTTTTTTTATCTTCTTTTTCTTAGATAAATCCCTTTAACATTTCATATAATAAGGGCTTGGTGATGATGAACTCCTTTAACTTGACCTTATCTGAGAAGCACTTTATCTGCCCTTTCATTCTAAATGAGTGCTTTGATGGATAGAGAAATCTTGGATGTAGGTCCTTGACTTTCATAACTTGGAATACTTCTTTCCAGCCCCTTCTTGCCCATAAGGTCTCTTTTGAGAAATCCGCTGACAGTCTGATGGGAACTCCTTTGTAGGTGACTGTCCCCTTATCCCTTGCTGCTTCTAGGATTCTCTCCTTCATTTTAATCTTGGCTAATGTAATTATGATGTGCCTTGGTGTGTTCATCCTTGGTCCAACTTCTTTGGGATTCTCTGAGCTTCCTGGACTTCCTGGAAGCCTTTTTCCTTTGCCAGATTGGGGAAGTTCTCCTTCATTATCTTTTCAAATAAGTTTTCAATTTCTTGTTCTTCCTCTTCCCTTTCTGGTATCCCTATGATTCAGATTTTGGAATGTTTAAAGATGTCCTGGAGGTTCTGAAGCCTTTTCTCATTTTTCTGAATTCTTATTTCTTTATTCTGTTCTGGTTGAATGTTTTATTCCTTCTTCTGCTCCAAACCCTTGATTTGAGTCCTGTTTCTTTCCTGTCAATGTTGGTAACCTGTAGATTTTTCTTTATTTCACTTTATGCAATCTTCCTTGCTGCCTGGGTGTTTTTGATGCTGTTGAAGTACCCAGTGAGTTCCTGGGACATCCTGATAGCCAGTGTTTTGAACTGTGTATCTGATAGTTTGGCTATCTCTTTGTTGCTTAGTTGTATTTTTTCTGGAGCTTTGATTTGTTCTTTCATTTGGGCCACACTTTTTTTGCCTAGGTGTGCCTGTTACATAGTAAGTGGTGGAGCCTTATTTGTTCACTAGGGCAGGGTAACCCACGTTAACTTTTTGTGATATTGTATATGGGGGCAGGTCTGAGAGGGAACAGTGCCTCCTGCTCTGCTCTCTGTTGGTTTCCAGTCACTTCCCCTGCTACCCACAAGCAAATTGGGTACTTCTGGCGCTGATTCCCAGGGGGGTGGGTTTTGTGTATGTTCAGGATCCTGTAGGTTTCTTCAAAAAACTCTCCTGTGAGGCTGGCAGTTTCTCCTGCTGCAGCCTTCAACACCTAGAGGTGTTTTCAGTCAGAGGCTGTGAGGCTCTATTCCCGGTACTGGAACTCTGGGTTGTGTGGTCTCTCTCACTCCCCAGTTGTCCCATGCAAATATGGGACCACCCGGTCCACAAGCCACTGCCTTGTCCCGTCTGCCAGACACCGCCATGCCTGCCTGGGTCCTTCAACCACCACCTTGCTGGGTGTTCCCTGCACCTGGCTGCCTGTCTCCACCCCTCCTACCAGTCTGGATGAATGTTTCTTCTTTAACTCCTTGGTTGTTGGACTTCCATACAGTTCCATTTTCTGTCAATTCTGCTTTTTTTTTTTAAATTTGTTGTTGTCCTTCTTTTGGTTGTGTGAGGAGGCACAGTGTATCTATGTACACCTCCATCTTGGCTGGAAGTCTAATATAGTTATTTTCTTGAGTCTACAGCAAAACACTGCATCAAGAGTGTTCTTAAGTTCTTCAGCAATGGAAAAACTACCTCCAATCAGCTACATCAAAATGTCCTGATTTGTCAATTAATAGTCATTATCATTGATGTTACCATTATTATTGATTTCCTTACCTCTATGATGTACTGTTTTACATATTTTCTGCTTTCAGCATGTGTTATTGTCATAATTAGAAAAATGTACTACAACAAAAATACAAGCTGGTTAGGAACACTTTATCAAGTATATGATTGTCTAACTACTATGCTGTGCACTGAAAATTAATACAAAATAATATTGAATATAAACTGTAATTGAAAAATAAAATGTAAAAATGCACAAGACAGTACAGATGGAGTTTAAATATATGGATGAATAGCCATTGGTCAGCTCTGACTTCTGCAGCCCTTACTGTCCAAAAGTACCCTGAGGAATTGACCTGCTTAAGTAAATTGGAGGCAAATCTTGTTTTACTCACCTATGTATCTGTTAAATAGAGCTGCCTGTTGTAAAGAGTTCAGGGGGACTAAGCTGGTCTACAGGCTAATATATATTTGCTCATATTCCCAACCCCTGCAAATAGTCAACATATAATCTTTATAATTTGGCCTAGACTATGATTCAAAAAATCAATGACTCTATCACAGAACTTCTTCACCAGCTCTCGAACTGAACCAGGTTAAACTGGTCTGCCCACTGCTCTGACTGGGAGAAAGCAGCACAGCTCAACTTCTCTTTCAATTTCTTATTCAGGCTCCATGGACACCTCCCAGGAGGGAAACCTCTGACAAGTGGATATAAGCAACACACAGGAAATTTCACTGAGAGAGGTATATTAAGGTAAAAGGAAAGTTTCAGGCATTTGTGGGGCTTGTTTAGTGAGAGTCAGAGAATGTCTTAGGTACTTTGCAGAGTTTAGTATTTATATCCTGGAAGATGACTTCCTTATCTTATACTTATATTCAGAACTTTGGATTTGTCTCATGGACATGCATATTACTGTCTGAGACAAGTGTCCAAATAATCTGGGCAACTGGTGAAGGAGACTGATGTGTTGGTTTTGAGTTGTATGTAACAAAAAAGTGAAAGAGTCCTCTTCTTAGGAGGTGTACACCTGTGACTTGCACTTACTCACTGAAACTCACCCATGACAGAATGAAAAGTACAAGGAATCACAAAGAAGGATTCAGCTTTGATACAAGGTATTTGGATTCACCCCAAGTACAGACCCCAGCAAAAGCCTCTCTGGTCTTTAAAGAGGATGAGGTTAGATGGCCCCTGAGAAGCTGACTGGGATCCATCATCATAGTTTTACTGTATTTTGCTGTATATAACATGCAATCACATTTTAGTACTATCCAGGTATAATGCACAGCCTTTTGTAAAAATTTGGGCAAAAAAAGTGCACATTATTCATGGTGAAATATGGTACCTCCCATTGGACCCACTTTCTGCTCTGCCACCATTTAATACTATAAGTTTCAAATAGCACCTTCCTGAGTATGGCAGCTTTAGGTTTGTTTTTGTTTGTTTATTTATTTGCTTTGTTCTATTCCAGGGTTTTTTTTGGCTCTTAGTTTATACATACACTATTCCTCTACACAAAATACCTTTACCCATTCTGTTCTTCTTGAAATACCTGGTAGGTAGAAGTTAGAAAATGCAGGAGGAGGATGGAGGGAGGGGGTCCACAGTGTCCCACCAAAAAGCCAGTAAATAGCCTTGGTTAATTACCTTCCTCAGGTCACTATCTGTTTTAGGAGGGAGTCCATACTGCTTATAGAAGAAGCCCATAAATAACTTTGGGTAACTGCCTCAACTTTGATTAACTGCCTCCTTTAAAACAAGATGACCAAATGTGGTCTGGAGCAAAATAAGAATCTGGGTTAACAACCCTCTACCCATGCACATATTTAGGTGGTCACCACCCCACCCAGGGGAAGCTGGCACCACCTTTACCCACTGATCAATATGTAACTGTCATCCCATCCTGCCGTCTACGTAAGTCCTCAGGATAAAGGGACCAGGGGACTATGCCTTTCTCACCCACCTTGGCAAGGCCCATTCTCTTCCTTGAGAAGGTATTACCACTAATAAACTCTGCTTGTATACTAACTGACTTGCTGATCTTTAATTCTTTACTGTATCAGCAAGAAGAACCGAGTTTTCCCACAATATACCTATTCACCTTAAACACATAGCATGGCAACTCCGGTTGCCTAGAAATGGATTGCTTGTACATCACTTATTATTACCATTTTTTAAGATTTAAGTAAGGCCAGGTTTTAAAAATATTTTATTTATTTATTTTTAGAAAGAACAGAAGGGAGAAAGAGAGGGATAGAAACACTGATGTGAGAGAAAAACATTGATTCTTGTCTCCTGTACATGGCTTGAGATGGGATAGAATCTGCAACCCATGTGCCCTGAAGGGAATCAGATCTGTGACCTATGCTCTTCAGAACAATGCTCAAGCAACTGAACCACACTGGTCAGGGCATGTGCATCACTTATTAAAGGGGAATTTTTTGAGGGAAACTCTGTAAGGGAGTGAAGAGAGTGGCAGAGTGAACGGGAAAGATCTGTGTAAGGATATGGTCTTGAGTAATCTAGAATGTCCTAATGCACAGAGATCTCTGGATCCATATCACCACCTGAGGCAACAGGACCCATGTTTTGTATTTTCAATCAGTCTTTAGCTGTGGTATGCCTCCTGAGCAAGTTGAAATTTATAGGCTGAGGGAGGAAAGGAATAGCTGTAAGTCCTCAGTAACCAATACTTAAGGGTAGCAGGCAAGTGCACCAGCCTGGTCAACAGACTCTGGGTGAGATACAACAGTGTCTTCCATGCTTGTTCTGATCTATCATGTGTGTGGTGCTGTGACAAGTAGATACAGAAAATAAGTTAATGCAGAAAGAAAAAAAGAAATAGAAATCAATCTTAAGAGCAGTTTACTTTTTCTTTTATTGTTATATATTTTTCAAATATACTGTATTTTGCCATATATAAGGCATGCCCACATTTTTGGCCCAGACTTTCATTAAAAAATCTTTTGTTTTAATTTTTTAAATTCAATTATTTATTTATTTATACTTAGAAACAAAGATGATTATTGTATTCCAGGGTATTATTTTGCATACAGATATTATTTTCTAGAGTTATACTTTTAACACATAATCATAAGTAAAAGAACTAAAAACATTTATATAGATAAGGAATTAGTGCAACCCATAAATAATGCACATCCTTATTTTTCCCTCAAAAATTTGGGCAAAAAAATGTGCATTATACATGGCAAAATACAGTAGCTACTTGGCCATTATTTAAAAATATTTATTTCCCCACAGATCAGCATATTTTTTGTTTTAGAAAAATACATAATTTCTCAATTAATATCCTCCAACTAAATGGAATCTTGCTTTTCATGGAGCTTTAGACACGTGACAGTTTGTTTTCCAACTAAAAATAAATAATCCATTACAGCATTTTTCAAGAAATGAATAGTTGTATTTTCACCAGATGGCTCCAAGCAGTTACTGATAAAATTGAACCAAGATTGAATAGGACAAAAGTAGTTGCAATTTCACTAGATGGTATGTCTTTTTAGAGACAGTCCTAAGGCACTAGACTATGAGGAGATGAATCATCTCCTCAAATATCTATTGCTGTATGAAAACAAAATGCATATGGATTTTCCTGGAACCTGTCCTGCAGTTTCATAATCACATTAGCTGCTGAAAGATTTAGAGAAATGGTTGGATATCTACACATGCAGTATTTCCCTACACATCTTCAAAGCTATCTTTACTATCTTGATGAATTCTTTCTTTGGGTAATAAAGGAACAATATCCTACAGGAAAAAAAAGAAGGAAGAAAGAAAGAAAGAAAGAAAGAAAGAAAGAAAGAAAGAAAGAAAGAAAGAAAGAAAGAGAAAGAAAGACAGACATTAACTCTGTCACTGTCCCCATAGAACAAAGCTCATGTGTTGAGTGCAAACACAACTTGGATCACACAGATGAAAGAGAGCAATATCAGAATCAGGAATTATTATTTGTAAAGCATTATTTACTAAAATTACTGGGCTCTGAACACAATTTTTACACAGATCCCTTTCTGTGCCCTTTTCACCAATGTACTAATTAATATATATTCAGCACAGTGTTTTCTTCCTTTGATATGAATGTACAGTCTTCTGTTGGCTGAAAACTCCAATAGTCACTAGCAGGAAAAAGGGAGAAAAGCAGTAGCATCCACTTTTAGTGGATTTTTTTTTAACATTTTAGATATAAAGGAACTTCACAAAATACTTTAACTATGACTCTGAGCTCACTCTATCTTCCACTAACTAAATAAATTTACTTTCTTGTCTTACTGGGAGTGCAAATCCTCCCAAGGCCTAAAAATGCCCTGGGATCTCAGAAAGCATCAACTTGGAGACTTCTCTCTTTTTAGTGGTGTTACTAGTCCCCACAGGAAACTCTTGAGGTAGATGTTGTTGCAGATCCAGGGCTCTTTTGAAACCCTATTTGTATCACATGATTCTTTGGAGATTCCAGGACCCTGTTCTCTGGGTCCACCTCTCTTCGACAGTTATGTATTCATCATTTCTGATATACTGCCAATTTATCAGAGAGCTGCCACTAAGGAGTTGTGTTTCTGGGCTTGCAGTTTGAGGCCCTTGGTGGCATTCTGTTATTACTCAGGCAAAGAGCTACTGAATCCTTGTTTCTTTCAGAGAGACTGTCTTCTCCATAAACATCAATCTCTTCAATAAACGCAGGCTTTTACAAAGGTAGGATTGTGGATTGACTTAAAAGTGCTTTCCTTTTTCCACCTTTAATAAAAGTGCAAGATCATAATAATTAAAAAATGAAATTTATTTTTTTTTAAAGTGTGACTATAGGGAATGAGTAGGGAATGAAGTGATGGAAGACTGGAAGGGAAAATGCAGAGGAAAGATAAAAATTGATCCTTCACATATCCTCTTACCTTGATGGAAACAAAAACACAATAGATGACTTTCAAAAAGTATTATTCATCAATTAGGGGAGAAAAAAGTGTAATACTAATTTGTTTTTATATCCTTCCAGCTTTTATTCTTTCCATTCTTAGTGTGAGTGTACATTTATGCAACACAAAATGGAGAGCAATCTGGCACATACATGTCAAAATTACAAATGTTTATGCTCTTTTACTCAGTAATTCTACGCTAGCAAATTCATGTTGCATTTCAAACTATCCCTAAGAAACTATAAGCATCTACGTGACAGCATTTTTTGAAATAACAAAAGATAGAAATAACATCAACAGGCAACCAGTTCAATAAATATTGTACATTTATATAATATAATAATTTGTAGTCATGGAAAAGTAGAAAGCTCTTTATATAAGGATGAGCAAAAATAGATTTACAGTTGTGAGTACATGAAACACAGAATTTGTTCTTGTATTATTATTTATTTATTAATTATTGTATTATTGTATAATTGCTGTATTGTATTAACTATAAACCTACTTTTGCCTGCCCCTGTATATTAATATGGAATGCTATCAGGATGTTAAAGTAACATTTTTAGAAGTGTGGACTTTAAAGCTGGATATGAACAAGGGAGACTTAACCTCACTGCATATCATTTTTCTTATTTGAAAAATGAAGATGACAATATTGCTCCACTCATATGATTGTTGTGAGGATTATATGAATAAATGCTGGAAAGGGGGTTCGAATAGGACCTGACAAATAGGTTAGTGCTATAAAACCATTAGCTATTTTCAGTCCTGACCATTAAGTGGGGGAGGGTGTCAAAACTGTGAAATATAAATGCACATTTTTACTGATGTTTTAATATAATACATTGGATGGTTGTTCCAAAAACCATAAACCTTAGTTGCTTATAGGGAGGAAAATTGAATTGAGTATTAGGAAGTGAAACTTTTCAATGTATGCCATGTTAATGCATTTCTAAAACAGATTATCTTAATTTATTACTTATTCAAAATTAAATAAATACAAAAAATAAATAAGACAATGTTTGCCTTTCCTGTTATAAAATTGCAAAAAAGAGTTCATGATGCATCTAATTCTTTTGCTACTATATTTTATATTAATTTCTCTGAAATATACTTATTCTTTAATTTATTTTTGTTCAGTTACATTTGTCCTGCCCTTTTCCCCATTGCTCACCCCTACCCTGCCCACCCACTCACACAACAATTCCCCCATTGTCCATGCCCATGAGCCTTCTATTTGTGTTCCTTTGCTTGCTCCTGTCCCTTCTTTTCCCTGTTATTTCCACTCTCCCCTCTGGTCACTGTCAGTGTGTTCTTTATTTCCAAGTCTTTGGTTCTATTTTGCTCACTTGTTTTGTTGATTAGGTTCCACTTATAGGTGAGATCATATGGTATTTGTCTTTTACCACCTGATTTATTTCACTTAGCATAACGCTCTCAGGTTCCATCCATGTGGTTGTGAAAGATAGAAGTCCCTTCTTTCTTTCTACTGTATATTATTCCATTCTGTAAATGTATAACAATTTTTTGATCCACTCATTTATTAATAAGCACTTAGGCTGTTTCCAGCACTTGGCTCTTGCAAATAACGCTGCTACAAACATTGTAGTTCATAGGTTGTTTTGAATTGGTGATTCAGGATTCTTAGGGTATAGTCCCAGCAGTGGGATTGCTGGATTGAAACACAGTTCTATCTTTAATTTTTCAAGGAAATTTCATACTGTTTTCCTCAGTGGCTGTACCAGTCTGCATTCCCACAAATGGTGTACTAGGGTTCCCTTTTCTCCACAACCTCACCAGCACTTGTTTGTTGATTTTTTAATGATGGGTATTTTGACCAGTGTGAAGTGGTATCTCATTGTGGTTTTATTTTGCATCTCTTTGATGACTAGTGATGGTGAGTATTTTTTCATATATCTATGGGCCTTCTGTATGTTCTCTGTGGAGAAGTGTCTGTTCAGGTCCTTTGCCCATTTTCTAATTGGATTATCTGTCTTCCCAATGTGGAGTCATGTGAGTTCTTTATACATTTTGGAGATCAAACCCTTGACTAAGGTATCGTTGGGAAATATGTTTTCCCATGCACTTGATTACCTTTCAGTTTTGTTGATTTTCTTTATCCATGAAAAAGGATTTTAGTTTGATGTAGTCCCATTTGCTTAGTCTTTCCTTTATACCCCTTGCTCCAGTGGATGTATAGGTAAAAATACTGCTGCCTGGGATATCTGAGATTTTCCTGCCTATGTTCTCCTTTAGGACTTTTATGGTGCCATGACTTATATTTAAGTCTTTTATCCACCTTGAGTTTATTATGGTGTATGAAGTAAATTGGTGATGAAGTTTCTTTTTTTTTTTTTTTTGCATTTAACTGTCCAGCTCTCCCAACACCATTTGTTGAAGAGGCTATTATTACTCCATTTTATGTTGCTACCTCATTTGTCAAATATTAATTGACCACAAAGACTTCAGTTTATTTCTGGGCTGTGCCCTTGATCTATATGTCTGTTCTTATGCCAGTACCAGACAGTTTTGATTGCAATGGCCTTGTAATACAGTTTGATATCAGGTATTGTGATCTTTCCTACTTTGTTCTTCTTTCTCAAAATTGCTGAGACTCTTTGGGGTTGTTTATGTCTCCATATAAATTTTTGAAATATTTGTTCTATATTTGTGAAATGTGTCACTGGCATTGTAATAGGGATTGTGTTGAATTTGTAAGTCATTTTGAATAGTGTGGGCTTTTTAATGTTGTTACTTCTTCCAGTCTATGAACATGGTACATGCTTCCATTTATTTGCATCCTGCTCAATTTCTTTCTTCAGTGTTGTTTAGTCTTCTTTTTTAAAATTTGTATTTATTTATTTATTTACTTACTTATTTATTTATTGTTGCTCAAGTGAAGTTGTCTCTATTTTCACCCCACCTCGACCCCCCAACCCCATGCATCCCTGCCTCCCACTCTCCAACCTGCCACCTTTGGCTTTGTCCGTGTGTCCTTTATACAGATTCCTTACTGGACCTACCCTTATTTTCCCCCATTATTTCTCTCCCCTCTGCCCTCTTCCCTCTGGTTACTGTCAGTTTGTTCTTTAATTCAATGTTTCTGGTTATATTTTTGCTTGCTTCTTTGTTTTGTTAATTAGATTCCACTTATGGGTAATATCATATGGTATTTTTCTTTCACCTCCTGGCTTATATTACTTAGCATAATGCTCTACCTTTCCATCTGTGCTGTTGTGAAGGATAGCAGCCCTTTCTTTCTTTCTGCTGTGTCATATTCCATTGTGTAAATTGAGTAGAGTTCTTTTGCCTCCTTGGTTAGGTTTATTCCTAGTTACTTTATTTTTCTTTTTGCTATAATAAATGGGATTTTTCCCCCTAATTTCTGTCTCTTTCTTTAAAAAAGTCTTTATTTATTTACTTTATTAGAGAGAGGGGAAAGGAGGAGAGAGAGAGAGGGAAAGAACTCTCAATGTGTGAAAGATACATGAGTTGTTACCTCTCGCACATCCCCAAGCAGGCACCTTGCCTGAAACACAGTCATGTGTCCTGACCAGGAATCTAACCAGCAAGACTTTGGTTCGCAGGCCTGCACATAAGCCAGTGAGCCACATCAGCCATGGCTAATTTCTGTTTCTTGTATTTCACTTTTGGTGTACAAAAATGCCTTTGATTTCTGAATATTGACTTTGTTTGTATCCCCTGGTTTTGCCAAATTCATTTACTAGGTTCAGTAGTTTTTTGGTGGAGTCTATGGGGTTTTCTATGTATACTATGTCATCTAAAAACAATGACAGTTTTATTTCCTCCTTTCCAATTTAGATGCTGTCTCTTTCCTTTTATTGTCTGATCTCTGTGGCTAGAACTTCCAACACAATATTGACTAGAAATGGTGAAAGCAGACACCCTTGTCTTGTTCCTGATCTTAGTGGGAAAGCTTCCAGTTTTTGCCCATTGAGTATGATTTTGGCTGTAGGTTTCTCATATATGGCCTTGATTATGTTAATATATGTTCCCTCTAGTCCCCACTTTGCTGAGTATTTTTATCATAAATAAGTACTGTACCTTAACAAATGCTTTTTCCACATCTACTGATAAACTCATGTGATTTTTATCTTTCATTTTGATTTATGTGATGTATCACTTTTACTGATTTGAAAATATTGTGCCATCATTGCACCCCTGGGATGAATCCCACTTGGTCATAGTGTATGATCTGTTTAATGTATTGCTACATCCAGTTTGCTAATATTTTGTTGAGAATTTTAGCATCCATATTCAGCAGAGATATTGGCTCGTAGTTTTATTTCTTTGTTGTCTCTTTATCTGGTTTTGGAATTCAGATATTACTGGCCTTATATGAACAGTGTGGGAGTGTTCCCTCTTCTTGGATCTTTTGGAATATTTTGAGAAAAATCAGGGTTAGCTCTTCTCTAAATGTTTGGTAAAATTTTCCTGTGAATCCGTCCAGCCTAGGGCTATTGTGTGCCAGGAGTTTTTTGATTACTGCTTCAATTTCACGAGTTGTAATCAGTCTATTTAGGCTTTCTGCTTCTTCTTGATTCAGTTTGGGAGGATTATATGTTTCTAGAAATCTGTCTATTTCACTAAGGTTTTCAAATTTCTTGACATATAATTGATCATAGTAATTTCTTATTATCCTTTCTATATCTGTGATATTGGTTGTAATTCTGCCTCTTTCATTTCTGATTTTATTTACTTGGGTCATCTCACTTTTTTTCTTGATGAACCTGGTTAAAGACTTGTCAATTACCTTTATCTTTTCCAAGAATCAGCTCCAGGATTTACTGATCTTTTGGATTGTTCTTTTAGTCTCTATGTCATTTAATTCTGCTCTGATCTTGATTAATCCCTTTCTTCTATACTCTCTGGGTTTTGTTTGTTATTGCTCCTTTAGTTTTTCTAGATGTAGGATTAAGTCGTTAATTTGAAATTTCAATCTTTTTTAGGTAGGCTTGTATTGCTATGAACTTTCCTCTCAGGATTGCTTTTGCTGTGTTCCATAGGTTTTGGGTTGTTGTTTGTTCATTTTCATTTGTATCCAGAAACTTTTTGATTTCTTCCTTCATCTCATTGTTTACCCATTCATTGTTTTATAACATGTTATTGAGTCTCCATGTGTTTGACTGTTTTTGAGCTTTTTTCTTGAGGTTGGTTTCTAGTTTCAAACCTTTGTGGTCTGTGAAAATGCTTGATATGATTTCAATTTTCTTCAATTTGTTTAGGCTTGTTTTGTGTCCTATCATGTGGTCTATCTTTAAAAATGTTTTATGTGCATTTGAAAAGAACATATATTTTGCTTTTGGGGGGGTGAAACATTACACACACACACACACACACACACACACACACACAATTAAGTCCATTTGATCTAGTATGTCATTCAGTGCCACAATGTACTTGTTGATTCTTTGCTTGGAAAATCTATCCATTGTTGACAGTGGGGTGTTTAAATCCCCTACTATAAGTGTTCTGCTGTCTACATCTTTCTTGAAGTCCTTCAAGGTTTTCCTTATATATTTGAATGTTCTTATGTTGGGAGCATATATGTTTATAATGTTTATAGCTTTCTGGTAGATTCTTCCCTTTAGAATTTTCTAAAAGGGAATTTTCTTCCCTTTTAGATGAAATGAATTTTTTGTCTCTTTTCATGGCCTTTGTTTTGAAATCTATTTTGTCTGACATGAGTATCGCTACCACAGCTTTTTTCACTGTCCATTTGTTCATAATATTTTTTTTCCAAGCCATCACTTTCATTTTGTGTAGGTCTTTTGTTGTGAGGTAGGTATTTCATAGACAGTATATATGTGGGCCATGTTTTCTTATTCATTCATCTACCCTATGTCTTTTAGTTGGAGTGTTTAATTCATTTACATTTAACGTTACTACTGATAGGTATTTATTCATTGCCATTTTTTCCCTTTTGTACCTGTGATCCTCTCACTCTCTATCTTCATCTTCATAAAGCAGACCCTTTAGTGTGTCTTGCAATGCTGGTTTGGTGGAGGTGTATTCTTTTAATCTCCTTTTGTCTGGGAAACTCTTCATTTCACCTACCATCTTAAGTGACAGCCTACTGGGTAGAGTAGTCTTGGTTGCAGGCTCCACTTTTCATTCTTGGAATATTTCTTGCCATTTCCTTCTGGCTTGTAGTGTTTCAGCAGCTGCTAGGCTTCTCGGAGCTCCCTTGTATGTTATTATCTATTTCTCCCTTGCTACCTTTAAGATTGTCTCTTTGCCTTTAAAATTTGGCCTTTCAATTATGATGTGTTTTGGAGTAAACCTCTTTGGGTTCATCTTGATTGAGTCCCTCTGTGCTTCCTAAACTTGCATGGCTTTTCCCCTCTCCAGGTTAGGGAAGATTCCTGTCGTTATTTTTTTCAAACTGGTTTTCTATCCCTTATTCCTTTTCTTCTCCTTCTGGTATCCCTATGATTTGAATATTCTTATATTTCATGTTGTCCTAAAGTTCCCTTAAGCTATTCTCATGCTCTTAGCCATTTTTCATGTTGTTCCTCTACCTGGGTGTTTCTTTCTGTCTTGTCTTCCAGCTCAAAAATTCAGTCCTCTGCTTCATCCAGCCTGCTTGTAATACCTTCTAACATACTTTTTATTTCAGATATTATATTCTTCATTTCTTCCTGGTTCTTGTTTATCATTTCTATTTCCTTTTAATGCTGTTGTAGTTCCTTGTAGTTGTCACTGAGTTCCTTGAACATCCTTATAATGATTATTTTGAATTCTGTGTCTGATAGTTTGCTTGCCTCAATTTCTTTTAGCTCTTTTACTGGTGAGTCTTCCATTCTTTTAGAGTGGGGGTTCTTTCTTTGTTTGTCCATTTTAGGTGACTCTTTTTGTCTGTTTCTGTATCTCAGGATGTTCTGCTTTGCCAGCTTTCTTTGTGGGGTGGATTTCTGTGGTAGGAATTTGTAAGACTCAGTAGTGTGTTCTCTTTGATCACCTTGTCTGGGTGCTCTAGGGTTGCCCTTTCTTCTGTTTGTATGGGCTCTCTTGTAGTACTTGGGTTTTACTTGTTGGTTGCTTCCTTTTTGGTGGGTTCTTCCTCCCAGTTGACTTACTTGTAGTCACAACTCCCACCTTGTCTTGTATCCTGTTGCACAAGTGTTGGTTAACAAAGACAACCAACTTGTTCCAGCAAAAAGAACAGCCCTAAGACATTGCAATCTCAACTACAATTGAACAAAGATTAATAAAGTTGAAGAAAGATTATGGATATTATAAGATATGATAAAGGGAATATGAGATGACTAAAAGGGGGAAAATGTTATTGAGTAGTCAGAGGGAGGTGAGTTGATAAGAGTACATGTAGAATCGAGGCAATAAAAGGAAGAGAACAAAATTTAAAACATAAATAAAATATTAAAGTGCAATGGAAACAATGGGGTAAGAAAAAGGAAGAGTATATTATGAGGTTTGAAATAAAACTGTAAAGGTATTGGACCAATAGGAGCAAAATTACAGAAAGACCAGAGCAGGATTGATAGTAATGACAGCTGAATAAAGTTTAATAAAGTAGAATGGGAATAAGAATATTGTACAAGAGCAAAAAGTGAACATGAGATGTTTACTGAAAAGAAAAATGACTTTGAGAAGATGGAGTAAGCAAACTAATAAGACTGTGGAGGGGCTCCACTCGCAGAGCTCCATCCATCCACCACAGATGAAAATAAAACTACCAAGACATGATCTGCTTGGGGAGGAGAGGTAGCAAATCTCTCAAAGGAGAAGGGCCAAGAGTTCCTTCCTCAATGGTTTTTATTAGGTTTGTAATACACAGGAATACAGCTCATCAATCAATGTCATCAATCAATGTCAGGTGGCAAGGATCAAACAATAGATAACATTTCAAAGAACTCTGAGGGTTTAATTGAGTCAGGGTCTGTCAGCCAAGGGCTTACAAAACTTTGGGAGACAAACTCATTTCCTACTTGGACCCTTAATCATTTAAATGAGAGCACTCTTAGCAAAGCAGGTTTCATAGGACTTTACAAATTCTTTCTTATGCCCCATCACCTGGGAGCCTGCTTTGGCCAGCACAGGGTTGCACTGCCCTCCATCATAGTTTCAGGCTTAAGTGGATTAAGACCAGGAAGCCAGAGATAAGGAAAACTTCTCCCAGACCAATTGAGGACTCAGGCTATGTCAGGATAGTTGGGGGGTGAATGTCCATCACCCCCTCTTTGCTGCAGCCCCAGGAGTCCTTCCTTAAGGGCCTTCCAAGTGGTTGTGCCTGGCTTAGGTGACCCCTCCCTTGAGGGAATCTTACCCCTCATTGGCTAACCTAGCAAGCATTGGGGGCCAGTTATGGATGAAGCAGAAGCGGTGCTCCTGCCAGGGAGATAAGCTTTGTCTCCTTAGTGGCTCACAGTCCGAAGGTTGCTCACTCAGCCTTAGCCATGGGGTGGGGGTTACAACTCCTGCAACCAGGCAGAATGGTTCCCAACATAAGACTAAAGAGTAAAGCCCAGTTTGAGAGAGGGGAAGAAAAAAAGAAAAATAATGAAATAAAATTACTCACTCAACTGATCGGAGGTAGGAGGAAGGTGAAATGGAGTAAGACAGGGGGAGTATTTTATGATTGGGGGAGACTGTTCACAAACAAATAGTGAACAAATAGGAGTTCTGTTGGAGAAATACAGCAATAACTGTGGTATTTTGCTCAACTAGCTACTGTTTATAAGAGGTGGAAAAGAAATAAGATTCTTATAAGAAGGGAAAAAGAATGTGAGCTGATTTAAGAAAGAAGGATGCTTATGCAAGGTTAGATGGAGGAGAAATAGTGAGAGTAAGGGATAGGAACATGAAGTAGTGTGAGAGAAAGAGTTTTTGCCATCAGGAAGATGGCAAAATAGATTAAGACAATTGTGCCATGTGGGATTTGGAATAACAATAATATGATAAGAAGTCTATAATCTGAATAAAAAGAATAAAAAATAAAAGACCAAGAGTAGTAAGTTATTTGGAATATGAGTGAAGCGAAAGAAGAAAAATTAAAGTGCAATATGAAAGGGAAAAGAAAATGACAAAGAAACAAAAAACCTAAATAAATGAGAAGAAAGAAAAATAATGAAAGAAAATGCAAGTTCTGATGAAGAGCAAGGTGAAATTTGTCTCAGCTGTTGGTGTTCTCCTGCCTTCTTTCTGGATCTGTCTGATTTTCTCTCAGCTCCAGGTCTCACTGTCTTACTCTTGGGGGTGGAGGGAAAAGCCCCCTGCTGTTGTAAGCCTGTCCAGACACTTTTCCAGATCTTCCTGGCTCCTGTAGGAGATGGGGCGTTGGGCTCCCTTTTCCCTTTCAGGTGGTTCAGCAAGAAAGGGGACTCAGTCTGAGCTTCGATAATCACAGATGCACAGTTTCCAGCCCACACCCTCACAGTGCTGTGCAGCCTGATCTCTCCACTCTGTGCAGCTGCGCGAGGCTGGCACTGATAAACCGCCTCGCTTTGCACCTCTTTGATGAATTCATGAAGTACACTGAATGGCAGCAAATCATGCCTGCAGTTTTCCTTCCTTGTTAGTGGGGCAGCTGCACCCATGAGGTCCCTGGCCAGTGCACCTCAGTTCCCCTTTTGAAAAAAAGTCTCTTTGGGTGCTGCTGACACTCTGAGCCACCGCCCAGCTTTCCACACATTCCAACTCTCCAGCAAGTGCAGAGTTTATCTCAATCTCAGCTAGTTACAGCCCACTTTTCTCAGCTCCAGGCGCCATGAGGATGTCCCCCTCTCTTTGGCACTGTCCCAGCCACCTACTGCAACCCTGGATTGGGGGTGCTGTCAGCTGTGTGTATGTCTGCATGCCTTTTCCATGCCCCCAGCTGACTTTATGCACTCAAGTCGCTCCTGGCAGGGATCTGCAATTTGCCCGCCATAGGAGAAGAGGGAACCACTAGGCCACTATCATTCACTTGACTCTCCTCTGATGTCATCCCCTTGGCAGCCACCGTTTCTGGCACTATTCCCAGGGTCTTTCCCCATCGGCCTATAATATCTTCTTACCACCAGTTTTGAAGTGTCCTCTGCACACTTTGGCTTCCAAACCTCATGTTAACTAAGATTCTGTTGGCTGTTCACTTTGTCCTTTGGAAGATTAGCTAAGTGTCCTAGTTGGGTGCACAAGCAGTGGGCTCAGCTCCCACCTACTTTGCTGCCATCTTCTCCTCTGTGAAATTTACTTCTAATTACAATACATGTTACAGACAGTGACTCTTGTTTATTTTTCTTAAATTTATCACTCCATTTCTATAATGAGTGTTACCTTTAAGTGGTAGTTATCTATTTATCTATATATTTAAACACATTCAGATATAGCTCTATTTCTAAAATTTATTTTCTCTTATACTGATTTTCTATTTTTGTTTTATTGCATTATTCATTCCATTACCATAATTTTAAAAGACACATTAATACTTTTCCATTAGAACTGGTTTTCAATGTTATATCTTGTATCATGCTGTAAATCTTTTAATATTTAAATTACTTTTTCAAAATAATTTTAATAAAATATTTAAATAATTTAATTAATAAAATATTTAATTTATTTAATATATTTAATTAAATATTTTATTTAATATTCATGTTAATTTATTAAACATTCAGGTGAAATTGATATTGTTTCTAATAATGAGATGAAACATCAGGGAAAAGATTAGATAGATAAACAGATAGACAATAGAAAGATAGAAAACAGATGTCTTTGTGTACATGTTTTTATTTAAACATTTTAGTTAAAATTTTTATTTTGACATTATCATGGATTGAGATACAATTAGAAAAAGAAAACAATACAAAACAATCCTGTGTAAAGCTTAACCAGTTTCACCAAATGATAACACCTTTTTTGTAAAAAGACATCTTTATCCACAGTTTATGTACAATATCACAAGTAAGATACTGACAAATACAGTCAAGAAACAATATTTCATCAGCTCAAAGATCCCACATTTTGAACTTTTATAGCTGTATCTATTTCCTTCCTGTCCCCACTCCATCTGAAACCTTGAAAACCGCACTTCTAAATTTCTCATTTCAAAATGTTATAAAAATGGAATCATATAGTATGTAATCTCTTAGGATTGGGCTTTTCCTTTATTTTTTTAGTTGAGATAAAATTTACATATAATATTGTGTAAGTTTATGAATGTGTTGATTTGATACAATTATATATTGCAATATGATCACCTCCGTAGCATGAACTAACACCTCTATTACACTATATATTTTTTTTTGTGGTGAGAGCATTTAAGACCTAGTCTTTCAGCAATTTCAAAGTATATGATACTGTATTGTTGACTGTAATCACTATGCTGCCCACTAGATCTTCAGAATTTATTCATCTTCTAGGTTCAAGTTTATACCTTTTACCAATATCTCCCCACTTGCCCCACTACCCACCCATTGGAAACTACCATTCTACTCTCTGTATCTATAAATTTGTCTTTTTTGGATTCCACATATAAATGATATCATATACTATCTGTCTTTATTTAGTTTATCTCACTACAAATAATAGCCTCAAGATCCATTCATGTTGTCACAATTGGCAGGATTTCATACTTTCTCTTGATTGAATAATATTTTATTGTACACACACCAGTCACCTCTATTCATTCATCCATTGATAAGTACTTAGTACCCCACTTGACTACTGTGAATAATGATACAGTAAACATGAGAGTGTGGATAACTTAGGTGGTATATGGTATGCAAATATTTTCTCTTATTCTTTAAGTTGGCTTTTGTTGATTGTTTCTTCTCCTGTGCAGAAGCGTTTTAGTTTGATGTATTTTCATGTGTATATTTTTGCTTTTGTTTCTTGTGTTTTTGGTGTCAGATCAAAAAAAGTTTCACCAACACCATTCATTGCCAAGCAGCCTATTCCTATATTTTCTTTTCAGTGTTTTGCAGGTTTGGGCTGACACAGATCAGTTGTCTAAAGATGGCTAGGCTGCCCCTTTCCTATTCTTTTGGCTAGAGAGTGCAGGCTGTTGTTGAGACTTTTTTTCCTGGATTGTTATCTTTTTCAGCTCCAAGTCTGTGATATATGAGTCAAAAAAGAAAACCCAGAGAATTTACTACTATGCCATCCCTCATGTCCTGAGGTCTCTACCTGATACGCCTTCTTCTCTTGAACTTTCTGAGTTTTCTTATGTTTGTTTTATGCATTTTGTCCAGGGTTTTAACTGTATTTATCAGGATCAATATAGAAAGGTATGTCTATATTATCTTAAAGGAAGATGTTATATATTTCAAAATATCTTTGTTGATGTACTTATTATGATAAATTTTAAGTAATTTATATTTATGATGTTATTTTGATTAGCCTAATTTTCCATTGTGTTATATATAACTAATTATTCTGGTGAATAAAAACTATTGACTATACATGTACAGAATGTGTATTCAATCATCTTACTCAACCCTGATAGTTTCAATAGTATTTCCTTAATTTTATCAGGTATTCTGGATAGGCAATCATTTTTCTGTCGATAGAGACTATTATATTTTTTCCTGAATAATTAGTAGTCATGCTTTTTATTTCTGTTTTATTTCATTGCATTTGAGAAACTAGAGAAGAATGTTAAATAATTTTAATAATGCCAAGCTCTTCCCACTAATTTAATCATCATTGTGTCATTTCCTGTTTCCTTTTTTAAAATTTTATGTACTTTTTGGTGTTGTTCAAGTACAGTTGTCTCCATTTCCCCCCCAACAATGTCCCCCACCCCAACCATCCCTGCCTCCCATCCTCAAACCTACCCTCTTTGGCTTTGTCCATGTGTCCTTTATACATGTTCCCTGATGGCCTTTCCCCTATTTTACCCGCATTATCCCTCTCCCCCCTCCCCTATTGTTGCTGTCAGTTTGTTCTTTATTTCAATGTTTCTGGCAGTATTTTGCTTGCTTGTTTGTTTTGTTGATTAGGTTCTACTTATAGGTAGTATCATATGGTATTTGTCTTTCACTGCCTGGCTAACTTCACTTAGTACAATGCTCTCCAGATCCATTCATGCTGTCTTGAAGAGTAGGAGCTCCTGTTTTCTTTCTACTGCATAGTATTCCATTGTGAAAATGTGCCATAGCTTTTTGATCCATTCATTTACTGATGGGCACTTAGGTCACTTCCAGCACTTGGCTATTGTAAATTGTGCTGTTATTAGCATTGGAGTGTATAGATTTTTTTGAATTGATGTTTCAGGACCTAGACAGACATTTGTCCAGGGAGGATGTACAGAGCTGCCCAAAGACATACAAAAGGATGCTCAGCATCCCTAGCTATCAGAGAGATGCAAATTAAAACCACAATGAGATATCACTTCACACCAGTCAGAATGGCAATAATAAACAAATCAACAGACAAATGCTGGATAGGATGTGGAGAAAAGGGAACCCTAGTGCACTGTTGGTGGGAATGCAGACTGGTGCAGCCACTGTGGAAAACAGTATGGAATTTCCTCAGAAAACTAAAAATGGAACTGCCTTTTGACCCATCAATTCCACTGCTGGGATTGTACCCTAAGAATCCTGAAATATCAGTTCATTTCCTATTTTCTTTATTCCCCAACCCACAACAATCAGCACTCAAATGTTATCATTAAGGAGACCAGCCAACCTAATATTCTATATTCAACGGGACTTTTCTTCTTTGGTCCTACGATTTATGGTTCTCCATGCTTTCACACACATTCTTGGTTATCCTTTTATTCTTGAAACATTGAACTCTGTTATCTTTGAGAACCCTCTTGTCACTTGTCACTGCTCTTGTCACTGCTGAGCTAACTCTTCTTCCACTATCCAGCTGTTACACATTGTTTTTTTGTCAAGGTACTGTTCATTCACCCTTGCTCTTCCCTTCCATCAATGTGCTTTTCCTTACTTTGCAAATTCTCTTTGTTGAACATTGTTACTTTATCATTGTTATGCTGAAATATGTATATGTGTATATATAATGCACATATACATATGATTGTTATGCTGAATTATATACATACATACACATATATACATATACACACACATATAGTTTACCTTTTTTATACGCAGGAAATAGAAGAAAATTGACCATGATAGCAGCAAAATAGAAAATGCACAGAAATCAGCACATAAGAAAACATTACTCTTAATGTGTTCTTCACCACAGATCTTTTACTTCAGTTCTGTCATATGTGTCAGCTGTATATTTTCATCTGACTGTTCCAGATGTTCTCACACTCAAAATATTTGAAATTGACCTCTCATCTTATCCCCAGAAGTCTGTGCACACTTCCTCTTATGTTCTTTCTTTCAAGTGGTAGTAAACACATTTTCTTAGTCAATTCTATTAATGTAACTCATTGCGAGAACTCCGAGGGAATGAAGCCACCATGGGCTAAGGGCCTCGCTCTCCCATGTTCCTATATCTGTGTGTCCAAATGCTATCTCATGACCCTACTGGAAGTGGGATGGGGAGACACGGGCAGTATTCTCACACCAGAAGCTGGGAATTGCTCTCGTGGCTTGTATTTCTCAACCGCTTGTGTTAATAAGCAAGAATAGATTTGACCAGACAGAAGCACATGCCCTAAACTACACTTTCCATTCTTCAGAGGAAAAAGATGTTAGGCCTCTTTCTTGTCACCTAGAGAAGTGGCACTTTAGTAGTTGAATACCAGTTCAATTTTATGGATGTAATGAGAGCATCCATAAAAACATGTACTGTAGATGTGCCTTTATCATCAGTAGGTGATGAGGACTGTAGGCAAGGCTTCCGTGATATAGATAAGAGGCGTTTGTGTTTGGACCAGCATCTAGAAGTTGACCAAGCTCTCTCTTCCTACCATCTCCACTCTAGCAGTTTTAGCCTTTGCAGAGACAGCTTCTCTCTCCATGTTTGAAACAGTCAGGAAGGAGGAGAGGTGGCTAAAGGTGCTAGATGACTAGGAGTAGGAGTTAAACTTATTCAGTGAGGCCTGTCTAGCTGGAACTCTAGGCAGAATAATGCAGTCAGTAAAAGCACTGACTCAGGAATATAAATTCCAAACCACACTGCTTCAGTCATGCCTCTGCTATGTGAGTTTGGCCAGTTACCTAAACTCTGAGCTTTAGGTGTCTCATTTATAAAATATAGGTTATTATAGGACCTGCAGCATAGAGTTGTTGCAATGGTTAAGTGAATTTCTCCGTGTAAGGCACATATAACAGTGACTGGACATGTTCAGCAGTTAAAAACATTGGCTCTTACTGCTGCAGCATCAGGACTTCTTTGCTTCTTCACTGCTGGACCTGAGAGAATAGTGAACTTTTTTTTTTTTTTTGGCAAATCAGCTTCCTTATATCTTTTTTTTCACTATAATGTATGTTTTCCAAGAATCTAGAGCCCATTTGAGTTCTTCTCTTTCCCTCTCTCTCTATTCAAGCTCCTCATATTTCCAAGCATGTATTTCACTGATGTTATTTGCTCTCTATGTCTTTGACTCTGTTCTTTTTAAGGATTACTATTGTCACATTCTTTTTTGAATGCTATCCTAAGATCCATCTTCTGCTGAGTTATAATTCTGAACAAATCCCTTCCTGTTTAAACCTTTTCACTGGTTCCCCAGTAACTGTACAATGAAGTCCAAGCTCCTTCTATGTGGCATGCAAGGCTCTGCCTGTCTCTATCTCCTTCTTGTCAGTCCACTTGCTTCACATTCTGTGTGAGCCAGTAACACTGAGATTCTGGTAGTTTCTGGCAAATAGCCAGTGGATTGTCCCATTTGTAATTTCCTCAGGTGTTAGTTGCAGTGATAAAATAGATTGAGTGTGTGTTTATAGGCAGGGACAGGAGTTTAGATTTAAGAGTAGTTTCTTATTTTTTTTTTAATTAAGCATGGGTTGAAGTGACAATATTAAATATCATTCTCTTAAGAATACTTCTCAAAACTTAATCTCCCACCTGGGTTATTGCTCCATCTCATAGCTTATTTATCTTTACTTATGTTACTGTATAATTGTTATGACAGGCTGCACAATTTGAGAGCATGGGCTCTGGTATACTCTATGCAGGAGTATGAAGTCGATCTTCAGTTAGGAGTGGAGAAATAAATAAACTCAATTTAGTAAAAATCTTAACCACAACAATGACTAGAAGAATCTCAGTATATCTCTCCACCTATGAAATATCTCTTTGTTTTTTTATATTGTCTATTTTAATTTCCTAAGTACAAACAAAAACCAAAATAGGACTTATCTTTATTTTGTTATTTTTCTTTTATCAGGTCTGACTCAACTACTGATTATTTAAAAATAAGCTATTGATATTTAACCTATGAAAGAGTTTTTCCATTTTATCATTGTATAGAATTGAAATGGTGTGCATCACTAGTAAAGAAGATGGATATTCTGGGTTATATTTTAATAATAAAGTCTTAAAGAGAAATGTCAGACTTCCGGCCAAGATGGAGGCATAGGTAGACACACTGTGCCTCCTTGAACAACCAGAATAAGGACAACAAAAATTTAGAATAAAAAACCAACCAGTGCTGACAGAAAATTGAACTGTATGGAAGTCCAACAACCAAGGAGTTAAACAAGAAACACTCATCCAGACCAGCAGGAGGGGCAGCGTCTGGCAGCTAGGCAGAGAGGGCTCCTGGGAAAGCAGTGGCTGGTGGACTCCGGTGCCCAAGGCGGCAGCAGGCGGACCCAGCGAGAAGGTGGATTGTGGAGGGGTGTGGCCCACAAGGCACCTGGCAGACCAGGTGGTCCCACATTCACAAGCAGATAAACCAGGCAAAACTTCAGAGCGAGACAGACTGCAACCCAGGGTCCCTGCATGGGGAAATAAAGCCTCAAACCACCAATTGAAAACACCTGTGGGGGTTGAGGTGCTGAGAGAAACTCCCAGCTTCACAAGGAGTTCACTTGAGAGACCCACAGGGTCCTAGAACATACACAAGCCCACCCACCTGGGGAATCAGGACCAGAAGGGCCCAATTTGCTTGGGGAAGTAGGGAAAGTGACTGAAATATGAGAGAGAACAGAGCAAGTGCCATTGTTCCCTCTCCGACCCTCTCCCATATACAGTATCACAACCCAGCAATGTGGGTTGCCCTACCCTGGTGAACATCTAAGGCTCCACCGCTTACTATGTAACAGGGGCATCAAGGCAAAAAAAATGGCCCAAACAAAAGAGCACATCAAAGCTCCAGAAAAAATACAACTAAGTGATGAAGAGATAGCTAATCTATCAGATGCCCAATTCAAAGCACTGGTGATTAAGATGCTCACAGAATTGGTTGAATTTGGTCGCAAATTAGATGAAAAAATGAAGGCTATGCTAAGTGAAATAAAGGAAATATACAGGGAACCAATAGTGATGGGAATGAAGCTGGAACTCAAATCAATGGAGTGGATCAGAAGGAAGAAAGAAACAAACAAACAGAAAAGAATGAAGAAACAAGAATTAAAAAAAAATGAGTAGAGGCTTAGGAACTTCCAGGACATCTTGAAATGTCCCAACATCCGAATTACAGGGGTACCAGAAGGAGAAGAGGAAGAGCAACAAGTGGAAAAGTTATTTGAATGAATAATAAAGGAGAACTTCCCCAATCTGGCAAAGGAAATAGATTTCTAGGAAGTCCAGGAAGCTCAGAGAGTCCCAAAGAAGTTGGACCCAAGGAGGAACACACCAAGGCACATCATAATTACATTACCCAAGATTAAAATGAAGGAGAGAATTCTAGAAGCAGCAAAGGATAAGGGCACAGTCACCTACAAAGGAGTTCCCATCAGACTGTCAGCAGATTTCTCAAAAGAGACCTTACTGGCAAGAAGGGGCTGGAAAGAAGTATTCCAAGTCATGAAAGTCATGGACCCACATCCAAGATTGCTCTATCCAGCAAAGCTTTCATTTAGAATGGAAGGGCAGATAAAGTTCTTCTCAGATAAGGTCAAGTTAAAGGAGTTCATCATCACCAAGCCCTTATTATATGAAATGTTAAAGGGACTTATCTAAGAAAAAGAAGGTAAAAAATAGGACAGTAAAAAGACAGCAAACTCACAAGTATTAACAACCACACCTAAAACAAACAAACAAACAAACAAAAAAAAACAAAAACAAACTAAGCCAACCACTAGAACAGGAACAGAACCACAGAAATGGAGATCAAATGGAGGGTTAGCAACAGGGGAGTTGGAGGAGGAGAAGGTACAGAGAATAACTAGCATAGATGGTAGGTAGAAAATAGATGGGGAGGGTAAGAATAGTATGAGAAATGTAGAAGCTAAAGAACTTATGACACATGGACATGAACTAAAGGGGGGAATGTGGGTGGGAGAGGGAGTGCAGGGTGGAGGGGAGTGAAGGGGGGAAATGGGACAACTATAATTGCATAATCAGTAAATTATATTTTAAAAAGGGAAATGACATTACAAATCATAAAAAGATGCTCAAATGTATTAGCAATCAGAAAATAGAAATGTAAACATAGTAAGATACTATTTTAGTCTTAATAGTTTGACAAAAATTATAATACTGGCTACTGCTATATTTGACAGGGATGTTGGGATATAAGAACACTCTTGCATGTTTGGTGGTCATGAAGTCTAGTACAGCCAATGAGAGTCATAATGAAATCACTTACTTAAAGTAAATGACAGGAGTTCACTATACACCTGGAGTTCTGCTCCTGGATAGGTAGTTTTCTATATATCCTACAGACAGGGGTCTATTAGTGAACATAGATAAGGATGGTCACTGTTCCTTTGTTGTAGGTGGCAGAAATTTGGAAGGCATCAGGGGTCTGTGTGGAGAAGGAGCATAATATTATATCATTCCACAATCAACATAATATGCGTACAGACACCTGTGTATATATGCCTACCATAAAGTGCTTAATGATAAATGTAATGAGCAGAATGAGATCTATAGTTCAATGTCACCTATGTGCTTCTTTTGGCCTTAGTTTCCTCATCCATGAAATTAAGATTATGTTGCCCTGGCTCAGTAGCTCTTGGTTGTCAAGATTTTGGGTCCAATCCCTGCTCAGGGCACATACAAAAATCAACCAATGAATGCATGAACAAGTAACAGCAACAAATCTCTCTCTCTTGCTTCCTTTCTCTCTCTAAAATCAAATAATAGTTTTTTTTTTTAAATGATTAAGATAATGAGCGTGCCTATATTACAGGGTTGTTGTGAGCATTAAGTGAGTCATGAAAAGCACTTAGCTAAATGCCTGGGACATAGTAAATGTTCTGCAATACTAGTTATTACTCATTTTACTTTTATTATACAAATCAGTGACACATGCAAACAAAACACCATTTGACATTTGAAATAAATGTATACTAGTAAAAGTACACATCAAATCCTCAGATTTTTATTGCTTGTGAGGAATGGGAGTAGGGAATGGGGATAAAAAAAGAAATAAAGACATAGCCATCACAAGAGGAAGTAATGTTTCAGGAACTGAGCAATATGATTATACCTTCTGCACCTGAGTTTCAGAAAGAAGATAAAAGATATTCAAAGGAATTCCTGGTTGGGCAAGGAAGTTAAAGTTATTTCAGCTCCAAGGGAAATAATAACTTAATCAATAGGTGTTATCACTCAAAAAGGATGTTTCGGAGTAGTTAGTCCCAGAATCAGTTTGGTTCACAGTGATATTATTTTTCTGTCCCAATCTTTAAAGCCCTGGATTTTACACTCTGACTTTGCTGCCATGGTCATAACACATGACAGCAAAGTCAGAGTGGCTATTTCTCAGACTCCACATAGTGGGGAAAGGAGATGACTTAGAACATCTCTCTTCCTCTTTTGACCAAGAGGAAATCTTTACCAGCATGTCCACCACCAGCAACTCTACAATCAACTCAGACCAAACCCATTACTCACAATGGATCAGTGACTTATGGCACCACCAAGAGGAAAGGGAAATGTAGTATCCGATATTGATAGCCCCTCTGATGGGACTTTGGCTCTTCCTACAATGCAGAAGCAGCTGGGAATGGCTGCTAAGTAGGTCACCAAAAGTGTCTGCCACCTGACCATGAGAACATGGGGTATATACAAAGAATATGGGCTAAATTCATACTGAGTTTACTTTACCACTTACATTCCCTAAGCTTTACAGAAATGATTCAAACTTTCTGTGCCTCTTTTTTTCTATCTGCAAAAAATGAATAACAATATCCACCTCATAAGCATGTGCTAACAAATGCAACTGCAATTATTATTTATTAGTAATTATTAAAGTGATCAAGGCTTTTGTAGTCTTTTGGGTGTTCATTAGAACCAGAGGATTGTTACTCGCTGCAACGACTATTCTTATGCATTATTATTCTTATCCAAATGTTACCTTGCCCCTTTAGGGGATTCTTGGCAATGTCATTTTGTTGTCCCTATTGTCAGGGAACTGGGGGAACACTATGGGCATCTAGTACCATTAGAGGCCTGGGATGCTGCTGAACACCTTACAATACATAGGAAAGCCTCCACAACAGAGAACTATTCAGTTCATAATGTTAATACTCTAATGACAAAACAACAGCAACAAAAAAAGTCACTCTTTGATATATGTAACCAAGACTCAGGTAGGTAAAAAATGAACATTTTTAACTACCTGTATCAGTCATCTTTTTTATTATTATTTTTGGCTACAAAACACAGACAATGATCCCTTTCTCATAGCTTTGTTGAGAAGATTAAAAATCTGTGAACAATATTACAGATAGAGTGAGAAAACAATTCACATCACTGTAGCTCAGCTTCTTCAACTATTAAATATAATAATAATGCCTCATGGTAATGTCACTTTGGGGATTAAATAAATTTTGCTTAAGGTTCCCAGGACATAGTAGATAATGTCAAGTATCATACTTTTGTCTCTTTTCATTAATGTTCAAGAGACAGAACTTTGATTCTCTCTAGTGATTAGACACCAAAGGAAATAATAAATAAGTAAATAAAACAATGTAACTTTATTTTAAATTATATTTTATTAATTATGTTATTGCAGTTGTCTTGATTTTTTCCCCTTTGCCCATCTCCACCCAGAGCTCCCTACTGTCTCAGGCAATATCCCCACCATTGTTCATGTCCATGTGTCATGGTATAAGTTCTTTGGCTACTCTATTTCTATACTGTAATTTACACCCCCATGGTTAATCTGTAACTACTTATTTGTACTTCTTAATTCCCTCACCTCTTCATCCATTCTCCTCTTTCCCCTCCCATCTGGGAACCTTTCAGTAACTATCATATTTTCTCTTGCTTTTAAGAGTCTCTCTTTATCTTTAACCTTTGAGTTTTTAATAATGATGTGTCTTGGAGTGGGCCTCTTTGCATCCACCATAATTGGGATTCTCTGTGCTTCCTGGACTATTTCCTTCACAATTTAGGGAAGTTTACTTTCACAATTTTTTCAGGTAGATTTCCAACTTCTTGCTCTTTCTCTTCTCCTTCTCGCACCCTTATGATGTGAATGTTCGACCTCTTGAAGTTGTTCCAGAGACTGCTTACACTATCTTCATTGTTTTTAGAGTCTTTTTTCTTCTTCTTGTTTGATTGGTTGTTTTCTTGGCTTCCATATCACTGTTTTTTGTTTTTATTTTATTTTATTTTTATTTTTTTTTGCTTCCTCCACTCTACTATCATTTCCCTGTAAATTGTTCTTTATCTCAAGTAGTGTATCCTTTGTTTCTGACTGGGTTTTTTTTTTATGCTGCTGAAGTTCTCACTAAGTTTCTTGAGCATCCTTATAAACAATGTTTTGAACTCCACATCTGATAGATTGCTTATCTCCATTTCATTTAGTTCTTTTTTTTTTTTTCATTTTTTTCCTGTTTCTAATTGTTGTTCAAGTACAGTTGTCTCCATTTTCCCACCAGCACATTCAGCTCTTTTTCTGGAGTTTTGATCTATTTGGGCCATGTTTCTCTGTCTCCTCATTTTGGCAGCCTCCCTGTGTTTGTTTCTATGTATTAGAGCTGCTATGATTTCCTGTCTTGGTAGTGTGACCTAATTTAGGAGGTGTCCTGTAGGGTCCAGTGGCACAGCCTCCCCTATCACCAAACTGGGTACTTGAGATGTGCCCTTCCTGTGTACACCCTCCTCTTGTAGTTGAAATTTGGTTGCTGTTAGCAGGTCAATGGGAGGTAATTACCCAGGCCAATAAGCTACAAGGACTGGCTGTGACCACTGACCACCAACCTCTACCCTCCATAGAGGATCAGCTGTGCAGGGGGCAGGGTGGTTGTTCTCCAACACGGTCTGTAGCTGTAAACTGGGTGTGCTGGCCTTGGGGTTTCCCAGGGGGTGCAGGTCAAGATCATCCCCACCCACCCCACTTTGTTTCACCAGGGGCACTCTGCCTAAATTGTAAAGCCATCTGAGATGGCTGCTACTTGTGCTGGGCTTGGAGATTCCCAGGCAAGCCACTCTGTGAATCTAACTTGGCTGCCATTAAGGCTCACTGAATCCAGCTGTTGCTTGTTTAGGAGCCAAGGCCAGCCATTCTTATGGAAAATCAGCTTGGTTGGACCCGTAAGTTGGGTGGGGCAGAGCCCCTCGGATCTCCAAGGTGGGTCACACAGTGTTAGCTAGGTTAATGGAGTCTCAGGTATGACACTAGCTTACTGGCGCTGTGGGGGAAGGGTTTAGCAAAGGGACAATGGCCTTTGATCTCCTTGATGAGGGAGAAACACTTCAGTTTCTCGCTGTATACCACTGGTGTCTCTCAAGCTGCTATGCTGGTGCTGGAGCTCACAGGGAGTGAGTCTGGGTAGGGGAGTATGTGTGTGGGTTCTTTGAGGAACTGCTTGGGGCTCCAGAAGGTTCTTCCACCAATTCAAACTCTTCATTTTTGCAGCCAGCAGTTTTGGAGATTAATCTTCCTGGTAGTGGAATCCTGGGCTGGGTTCCCAGTGTGGCTCTGGGACTCCTAGCTCCCAAGGTATCCCTCCCAAGTTTTTATCCATATAGGTATTGGACCAGCCTGTTCTACATCTGTGTCCCTCCCATCAATCTGGATCGATGTGGTTTCTTAAATTTCATAGTTGTCAGACTTCCATTTGACTCAATTTCATAGTTGTGACACTTTCATTCAGCTCAATTTCTGACGTTTCTGAGTGATGGTTGTCCTATATTTAAGCTATCATTTTGATGTGGTTGTGCAAAGAGGTGAACCATGTCTGTCTACACTACCATCTTGACTAGAAGTCCAAAACAATGTAACTTAAAGCAAATATTGGATACCTAGAGTTGAGAAGGTCTTTCGCCACTCAGGTCTTTTGCCATGAGATATCTCTCAGGAATTGTGTTAGATAAATCAGGCTGTAGAAAAAATTGTGCACTTAGTTCCAGAGTCGGAAGCATGAATTAGCAAAGAAAAAATACTATTACTTATTCTGTTTTCCATTTGATTTTTACAAGGCCATTGCTTCTTTAATGGCATAACAACAGTGTGTAACACAGAGGTTCCTCATGCTTATTGGTCAACTCATGGTAAACACCATTGTGAATATTTGCTATAAAACTCCCTATTATTCATGTAATGAGTCTTGGTAATAAAAGAGCAGCCAGTGATTCATTTTTCTGTGTTATTTCACGCAATACACTTTTGAGACCTGAAATACAAAAAACATCTTCTTTCAAAGAGAAATATCATAGAGAAGAAAGGCACTATCAGTGTGCAGGTTGAAACCACATAATCCCTGATGCTAACAAGAGCTCTGAAACTTGGCCTTGCAGACATCTTCACACCTTGCACAATTTCCAATTCAGACAATAAGAAATGGCCCACATAAAATTTGCTTAAATCCCATTACTACTTAAAGATTACAAAATTGTCAGCCAATACAATAGAGGAGAAACTGTGCAACCCCATGTGGGAAATGAAGATAAAAATTGAATAAAAAATGTGGTAGTTAGCATTGAGAGGAGGGGATGGGAGTCTCAAGAAAAAGCACCAGATATCAGCAGTAAAATGAAAGACAAGAGCTCATTGTGGTCATTCTAATTGCCAAGGAATCTAGTCAGTAGGGTTAATAAAATCAGCCTAGGCTTTTAGTGTTTCATTTTTGTTGTTTGCACTATGTTGTCTTTGCCTTTTATCTTTTGTAATTATTATGAAGACAGAGATCCAAAAAAAGGGGAAACATGCAAAACACAATGTGTTACCTGGCATATAGTGTATTAGCTGACAAATATGATAATAGGTTTCTTCTTTCCTTCCTTTCTGTTTATTTCTAGTGTTACAGAATTTACAGAGACCACTACCATTCATCTCCCTTAAGTACTTAGATGTCTTTTTCACTTAGAGATTCTATTTATGTTGAGCTAAAATACAATTGTTGTGGCTTTTTATTTGTTTTATTTTATTTGTTGGTCCTCTTTTTAATGCTTGAGTTCACAGGACATACCTTGAGGACTTTAAAGAAAAAAAGTCCTATTCCTTTCACATTGTTCTATCTCTCAGCTAAAGCTTCTGTTCCTTACAATATGTGAAGTTTCCTCGCTGTTCTGACCATACTGTCCTCAAATTTTTCCAGGTGGTTGAAAATTTCTTAAAAGAGTCATACACTGAAGCAAAAGAAAAGAAATTTAGGGTAGCCTTAGATCAGAGCTTCTTAATTTTAATGCTTATACTAATCACTGGAGGTCTTGTTGAGATATAGTTTCTGATCCACTAGGTAGGGTGGGGTACTAGATTCTTCATTTCTAGCAAGCTTCCCAGAGATAGTAAAGCTTCTAGTTAGCCAACAACTATTTGAGTAGCAATGGTCTAAAAATATGGAGCAGAATACATTATTCTCTCATTCTGTGTACTATTTATCTGTCAATACAATGTATGACAGAAATTTATTTATACATTTGAAAGAGTCTTAATACTTTTCCTAGACTTTATGAAGACAGTGGGTTTTCATTTCTTAATTCCTTTTGTATTAGTCATGCTCTCTGTTCTCAGGAACATAACTCAGGTAAATAGATCTTACTATCATTCATTACTCAGGACAATCTGTGAAATTATTTTGTAAGTGGCTAGTAGCTATCTGTATAACTGCTCCCTTTGCCATTCGTGTTAATTAGTCTTTAAATGTTACAGCAAAATTCACTATCTTCCTGCACTCTTATGTCATTTCCAAGGAAGGGTAACACTCTATGGCCAGGAGACCAAGATATGAACTTTGGAATTACTTATCATAATATTATGCTCTATATCATCTCCTTAATCAATGAATTTATATTGCTAAGATTTGATGGGGATACATCCTAAATAACTTGTAGTATTACACACTGCAGATGTTAGGTTAAAGATTATCTTCTCCTAGATTCCCTTTCTCCCTCATCATCCACATCCACAACGGCAGCTATACCTTCAAAGTTGGCTTCTCAATTCCCTCAGAGCTACCTGTGCTTCTTCTCTTTTAATATTATCATAAAAGCTTTATGTGTTTTTATTTTCCACTTTCACACCCAAGCTGTAGAGAATCCAGAAGAGAGTAAAGGTGTCTAACAAAAATCTGTTGAATGTTTAATAGATTGAAAAAACAACAACAACAACAAAAAAAACTGCTTGACTTAGCCCTGTCTATCTAGGTGAATTGTTTTGACATTCATTTGAAATGAAGCCCAACTTTAGTTGTTTATCAGAGCTTTATTTTGCAATTATAAATGCTTTTTTGCATAAATGGAGATTATTAAAAATGACTTTTTATTAATAAGTGAAATCTTTTTAAATAATTTAATCTGAATAATGTTAGTGGATAGCATTCATACATGAAATCTTTCACTTGCTCTTAATTACAAAAATAAAACAATAATTACAGACCAGCACATTCTAGATTTTAAAAGGTTGTACTGAAGCCCAGTTCTTATTGATGCATGGAGGATGGCCTACATGCTTTCCTGGAACCCCTTAATCTGTGTTTTCACATATAAACACACACACACACACACACACACACACACACACACACACACACACAAATGTTCTGGATGCTGACACCAGCTGTCTATAAAGACTGTGAGCCAGGAGTAAAGTGATAAACTATCCTGGTCTGCCCAGAATTTAGGGGCTTCATAAAATGTGGATTTTTTTTTATGATAAAACCAGGATAATATTGGGCAGCCTAGGATGGTTGGTTACAATCCCCAGCCAGTGTTGGCTGGATCTGGGTTCTAGCTCTTCCTATAACACCTGCCTAAATCCAAAGTCCATAAAAGCCAGGCCTGTTAAAGGAGGTCATGATAGTTGTTGTGGCTGCTTTCCAGAGACAAGGGGAAATTTTTTTTGGTAGACTTTTTTGACCAATCTGGACCTTCCAACAGATTGATTCCTTATCTTTTATTGGTCTCATTGCCAGCAAAAGCCAGTCTTAATAGAAAGACCTCTGTTTTTTAAAAGCTAAAGACTTTTTTCTAATATGTATAAAAAAGTACATTCTACCCTTTTCTGTAATATCAAACATGACAGCCATCTGATGGCAATTACTTAACCATCCACAACTGTAATCATTTTGTAAACTGTTTGCAAAAAGTAAACCATAAAATGAAATGCAAATTAGATGAATTCAGAGGCACATATGAGGTATGTCCAGAAGGTTACCAGTCATGTAATATGAAAAATAGAGACATTTATTGAAGAAGATACAAGATACAAGAATCATTGTACATAGGACAATGATGCCTCAAAGTAGGAACCTTGGGACCTCACACAGTTCTCCCTGTCACTGTCAGCTGCCCTGTCATATTTTCCTGAATCTCATTGATGGTCTGAAGTCTCTTCCACTTCAAAGGTGGTGTTAGTTTGGAGAAAAGCCAGAAATCTCAGGGTGCAAAATCTGGGCTGTAGGGGGACTGAGTCACCTGGGTTAGTTGATGTTTTACCAAAAAAGTCTGCAGGAGACATGATGCATGAGTGGGCATGTTGTTTGTGGCGAAGCTGCCCATCACTGGTTGCCCATAGCTGTGGCCTTCTTAATAATCCAAACGGTTTCCATAAGGGGATGTTTAAACTTAATGTAAAATTTGATAGAGATTCGTTGCTGTACTTGCTCAGTCATTTTGAATATGATGGCCACACAGTACACATGCTCACTCAATGCCATCTACCACCCCCACTGACTAGTACAGTGAAGTCATCATTGTTCATGCAAGCACACTCCAGTCCACTCTCCTTGGCTGCCAGGTTACATTGATGTTGCACAAACCATTATCATTATATTAACAATGGCTGTTTTTTTTTCCCCCGACAGATCTCGTATTTTTCTAATTTATATTGCTTCTTCAGGGAATTACAGGTTCCTTTTGACAGCATTCATTTTACTGAAATCTTCTCTGGAAATACAATTTAAAGAGAGGCGCATTAGACTTTTAGAAGGAAATAACATGATTTCCTCAGAAATGTCTCCACTTTAAGTCTGTAGTTTCAAAGCAGGGCTCTTTTAAGAGTAGAAGTTTAGGTACGTCATCTGGTTTTCAAAGGCTTCCTTCTTGAAGTGATCTGAAAAAAATCATCCCAATGTTTTTTCATAGTTTCCCTGTAAACTTTTTCACTTCCACCTGATAGGTCAACAGCTTTTTTTCAGACACTGCTAGCACTGTGTCTTGCATATAATAGGAACTCAATAAATGTAATGAGATGGATGAATAAATGATAGAAAAAATAAAATCTGGCAGATTATTTGGAACCTCTATCTCACAACTTGCCATGTTATCATTGCCAAGCTGGCAGGTTATCTCTGCTTCTCCCCTTTCCGTGAGCAGTCTATTGCTCCTCCTCTGTTTTTCCTAACTTAAAGAAACACACAATTAGGCCTCCCCTTGCCAAAGGATTATATGCAAAAACTTACCTCTCTCTACTCTTCTTCAGCTTGTTCCACTCCCTAAACCGAATTTCTGTTTAAATATCGAAGTGCCACAAAAATATATATAAAAAGAACTTAATTAAGTTATCTAAGTTTACACCAATAATTAAAAAAATACCTGGAAGTATATTAAAATTTGAAAATGCCATTGTTAAACCAAATACATGTCTACATAGTAAACTTTTAAGTACTGAGAATTGATGGTTTTCAAACAGTTTGATGAGGTAGAGGAATGAATGTGTGTGTGTGTTCCCTAAGGAGACAGCTATTTCTTTTCTGCCATTAGTTAGCAAAGTCTAAAATATGAATAAGAATAAGGATTAAGGGGTGGTGAGAGGGCATGGACAAACAATGGCTAATGATGGAGAAAAATCTTAATTGAACCCTCAATTAACTGGATTGTTAGTAGTAAGAAATAAGATTTGCTATACATTGTTTTTTATGAAAAATAGAGAAATTAAAGGGAACAAAATAATCACAGGAAGATTTTATTTCTTGAGAGTACTCTACTGAGGTCATAATAAATCCACTTAATTGCCTACATTTTCTATTTCTGAGATTCTGAAAATTGGAATAGATGTCTAAATGATGACCTTGAGTCCCAAAATGGGTTGTAATGATGAAACAATGAGATAATGTGGGTGAAAGTATTTTGTGAATTGCAGTACACTATGAAAATATAAGGAAGACCTTTCAAAGAACACATATCTCTAAAAATTAATATTTCTCTATAAAATTATGATTCTCTCTTTGTGAAATTACTTAATGTAGCTAGATGGCCATGTTTTAAAAATACTATAGAAACAGTTTCTTAAAGGGTCAGAGGTTTTCCTAAATCACTTCCATTATTTCTTCCACCTCTGATATTTTATAATATATTGTAATAACATGAGTGAGAGAAATAATAGTATTTCAACAGTTGTACTTTTGAATATGAAACAAATCTAATTTATTTCTATTAGCACCCAACCTACCTTCTGCCAAGTGATTCAGTTTTGAGAGTAGCTGGTAATGTGATCTAATCTACTGAATCTCTATCAAATCATCATGTATAAATCAGTTTCACTTTAATGCTTCTCCATACCTGATTCTTCCTTCTCAGAAGTCACTGATCTGCCTTGGTCTTCAAGTATCAACAATTGCCAGTCATAACAGTGAGAAGTAGGGCTGGAAGGTTATTTTTCAAGATTGGTTCTCTGTCGGGAGTGGTTTACTGAGCACTGGTATCACTCACTATGCTAGTTCACAGGGGAGGTACTCATGGCACAGGAGATCCTGGGTGTTGGTGGAAGTAAATGGATAATAGTAGTCTCTGTACGGCTCTTTCCATTTGGGGATCCTCTGGGACATTGAGATGGAGCTTTTTTATGGCTCAAGGTGGGTAGCCTTCCATAAAATTCCTCTAAAGGACCCCACCTTATCTAGTACCAAAAACTGTATTCAGAAGAGTTACTCCAACTGGTATGGTACAATTACTGACAATCAGAACAGATGCTGGCCAGAGCAATAGAGTATGTGCCAATGTGAGTTCCCCATTTCATGACTCGTGAGAAGTCCTCTCAGAATGTTGCTAAGAGAGGGGCTAGTGGCTATGTTTCTGTCAGTCAAAAGGATTTCCATTTCAACAACCCCTTGAGGCATATCGGGGCACACCAACTAGGTATTAGTCCTGCCAATACCCAGGTGGTATCTGACAAGAATGTAGATCCTCATTCTTGGGTGCCAAACACAAATAAAACCTGTAGGAACCCCTGTTGTCCCCTCAAATTCTGGAGCACAGGGGCAGTGGTCTGGGGATTCACACTAAGAGGTGCACGCATCTTTTAGTACCCTTTCCCAGTCAGGGGTACCATATCTCAGGGAAAATAATAGAAGTCTGTGGCTCAGCTAGCCCCCGGTTCTTCTCAGAAATCCATGCTGAGCTGGCAAGCCTCCTGTGGTTCCCAGCACCATCAGCTGTGTCGCTGCAATCTTCAGTTCTTAATCAAACCCATGTGGCACCTTCTCATGTCCCACCATCAAGAGTCTTTTCACCCCTTTCCTTCCCTCACTGTCTCTCCTGCATCTTCCTAACTGCTAAGAGAGAGCTCTGCATCATTGCTAACATCTTGCTTTCCTGTTTCTTAAGCTATGTGGTTAAGAGAGCCCCAAAACTGCATCCTCCCCAACCCCCGCATGGCTGCCAGGCCTGGATTTAAACCCTGGAGCAAATCTTCCTCTGCATCCCTATTTCTGACTCCTCACACAATTAGCTACCCCTGCCAGCTTTCCCATATTTTTCCAACTTTTCTGGGCTGCCATAAGTCCAGACAGGCATGGCCCCTTGGCATGAAAGCCAATCATCTTCAGCTCTCATGCAGGCACTGTAATCAGAGGGGGGGGTTGCCTCCCAGTTATATCAGGGGTCAAAGTCACTCCCATCTCCCTGGCTCAAAGCAGGCCACAACTACTTAACATATCTATGAAGCTAATCAAAAATTATAGATATGTTAAATAACCATTTTTGTGGTTATTTGCAAAACTGTTGATATGCAAAATAACTCTCAATGGCCCTGCTCTATGTGTCCTATTCCCTAGTTCAGACTTATGAGGGTGAGGGCATCCCATATTTTTAATATTTCCTGTACACCCCAAGTTTTGGACCCCCATTACAAATCCTTCGGGGGGGGGGTCCTGGCTGTACCCTGTTACAATGTTAGCAATGATATAGTGTAGTGTGCAAAATGAACTATTCATTAATTCTTATATTAATGCACATTAAGTCTCCATAGTTCTCTGCCAAATGCTAAGACAATTTTCTCAGTACCTCAATTACTTAGATTTATGATCCCTTTCCTTCTTCTCCCACCGGAGATACTACAGAATTTTAAGTTTCCTACATTTTTAAATAACTGGGAAAGTTCTGGGGTAAAGAAAAAGTTAAGAGATGCATATACTGGGCTTAGGGACAGTAAGAAAAAACTCATCAACCTAAATCAGTAAGATGCTTGAGAGGGGACTAACCTGTATAGATGCCTGCAGAGTCATGGATGAGTTAGAGAGAAATTATGGAGAAACAATCTGCTTTCTGGTTTCTGTAATCTTGAATGTTACTAGGTTAAATGAGTTATTAACTCTCATCACTTTGTGCACTGAGGTGGGAAACCACAAGTAAACATGAAATGAATCTGACTCCCTTGGTAGGTCTGGCTAAGAAGGTGGGACAGGTGTGCCTTTGCTTAAAAACATAGCATATGAATAAACTGTAACTTTTCTTTAGTTGTGATTTCTTTTGCTGTGTGAAAACTGTAGTAGTACATATTCAGTCTATTGTTGGATCAGATGTTTGTCTTGATTATTATCATAGACATGATATGATCAGGTCTGTTTCTCCTTTTTGTATCTAGTCCTAAATAACCCATACCTGTAACCTCCCACCTGCTTTTATGTGACACGTAGCGTGCTACAGAGTGTCTGGAATTGAGTCTTGACTTTCCTGAGTGTCTATATCCTCAATCTTTTTTTTCTGGATTTGCTATAATAATCATTATTTTACCAGAAAATCAAAATAAAGGTAACATCTGAGTGATTAAAAGTATAAGAATAAAAACATAATATTTTTGTCAAAGGAACTGATTCTTATAATAGATATAAGAATATTGTTTAATATGTGTTTTTCTTGTGAAGGGTAATTATTATTTTCTGCAGTTTTATGGATATATAACTGACATACATCACTGTATGAGTTTCAGGGGTACAATATAAAGGTGTGACCTATGTGTTTTGTAATATGATTACCACAATAAGTTTATTGTGTTTATCCACCATCACATATACATAGATACAATAAGAAGAAATAGAAAATTTTTTCTCGTTATAATGAGAACTTTAGAATTTACCTCTTAGCTTTCATATATGTCATACACCAGTATTACTAGTATCATTATGTTAGTACTTATTATACCTTGTTAGTACTTATTTATCTTTATTTTTTTACTATCTTCCTCTATTTTTTCACATTTTTGCTTGACCTAAAGTAACCTTACTCTCAGACTCTTCCTCTATGACAATGTAAGACTTGGACCAATTTAATACTAGTGACCTTCTACCACATTATAGTAAAGTATTAATTTTACTCAGCAACCAAGAAATAAATTCTATCCAGCTCAGTACATTGTGAGGAAACTGTAACTGCCTTTTCTCCCCACACTATATGCTACATGTAAATATTTCAGAAAAACCATCAATTGCTGAAGAGCCAATTTATTTTGAAATTCATTAGTATTACTTCTTCAGTGTAATAAAACTTGATGTTTTATATTTTTCAAACAAGGATTATTTTGCATGTATGTTATTTTGATATAGCTTTGTGGTGATATAGCAATATTTTTGTTCCAAAAATCCATGGAAAGAGGCAAGGGCTCGTTGTTTGGGGATAAGTGCATTCTTGGCTGGTAGAGCCCTTTATATAGCAGTGTATGAAGAGCACATTATGTACCATTTATAGAATTTACCTCTGTCTTTTTATTCTATTATATTCTTGCATGTCTACTCCCAATTATAATTAAGTCCCTAAATTTTAGGATTATAATGCATGCCAATTGCCTTACTCTAAATCAAATCTACAAAAGCCAATTTTATTTAAGAAGAGTTTTTGAAGCTTGGAAAAATTACCTCCCTGAAAGTATTTATACTGCAGAAAATCAGTAGTGTTTGATCTCAAAAGGTTTTTGAAATTATCCTGCTGTGATTTAATTAGTTGATATCACAACACCCTATAAAATCATCTCTATGAGAGAAACAGAGTAGGATGAGGAGGAGGGGGGAGAGGAGGAGGAGAAGGAGAAGGAGGAAGAAGGAAGAAGAAGAAGAAGAAGAAGAAGAAGAAGAAGAAGAAGAAGAAGAAGAAGAAGAAGAAGAAGAAGAAGGAGAAAGAACAAGAATAAGAACAACAAGATTATTTATTATCTTCTCAAGGGTTCTATTTAAATGATTCAACTACAAGATAGCTTAACTGAAACTGGTGAGGGATTCCAGAACCCTTTGCATAGCAGGGTCCTACCATTCCAGAGAAAACAAAGCAACAAGCCTAGACTGATGAGGATACCTACATTCAATCCAGTTCATGGTCAGCATATACATTAACCTATCTTTCCTTAACCAGGATTCATTTATTTGTTACATAAATGTAGTATAAAATAAAATAGCTGGTCTTTTTGTTTACTTTTAAGTTTGTCAGCGATGGTACATTTAGGTAATATGTGCAGTCCTAACTAGCAGGCCTATCAGTGCTAGAATGATTCCCTTATCACACTGAGTTCACATTTTATGTTACATTTTTCTATCACTTTTTTTTGTACCTTTAATGGATGAAGTGTTGATAATATTAATAAAATGTATTTATGTGTCTAACAAAAAATTCGCTCAGCATCTCATATGTACCTGGCACTCTCAGGAAATAAATAGATACATAAAATATAACCCCAAACTTGAAAATCATAGTGTCAATGGATGTGATGGTTAATTTTATGTGTTAACTTGACTGGGGCATTAAGTGTCCTGATACTTAGTTAAACATTGTTTTACTGAATTGGTAGGGTAGTAAGTAAAGCAGATTGCTTTCCCCACTGTAGGTAGGCCTCATTTAGTCCATTGGATGCCTGAATAGAACAAAAGTCTGCGTACAAAAGAATTCTCTCTCTGTCTCTCTGACTGACTGCCTTTAAGCTGGGACAGTGGTCTTTTCCTGGACTTAGGGTGCTACTTACCCCATTGGCTCTCCTGGGTCTCAGGCTATGTGTTTCACACTGGAACTAAACCATCAGCCCTTCAGAATTTCCACTTTGCAGATTGTAGGACTTCTTAGCTTCCATAATTAGGTGAGTCAATTCCTATCTATTATATATATACATACATATATTCTATCTATCTATATCCCATTTATCTATTCTATTTATCATCTATCTATATCTATCATCTATCCTATTCACCTTGTTTCTCTAGAGAACCCTAATACAATGGAGAAGTACAAGATGTATATAATGAAACATGTATCAATTATTACTTGTGAGTCATGTGAAAACAGAGTGCTTTAGGAGCCTGTATATGGAAATGAATGTATTATTTGAGGGGCCAGTAAGGAAAGGATGCATGGAGAAGTTGGTTTTTCCAGGCAAAGAAAGTAGGATATTATGTTCTAGGCACTGAAAAGAAAAATATGGGTCATCACTTTATCGATTTACTCAAAGATTGGTGAGAGCTTCAGAATTACTAGATTTTACACTGTCTGTGGTGATATTAGATGTGTGGGACACATGCAGAGTGAAAAGACCATTATTATACTCCAAAAGGAAAACAATACATGCTGGAATATAATAAAATCAGACCTACATTTTTAGGAACTGACCATCATTGCTGGGTTGTGTAGTTTTCTTATAATAAATAATCTTTTTGTAAGTTTCTGAGAATTATCTAGTAACATATTCTTCAACTTTTCCTTAAAGCACTGTTACTACACTGGCTCAAAACACTGTCAATTCTTACCTGGATAAGTGTACACACCCTTTAATTTTGCCAACACCTTGGTGTCAGTCTTGGGAAACCCTAAGGAGAGGACCTAGTTGAGTCCTTCCCAACTTCTGACCAACAAAACTGAGATAATAGGTTTGTGTAGATGTAAGTCACTGAATTTGTTATAATAGCAGTAGAGAACTAGCATGCTATACTATCTGGTTTTACACTGGAGAGTAAATTACTCAGTTTGTGATTTTAAAGATACTGTAATTTTCACTGGGGAATATAGTAGAGGAAGCCTGAGCTGATGGTAATGGTGTTTGGATTAGGGTGTTGGAAGTAGAGATATGGAGAGTATTTGGATTTGAACATTGGGAAGTAAGAGCTACCAAGCTGCTGATGTATCAGACATTTAAGGAGACAGGCAATGACATGCCCAGGGTTATTCCAAGGTTTGGGGCTTATAGCACTGGTAAGTGCTGCTTTCAGCCAAGGATAAGGGGCAGTCTAGACAGAACAGCTGAGATGGAAAGGTTTTCTATATGCATAGCCTGTCTGGAGAAAGTCCAACCATGTTAGTAAAATGAGAATGGTTTGTGCAACATCAGTGTAACCTGGCAGCCAAGGAGACTGGACTGGAGTGTGCTTGCATGAACAATGATGACTTCACTGTACTAGTCAGTGGGGGTGGTAGATGCTGTTGAATGAGCATGTGTACTATGTAGCCATCACATTAAAAATGACTGAGTGAGTAGAGCAACGAATGTCTATGAGATTTTGCATTAAGCTTCAACATTCCTTCATAGAAACTATTTGGATGATTCAGAAGGTCACAGCAATGGGCAAATGGTGATTGGCAGCTTCATCATGACAATGTGCCTACTCATGCATCACGTCTCATACAGAGATTTTTAATGAAACATCAACTCATTCAGGTGACTCAAACCCCCTACAGCTTAGATTTGGCACCCTGTGACTTCTAGCTTTTCCAAAAACTAAAATCAACTTTGAAATGGAAGAGATTTCGGACCATTGATGAGATTCAGGAAAATATGACAGGGCAACTGATAGTGACTGGGAGAACTGTGTGAGGTCCCAAGGTGCCTACTTTGAAGGGGACTGAGGCATCATTGTCCTATGTACAATGTTTCTTGTATCTTATATCTTCTCCAATAACTGTCCCTTTTTCATAGTACATGGCTGGATACTTTCTGAACATACCTCATCATATACATGTGTGTGTGTGTGTGTGTATTTGTATAAATTTTTAAAATGCTGGGCTCAAGAGTATAGGAGACCGTTCTGTGTGGCATGAGTCCAGACAGGACCCACACCCACAGATAGGTTCTCCTGTGGGGAATCAGGCCTTCATTGTACCCAGATTGCTATGAAACTTGCTTTTGCTAAAACTCTCTCACCCTGAATTGAGGCAGCAAACTTTTACTGCAAAGTAACTTCCTAAAATCCATGCTAAACCTTCCAAGGATGAGTGTAACTGGTTCAACCACTTTTCCCTTTTCATTTGCAAATATCCTTCTTCTGTGATGTGATTAGCAGCATGGTCTTCTTTGTTTTCTGTAAAAGGAAACCACCTAAAGTGAACCTGTGCATAGTAAATGAGGACCATAATGTAATGTGCCCAGAAAAGAAATAAAGGCCAGACAAGGCAAGGGCTGGGGTTTTTTCTCCTCGTGAGAGAAAAGCCATGCTGTCCCTTTTCCTCCATAGGACTCGCTAGTCTGAGGCATGAGAAATTCACTGAATTTCTCATCCACAATGTGGCAGACCCCATGAGCTGGGGTCCACGTCATAAGAGGAAAAAAATAACTGTTCATCATTGCAAGTATATCTTTTGAACTATTCATCCAACATTCTTTATTTTGAGCTGCAAAATGTTCTTATGCCTGTGTTATATATAGTTCAACTTCTGAAAATAACAAATTTGCCCATAACAAATTTTATAGTTCTCCATAAAATTAGCAAATTCTTTCAACTAATTCACTGAATCCTGAAATATGTATCTGCAGACTAATTTCTAGGAGAGATTAAATGCTTTTTTTAAAATATGCAGAAGGACATATTTATCCACAGAAATTCCCCCTGAGTACATTTACCTGGGGGAAATGTTATGGGAATCAAGCCTCTGGTGCCATTCATCACCCGTGGTTCAGTTCTCCAATTTTCTGCATTGAACAGTTCTGTGTCCATCAAAATATCAGAGACTATTTCACTTGACTTAGCTTGGCATATACTATAATAATGATATAATATGTTATGATATTAATATAGATATAATAATTTATAGTTTTAATTTGAACATTTCACCTAAAATGTCATATGATGTCTTTGAGTGTGATATTGTTATGTTACAGAATTACATGCTTATGATTTTGTAATAAAATACTTTGTAATAAAAAAGGTGAGCTATTTATGTGAGACCCTGTGTGTATATATATGTATATACATATGCATGTATGTGTATATGTGCATCAGACATATATATAAAATGCCTATGTTATGTTCAATGTTTTATTGGTCTCAGCAACTCTGCCTGCTTTTGCCATTCTTTCCACAGAGCAGGGAGCCTTAGTGGTAGGAGACTGCAAATGATAAGCAAATGCTCACAGATATTAGCTTTCATGTGAATCATGTACTCGCTTGGTGATTGTATGATTTGGGGTGATTTTGTATGATTATGAAGTGATCACTCTGCACTTTAGTTTACTCATATGTATGATGGGGATAAAAATAAAAACTACTTCAATGTATTCTTGTTTACTACCAAGTGAGTTAATGTGGGCAAACTCTCAGTACAGTGCTTATCCCCTGGAAAGCACGCAGGAACATTCTTGCAGCTGTCCTAGAGATCATCTAATTGAGCCCATTAAACTAACAGATGAAGACATTAAAGACAGGCCAGTGAACTCCTTAGGCACACTCACGTGCACTGACTCCGGGGTGCCTGAATCCTAACAGAGGACACTGAGATGCCGTGCCACTGATCACTGCCTCACTCCTGCTTCAGAGTTGCCCAAATCAGAATCACCTGGAAGCCAGATTAAAGGGCTTGACCCTCAGAGTTTCTAATTTATTAGATTTCTAGCAAGTGATCAGATGAAACTGATACTGCTGGTTCAGGAATCACATTTTGAGATTTGTGAAGTAGACTGTGAGGCAAAGTTAAGAGTCTATTTCAAACTGTTGATGTCAAGGATTAAATCAATGATTTAAGGTGTAAACTAAATAGGAACTTAATGACCCATGGGAGGTAAGGGAGAGGAATGAATGTTGAGATATCTATATCAGATAGCTAAGAAAATGCTATTAATTCAGATTAGGAAAGTGATAGTGGCAAATGGTTTGGAAGGTAATTGTGGGCTTAATTCAGGATAGGCCAAATATAAGGTGCCTGCAGCCTGGAAAACAGAAAGAAGTACTGAGCAAAATCAGTTAAAAGCTTGAATCTAAACTTTGGCCACAGCACTGAGCTACAGTTACAATCTATATTTGTATGTGTGATCACTGAAAATGTGGAAGCGTAATAAACTGTGTATAAGTTGAAAAAGAGGAATAAGTATAAGAACATCAATGTTGAATTATAGCACAAAATAAGAATGATAAACAAGACTGAAACATTTGTCAGAAAGTAGAATTCAAACAAACAGTAGGGTTGATGGCAAGAATTTCATAAGGCGATGTTCCTCATCAGCTACATCTTATAATACAGTCTAATAATCACATATATGATTTAGAGGTTTCAGTAGACATTTGTCCTATCCACAAGTTTGCCGGTGAGCTAAAGCAGCTTAATTAAAAAAATAAATTAGATACCACCGGCTCTGAATTTACTCCAAAACTCCAGCCACATTCCCATTTGCCTCCTTGGATGTCTCACATCTAAAGACTTTTTGAGCCTTCCAGGTTGATTTGGCTTAAAAATTAAAATGACCCAAAGATAAACTGGTTACCTTGCTCACTCTTAAGCTGACAATGGTGTAAAACCTTCAAACCAGAAATCTGAAAACACCTGTATAGACATTTTCTTTCTGTTACTATCCAACTCTAGTTCTTAATCATTGTCATGTTGAGTCTGCCTCCCTAAAAATGATTATATCCATCTCTATCTTTCCAGGTGTTACTACTTTAGCACAATTTCAACACCACCTGTATTACTGCAGTTGTCACAATGTTACTCTTCCTCCACTGCTAGTCCCCTCCAATCTGTCAGTCACAAAGCTGTCAGAGTGATCTTTCCAAAAGGGAAGTCTGCTCAGGTCACTCTCCTGTTCAAAACCCACTGACCATCGTGTAAATTCCAAATGTTTTTTCCTTTTCTCTCTAGTTTCAGTTTGCATTGCAACCACCTTTGCCCCTGTAAATTATTTGTAGATTAAAGGAGTTATACTAAAGGAGTTATACTAAAGGAGTTATACTAAAGGAGTTATATTAAAGGAGTTATACTATAACTACAATAAGAGCTGGTATTTATAGTTTCCACTGTATGTCATAAATTGATAAATAATTTAAATAATTTAAAATACTTGTCCCACTGTATCCCATTCCTGCCCCTCCAGGCCAACAAGCAAATGAAGACATCAGACACAGTTCCTAAAGCATAGACCCAATTTAAATATGGTGACACAGAAAAGACAGCCAAGCCTCAGAAACTGACACCCAGAAGTTCTGTTACTGATTAGAAGTTAATGGAAGGCACAGTTTAGGAAGCTGGTGTTCATGTTTATGATGCCTTATCCTGGGTCAGGCTAAAGTATTATCTAATAATATTATACAGTTTGAATGAGGACTGAGAGAAGATTTTTATTTCACAGTTCTACGAGTAAACTTCATCAAAACCTTTTGGTAGTGTGCATTTTTATTCTGGATTAAAACATGAGCACAGAAACTTGGGGTGGTAAGCATACAGTACAGTATACAGATGATGGATTATAGAAATGTACATCTGAAACCTATGTAATTTTATTAACCAATGTTACCCTAATAAATTCAATTAAAAATAAAAAGAGAGATAAATAAAAAAGAATTTAGAAGTTTAAAAATAAATATGCAGAGGAAATTTAAGTGACAATATACACACACACATATATATAGTCAAAAATATATATACATATATTTGCTGTTTTAGCTTGCCAGCAAACTTGTGGATAGGACAAATGGCTTTATTCCATTACTCTACTAAAAGCTCTAAATCATATATATGAGGGGAAATCCCCTCAAAAAACCAGAATTATCTTCTGGAGGGTGGGCCCCTTGTAGTAAACACATCTTCTGTTAGGTTAGTGTTCTCGGAATGAACCCATCTGTATCAGAGTACCCGCTGGCAGTGTTGTGAGAGGCTGTCTGGCTTCAGTGAAATTTTTCTGAGACCTCTTTCAACACATTTGCCCACTTCATGATGGGTGATTTACATGGGCACCTGCCCACACCACGCTGAGTGTTCAGCAGTTTTTGACCATAAACAGAATGACCTCCATGCCCCACCATGTCTATTCATCTAATCTCACCCTGAGTAACTGTTTTTCATTTCTCTAGTTGAAAAAACCTTCAAAGGGAAACTTTTTACCAATGTGGAAGTGATGAAATAAAGAACAGTAGAAGCATTAAAAGGCATTGATGAGTTCAAAAAATGTTTTGAGCAGTAGGAAAAAAAAAGACATCTTGTTAGGTGTATTGCATCAAATGGAGAGTTCTTGGAAGGTGACTGAAGTTTAAACATGTAAGAATAAATATACAATTTTTTATAAATAAATTCTGTTTTTCTGGGTCCCTCCTCATATACATGATTATTAAACCACATTCCATACAATAGAGATGATAGATATATAGATGATGTATTATAGATAAATAGAGAGATAAAATAAGATTCAGACAGAATCTTTTATATGTGTTTTATCATTTACTTTTTATGGCTTTTGACGTTTTTCTTGAGACAAAATCTAATTGTGAGCTACATATATCTTAAAAATACAATACAGTGAGCTTTGACTCACATAATTCTCATCCTAATGTTGATTATTATAAACTTTATAATAAGTCTTGAAGTCAGGTATATAAGTTTTTTGTTTCTCTTCAATGCTCTTTTGTCTAATTTATGTGATTTGTATTTCCATGTAAGTTTTAGAATCAGCTTGATGATCTTTATGAAAAGCCTGCTGGGGTTTTGTTTGGTATTTTATGTAATCTGGGGAGAAAGTCTCTGATTTTTTTAATTGTGTTTTTCCCATTACCATTTATCCCCCTTATACCATCTCCCACCTCTGGCCCCCCCTCCCCCACAGTCTCCACACTGTTGTCCATGCCCATGATTCCCTTTTCTTTTTTTGCTCAATTCCTCCACCTGGTATTGGATACCACCTGGTATCTTTAAATGTAATTTAAAGACCAATTTAAGACATCTTTGGGACATCCAATCCATAAACATGGATTACCCTGTTACTAAATTGTCTTTGATTTGTGCCACAAATGTTTTACAGTTTTCGATGTAGAATTCTTAGAAAAGAATTTCATTAAATTTATTTGTATTTACTGTTTTAGAATATTACAGTTTAAAATTTCAGGTTGCAAATTATTTATTCTTAATATGTGGAAATACAATTGATTTTTATATATAATTGATTTTTATATATTGACATTGTGCCTAGTAATATTGCTAGATATTGAATACTACTATTAATTTTAGTAGATTCCCCCAACTTTTATATCCCTTGGAATTTTCTCTATACACTAGCCTATCATTTGCAAATAAAAACAATTTACTTCTTTCTTCCAACCTTAATTCATTTCTTTTATTTTTCCAGCTTTATTGAACTAGCTAGAACTTCTGGTACAATATTATGTAGAAATAGTAACAGTGGACATTGTTTTCTTGTTATTGATTTTACAAGGAAAGCCTGTATTTTGTCATTAAATATGGTTTTAGCTGTAGGTTTTACATAAATACTGTGCTTCAGATTAAAGAATTTTAAGCATAATTCCTAGTCTCCTGAGATATTTTATTTTGAAAGGATTTTGAATCTTGTCGGATATTTTTTCTGCATGTAGTTAGATTATATATTTTTTAAAAAACTTGTTAATGTGGTTACAATAAATAAGTATCTAATATTAATTGTAATTCTGGGATAAACCATACTTGATAATATATTTTATATCATTTTTATGTACTATGGAATTGATTTCCTAATATTTTGTAATAATTTTTAAAAGTCTGTAGTCATGAGGGTTATATGTCTATAATTTTCATTCTCTGCAATGTCCTTGACAGTATTTGGTATCATGATTTCACTGGACTTACAAAATGAGTTGGCAAGGGTGCTTCCTTCTCTATTTTCTGAAACGGTCAGTGCAAGGTGGGCATTATTTCTTCATTACCGTTTAACACAATGCACTAGTGAAACTACCTGGCCCTGGAGGGGTTTTTGTCTTTATTTTTTTGCAATGGAAGTTATTTTAATTACAAATTCAATGTCTTTAATAGATGTAGAGCAATTTCCAATTTTTAGTTCTGCTAGTTTTAATAAGTTCTTTTAAAAATTCTGTTCCTTTCATGTAATATTTTTTTTTAATAATTGGGGATTTTAATAGTCCTCTTTGTTGGTGGAATTAGTTGACAGGAAAATCAGTGAGGAAAATCAGTTAAATAATACTATTAGCCAAATTGACCTAATTCACATTTATAGAACAATTCACTCAACAACAGAATAAATATTCTTTTCAAGTACATATGGAATATTCACCAAGGTAACTTTTAAAACTTATTAGCATAACACTGTTTAAAAATTCAATTAGTATCCTTTTTATTCATAAGGTACAGTAATATCTTTTATTTGTAATATTAATAGTTTTCATTTTTATCTTTCTTTCTTTACCTGTCTTCCTGTAGGCTTAACAGTTTTAAACTTTTTTGTTTAATTTTTTTTTAAAGAACAAACTTTGGTTCATTTTTCTCTATTGTTTATTTCTTTTGTACCATGTTGATTCTCTTGTTTTTTAATTTTCATTAATTTATTGTTACTTTACTTACTCTTTTTTTCTTACCTTCTTAAGGTGGTAGCATAAATCATTGAATTTATACATTTCTGCTTTTTATTATATTTTAAAGCAGTAAACTTCTCTCTGAGCATTGCCTTGGTTGTATCATTCAACTATTGATACATTATATTTTAACTATAACTTTAATAGTCTTAAACTTCTCTTGTGATTTCTTTGACCAATGGCTTATTTTTAATAGTTTGCTAATATCTAGATATTTGAAGTTTTTCTATCTTACTGTTTTTTGTTTTTAAGTTAGGACTGTTTTGATCATGGAATATATTCTCCTATGATTTTCAGTTCTTTGAGATTTATTGAGAATTATTTCAAGGTCCAGACTAAAATCTAGATAAGTGAAAAGAATCTGTATTTTTGTTGTTGGGTGAAGTGTTCCTTATGTTGGGATGAATTCAAGTGACTTAGAGTGTTGTTTGAGTCTTCTAAGTCCTTACTAACTTCTTCTATAATTGTTTTATTGATTTCAATGAGAGTAGGGTTACATTTTCAATATTATTGTGTATATATCTTCCTTTGTTTCTGATAATTTTTTGTTTCATGTATTTGAGGGCTTAGATGGCTCTGTAAACATATAAGATTTTTATATCTCCTTGATGAAAGACATTTTAGAGTTACATATAACTCCTCTAACTCTGGTGATACTCTTCATTTGAAGTGTACATTTTCTGACATTAATGTAGCCTTACAAGCTTTGTCATGTTTAGTGTTTGTATGGTATTTACCTCCAACCTGTTTATATCTTCATGTTTAAAGTGTGTATCATAAACAATCTATAGTTGGTTGTGATAGACAGAAAAATGACTGTCCCAAGGATGTCCTTCAAGTTTCCTAGAACTGGTGAAGATGTTATTGTACATGGCAAAAAGGATTTCACAACATTTATTAAGGATTTTAAGATGAGAGAAAAATTGTAGATTATTCAAACTTATCCAATACTCATAGGAGAAAGAGGAAGACAGGGTCAAAAGAGATATAAATAAATAAATAAATAAATACATACATACATACATACATACACAGGTTTAGGTTGATACACAGCTGAGAATTGAGGGACGTGGGCTATCCTTGGTACTGAAAAACAGGAAACAGATTATCCCATAGAGCCTCAGAAGGAACACAGTCCTCCCATCCCATTGGAGACTTCTGACCTCCAGAACTACAAGATAATATAGGGTGGGGCAAAAATATGTTATAGTTGTGAATACATAAAACACAGCATTTATTCTTTTATTTTTATTGTAAATTTTAAAAAGTTTTAATTAAATTTATTGGGGTAACATTGGTTAACAAAATCATATATTTTGTATTGTGTGCTTACCACACTAGGTCAAGGCTTCTGTCACAATTTATCATCCCTTTATTTTCTTCTACCTCCTCTCACCCTACTTTCCTCTGGTAATCACTGTACTGTTGTCTATGGAAGGTTTGTTCTTGTATCATTATTTATTAATTATAGTATTATTTTTCCTGTGAACAACTGTAAAGCTACATTTGTTCCACGCTCTATGTGTTGTTTTAGACCATTAAGTTTGTGGTAAATTGTTACAGTGTTAATAGTTAGGTAAAACAGTTGGTTCTTCTTTGTATCCAGTTTTATATTTTCTATTTTATAGTTAATGAGTTTATTTACATTTATGTAATTATTGCAATATTTTCTTTTAATTCTCCCACTTGGTATGTTATTTTTACTTCTGCTCTTTGTTCATCTGTTCTTTCTTTTCTGAATTTCTTGAGTGAATCAAATACTTTTTTATTATTCCTTTCAGAAATATTCCATTAACTCATAAACAATGTAAGAAATTTACATAATATTTTTCCAGTGATCACCCTCCTGTCCTTTCTGCACTTGACATATATGTTATTTCTCCCTTCATTACAAACCTAACAAGATATTAGCATTGTTGTTACTTGTACTCATCAATAATCCTTTAAAGACCTTAAATTCGATTATTTTCAAAGGACTTGTTATTTACTTACTTTTTTCACTTTCATTTCTGTTTTAGGGTTTTTTATCTACACTAAGATAAACAGACTGTAAAGAACATCTTTAACATTTCTTATAGTATAGGCCTTCTGAAAATGATTTTTTCATACATTTTTGTACCTGAAAATGAATTTCTTTTGCCTCCATTTTTATTGTTTCACTAAATATTAAATTATAGGTAAGCTTTTTTTCTTCATTTAATTTTGGCCTTTCATTTATTTCTGGTCTCTATGGTTTTAGTCCTTATTCCTATTATTGTTTTCTGTATAACATCTACTTTTATTTTTTAAATATGATTTTTAAAAGATTTTATTTATTTATTTTTAGACAGAGGGGGAGGGAGGGAGAAAGAAAGGGAGAGAAACATCAATGTGTGGTTGCCTCTTGTGCTCCCCTTACTGGGGACTTGGCCCACAACCCAGACATGTGCCCTGGATGGGAATCAAACCAAGGACTATTTGGTTTGCAAGCTGGCACTCAATTCACTGAGCAAAACCACTCAGGGCTAAAATCTACTTTTAATCTGGGTGCTGTCAAGACTTTTCTCTTGAAGATCATGGAGGAATAAGTAGAAGCTACGCTAACCTCTTCCCAGGGGCAATCTGGAATTACAACTAAATTGTAGAAAAATCATCCAGAATACCCAACTTAACACTAGCTAGAGAGAAGCCTTATAACCAAGAACTAAGAGAAGAAACCACTTCACCACAAGACTGGTAGGCAGTGGGGAGGAAGTGCGAGAAGACTGGCTTGGCTCCCACAGGCAGCAGCAGAAGTTCTAGAGGGATATATCAATGGCTGGGGAGTTCCCCTGAGGTGTGGGGTCTATACAGCAAGCTGGGTTCCCCAGCCTACATCACCAGAGCCTGAAAAGAACCCAGAAAACATCCAGCTATGAAAAGCAGCAGGGTTTCTGACTGCGAGAGATGGGCAGGTGGAGATGCTGAAAGCTTCCTAAAGGGCCAACACAAAAAATTTTGTTTGCAGCTGCTTACTCTGGGCTCCAGAAAAGAAAGGGCAGAGTAGACTAGAAACACTTGAGAAAAGTCTGAGGCTGGTGCCTCAGGGAAGAGAACTGAAGGAACAGCTACCAGGATTCATGTGCTGAGTCATTCCCCATATTGCAGAAACCATCTTTCTCAGGTAGAGTACTCCTCTTTAACTGGCATCAGCCTGGGGGAAAGCAGTACCCCTGCCCCAGGAATTACTCTTCCCTACCAGGTGGTACTTAAGTTGGACTGCTGATTATAGCTTGATTAGATTAACAATCTGTTGGTTTAGTAGCTCATTAGTTTAATGGCTAAGGTGGAAAATAGAAAGAAATGAACAAAATGGGAAGAAAAATAAACATACCCAAAGGGAAGACCAAGAGATTTCTCCAGAAGAACTAGATGAAATGGAGGCAAGCAATTTATCAGATAGAGTTTATAGCAATGATTACAAGGATACTCAAAAGCATAAAAAAAGACAGAAGCTATAAAAAATGACCAATCAGAAATATAGAATGCGATATCTGAAATAAATAATTTACTGGAAGGAATAAACAGTAGGTTAGATGAAGCAGAGGATTTTATTAGTGTTTTTAGAAGACAAAGTAGAAAAAAAAAAACAAGGCAGAGAAGGAAAAAGAAAAGAGAATTAAAAAAAATGAGGAGAGCTTAAGAAATATTTTGGACAACATGAAGCGTAACAACAGCCACATCATGGGAGCACCAGAAGGAGAAGAGAGTGAGCAAAGGATCAAGAACCTATCTGAAGAAATAATGACTGAACATTTTCCTAATTTGGTGAAGGGAAAAGACACATGAGTCCAGGAAGCTCAGAGAATCCCAAACAAGTTGGACCCAAAGAGGCCTACATTGAGATACAACATAATTAAAATGACAAGGCTTAAAGACAAGAAGATGATTATCTAAAAGCCACAGGAGAAAAGCACGTAGTTATCTACAGGAGAGCACCAATTAGACTGGCATCTGATTACTCAACAGAAACATTTCAGGCCAGAAGTGAGTGCCATGAAATATTCAAGGTGATGAATAGCAAGGACCTATTACCAAGGCTACTTTACCCACCAAGCCTATCACTTAAAATCAAAGGAGAAACAAGGAGCTTCCCAGACAAGAAAAAGCTAAAGGAGTTTGTTAACACTAAACCAGTACTGCAACAAATTTTCAAGGGTTTGCTTTAAGAAGAAGAAGAAGAAGAAAAATAGATACAAACAAACAAACAAAAACAGAAGAAAACAGTCTAACAACAAAATGGCACTACATACATATTTATCAATTATCAACTTACATGTAAATGGCTTAAATACTCTGACTGAAATACATAGGGTAGCTGATGGATAAGAAAACAAGACCCACATATATGCTGTCTCCAAGAGACCCATCTCAGATAAAAGATGTACACAGACTAAAATATATTTCATGCAAATCAAAAAGATAGAAGGTAGCAGTACTTATATCCAATAACATAGACTTTATTTTTATTTATTTATTTATTTAAATTGTTGTTCTTGTACAGTTTTCTGTCTTTTACTCCCAACCCAGCCCTCTGCCCCAGCCCTCCCCACTTCCCTCCCATTTCCACCCCCTAGTTTTTATCCATGTGTCTTTTATACTTGTTCCTGTAAACCCTTCCCCTTTTCCCCTGAAATTCCCTCCCCTCTCCCCTCTGGTGACTGTCAGTCTGTTCTCAATTTCAGTTCAATAACATAGACTTTAAAGCAAAGGCTATATATAATAAGAGTCAAAGAAAGACACTACATAATTATAAAGGGAACAATCTAACAAGAGGATATAACCCTAGTAAGCATTTACATACCCGACATGGGTGCATATGTAAAGCAAATCTTGACAGACATAAAGGGAGAGATCAACAGAAATACAATCATATTGGGGATTTCAGTTCCCCATTGACTTAAATGGATAGATCTTCCAGGCAGAAAATTAACAAGGAGACAGTGGATTTAAATGACACACTAGATCAGGTGGATTTAATTAATATCTTTAGAACATTTGATCCCAAAGCAGCAGAATATACATAACTTTCAAATGCACATGGAATATTTTCTAGGATAGACCAACTGTTAGGACACAAAACTAGGCTCAATAAATTTAAGAAGATTGAAATCATATCAAGCATCTTCTCTGACCACAATCCTATGAGACTACAAATTACTTACAAGAAAACATTGAAAAACATGCAAAGAAATGGAAGCTAAATAACACATTATTAAACAAAGAATGAATCAACCATGAGATCTAGGAAGAGACCAAAAGATACTTTGAAATAAATAAAAATGAGGCCACAACAATCCAAAATCTGTAGGACACTGGGAAAGAAATCCTAAAAGGGAAATTCATAGCATTGCAGGCCTATCTCAAAAAAACAAGAAAAAGTCAAAATAAACTATCTAAATTCACACTTAAAGGAACTTGAGCAAGACAGCTAGCAAAGCCAAAAGTGAGTAGAAGGGAGGAAATAATAAAACTCAGAGCAGAAATAAATGAAATAGAGTCTAGAAAATTGATACAAAAGATCAAAGAACTGAAGAGCTAGTTCTATGAAAAGAGAAATAAGTGACAAAACTTTATCCACACTCAACAAGAAAAAAAGGCAAAACCCAAATAAATAAAATCAGAAATGAAAAAAGAGAAACACAAATTAACACTAAAGAAATACAAGGGATTATAAAGAAATATTATGAACAACTACATGCCAACAAATAGGACAACCTAGATGAAATGGATAAATTCCTAGAAAATTACAATACGGAAGAATCAGAGAATCTGAATAGACAGATTACACCTAATGAATTTGAACCAATAATCAAAAAGTATCCCAACAAACCAAAGCCTTGGATTGGATGGTTTCACAGGTAAATTTTACCAAACATTCCAATAAGAACTAGCACCTCTCCTTCTCAAATTATTTCATAGAAGTCAAAAGGAGAGAAGGCTCCCAAACTCATTTTTGAGACCAGCATTGTCTTGATTCCAAAACCAGATAAAGACACTATTAAAAAAGAAAATTATACTCCAATATTCCTGATGAATATAGGTGCTAAAATCCTCATCAAAATATTAGCAAACTGTATACAGCAATGCGTCATAAAGATCATACACCATGATCAAGTGGGGTTTATTCCAGGAATAGCAAGGTTGGTACAACATTTGCAAATTAATAAATGTGATTTACCACATAAACAAAATGAAGTATAAAAACCACACAATCATACAGATGCAGAAATTTTTTTTAATAAAATATAGCATCCATTTATGATCAAAACTCTTGGCCAAGTGGGCAGAGAGGGAACATACCTAAACATATTAAAGGCCATATATGACAAACTCACTGCTAGCACCATACTCAATGGGCAAAAACTACAAGCATTCCCCTTAAGATCAGAAACAAGACAGGGATGTCTCCTTTCACCTCTCTTATTCAGCATAGTACTGGAAGTCTTAGCCACAGCAATCAGACAAGAAGGAGAAATAAAAGGCATCCAAATTGGAAAGGAAGAAGTAAAACCATCTTTTTTTCAGATGAGAATCCCAAAGATTCCACCAAGAAACTATAAGAATTTATAAGTAAATTCATCATAGTAGCAAGTTACAAAATTAATATCCAGAACTCAATTGTATTTTTATATGCCAGTAATAAACTAACATAAAGGGAAATTAAGAAAGCAATCCTCACAATTGTTACAAAAAGAATAAAATACATCAGAATGAACCTAACCAAGTATATAAAAGACATGCACATGGAAAATCATAAGACACTGAAGAAAGAAACTGAATAAGATAGAAATAAGTGGAAGCACATATTGTGTTCATGGATAGGAAGAATTAACATCATTAAAATGTCCATACTACCCAAACCAATCTATAGATTCAATGCAATTACTATCAAAATTCCAATGATGTATTTCACAGAATGAGAACAAATATTCTAAAAATGTATATAGAACCCCAAAAGGCCCCCCATACCAACAGTGAGCATGAGAAAGGAGTTGAAGGAATCATGCTACCACATATCAAACTATACTACAAGGTTATAATAATCAAGACAGCCTGGTACTGGCATAAAAACAGACACATAGATTAATATAACAGCATAGAGAGCCCAGAAATAAACCCAAACCTCTATAGTCAATTAATATTCAACAGAGGAAGTAAGCATATACAATGGGCTAAAGACGGTTTATTCAATAAATTGTGTTGGGAAAATTGTACAGATGTGTGCAGAAAAATCAAATTAGGCCACCCTCTTACACCACACACAAAAATAAATTCAAAATTGATCAAAAACTTAAATGTTTGACCTGAAGCCATAAAAATCCTAGAAGAAAACATAGGCAGCAAAATCTCAGAAAAAAATTGCTCATAATAATTTTTTATCACATATATCTCCCCAGGCAAGAGAAACAAAAGAAAAAATAAGCAAATGAGACTATATTGAACTAAAAAGGTTTTGCACATCAAGGGAAAACATCAACAAAATATAAAGACAACCCACAGAATGGGAGAACATATTTGCTGATAAATCTGAAAAGGGGTTAATATCCAAAATTTATAAAGTACTTAAAAAACTCAACACCATCAAAACAACCCAATTAAAAATGGGCCAAGGACCTGAACAGACACTTTCCAAAGAGGGCATACAGACAGCCAATAGACATATGAAAAGTTTCTCAAAATCACCAGTCATCAGAGAAATGCAAATTAAAACCTCAGTGAGATACCATCTCACACCTGTCAGAATGGCCATCATCAATAAATCAACAAACAAGTGCTGGCAAGGATTCGAAGAAAGGGAAACCCTTTTGCATTGTTGGTGGGAATGCAGACTGTAGCAGCCACTGTGGAAAGCAGTACGGCGATATCTCAAAAAAATTAAAAATGGATCTTCCTTTTGACCCAGGGATCCCACTTCTGGGAACATATCAGAAGGAACCCAAAACACTAATTCTAAAGAACATAAGCAACTCTATGTTCATTGTCATGTTATTTACCATCACCAAGATATTTACCAGCAACCCAAGTGTCCATCAATATATGAGTGGATAAGATAACTATTGGACATTTTATGCAATGGAATACTACTCACCATAAAAAAGAAATTTTTTCCCTTTGCAGCAGTATGGATGGACCTGGAGAACATTATGCTAAGTGAAATAAGCCAGTCAGAGAAAGACAAATACCATATGATTTCACTCATATGTGGAACCTAATGAACAAACTGAACTAACAAGCAAAACAGAGATAACTCATAGATGGAGAGCAGATGACAGTGGAGAGGGTAGGGGATGGAGGGATTGAGCAAAAAGGAAAAAGAACTCATGGACATAGACAACAGTGTGGTGATTGCTGGGGGGGAGGTATAAGGGGACTAAATGGTAATGGAAAAAGAATACAATAAGGATTAAATAAAAAAAGTAAATTGCTGCAATAATGCTCATAAAAAAAAACAAAAACAGAATTTTCTTTTTATCTTTGATGGTTAGTCCCAGTATAGTTTTCTTTTAGGTTTTTTTTTTTTTTTTTTTTTTTCCCCTGTTTGGAGTTTACTCAGCTTCTTGGACCCATAGTCATTTTACATTTCTTGTGGATGATTTTAGCTATTATATACTCAAATGTTTCTCTTGTTCTCTTTTCCTTCTCCTCAGACCATATAAAGAACTGTTAAATAAGAAGCATACCAAATATACACTCCCTTGATTATTTGTATCTATATTAGAAAAAAATGAAAGAAAGTACTGGACTGAACCTAATGATGAACAAAGCTCAAATTTTGGTTAATCTGACCTTTGCAACTAGATCAAAACAACACACAAAGGGAAAAATTAGTGAAGAATAACAAAAAGTACTCCTAAGATCATTGGTCACCACAATGGTGGTCCATGAAGGAGAAGAGCAAAACCAAGAAATTATTGGAATTAAGGGTATAGTGTGAAGGAGTTGTTTTATTCTGTTGATTGTTACCACCAGATTCCTGAATAACCTTTTCATTTACTAAAAGGAGAAAGTGACAGTAAGAGTAACTAATTTAAGAGCAATGTCTTTGTTTTTGGGATGCTGTGGTGTGGAAGTCCATGATTGATGTAGGACCCACAGCTCACTATGGAGCAATCACAGATGGCTTTAAATGATCCAGACACACAGAGTTTATTCCTGAGAAAGAATACAGGTAGCCTAGTGGACTGGATAAAATCCACTATAAGGTCTGTTTACAGCTCCCCCTATCAATGACACAGATTCATTTCACTTAATAAAATTGTTTTGTCTTTTTTCTTCAGAGTAGAGAACTTATATTGATCTGTCTTCAACTTCACTGATTCAATCTTTTATCATACAGTGAATTTATCAATTTAGGTATTGTACTTTTTCATGCTAGTGTGTTGCTTTATTACAGTTTTCATTTTTCTGCTAAGAATTCTCAACTTTTCACTCTTTATAATCATGTGTTCCTATAAGTTTTGCAACATATTCATAATGGTAGCTTTAAAATTTTTGGGGTTTTTTTTTCCTGCTAAATTCAATTTCTGAAACTTCTAGGCTAGGGATTGATTTACTTTATTTTATTTATTTATTTTTAGAGAGAAGGGACAGGAGAGAGAGAGAGGAAGAGAAACATTGGTGTGTGAAAGAAACATCAATTGGCTGTCTCTGGCACACCCCCAACCAGAGAGCTGGCCTACATCTCAGGCATGTGCCCTGTCTAGGATTTGAACTGGTGACCTTTTGGTTTGTAGGTCAGCACTCAACCCACTGAGCCACACAAGCCAGAGCTAGGGACTAATTTTTATCATCTGATTTTTTTGTTTCGATTATGAATCACTTTTTATGTATTTTCACATATTTCTATCTCTATGTATATGTGTCTATGATACATTATTTCATATAAATGTTGAAATACTTTGTAGAAATCCTGGATTATATTCTTTCCTTTAAAGAGCTTTATGTTATATTCAGGCAAACAGTTGTATCCCTAGCTGATTATTTTAGTACTTGAAGGGTAATTTTGGGGTTTTCTTTTAGTTTTGTCCTTAGTCTTAGAGAATGGCCCTTACTCCATGACATGTTTATTTTCAAAGATATGACCTATCTGGGATTTCAGTTGCATGGTCAAGGCCACCGGTCTCTCTGGTTGACATAAAAGTCCAAAGACTTCAGCAATTGTGACTTCTGTATTTTCCACTGAGCTCTCACCATCACAGAAGCTCCTTTCTCTGGACATAATGGAGTATTGCTCTGGTCATGCAAAGCCTCGAAGCTCCTTTCTTTCCTACATCCTGTCTCACAAATTCTTACTGATTTACCATCTCAGAAATCTAATCTCTTCCCTTTAGTAACTGCATCCTTTTACTTGGGCTTCTCCACATTGTACCGCAGTAGGGGAAATGCCCCCATTAGAAAATCAAGGCAAATCAGAGCCTGGGGTTTCTTTTTTTCTAAAGCATTTTTTTTGATATATGCTTTCTGCTCTCTCTTTTTTCTGTTGCAAAAAGCTTTATAGTTTCTATTTGGTCCACAGCGTGGGAAAGGCTCCATTTGTTAAAAGGCTGCTTAGTGATTTCAGGGAGAGGCTCAAGCTGATGTCAGGCACCAAGGGGATGTAGGGGTCTCCTCAAAGGTCTCCAGGCTTCAAAGGCTCCTTCCCCATTAGGTTTGAGGGTGAGCTTTTCAAAGATATCCTCACCCAGCCTAGCCTTGGGGGCCACCCAGCCTGCTTTGATTGGTCAAGTGGTTGCTCATCTTCTGAAAGTGTTTCAACTGCTTATCCAGGAAGTGGTTCTCCAGGAAATCACAGAAATGGGGGTTTCTGTGGGCACAACCAAGGACATACAGATCCAAAAGAGCCCTGATCAGGTTCTTGTCCATGACTCCATGGCATCCCGAGTTTAACCCAGTCATCTAGGGACAGCTTCAGCATATCCCACAAGGGGGCATGGCCACTGCACTGGTTTTTGATCTTCAAGATGCTGGGCACCCTTGAGCTTCTCTTTGTCCAGATCTCTGAAGAAGTGGCCCATACCCTCTACATCCAAATCATTGTGGTTGAAATAGAAGCTCCTGAGAGAGGTAGGTGTAGGAGGTCTGCAGATGCAGGTTGACCAGGGGGTTGCGAAAGGCCTCCATCTCTGATGAATTTGGAAGCTGATAGTAGCTTGGCAATCAGGAGTTAACCTCAAAAAAGGGTGTTGGCTGGTCTCAGAGGCCAAGGATGGGTGAGATGGTTCTGAAAGTTGTCACTAGAAAAGAGGATGGAGGGTGGTCAGAGGCTGAAAGGAGGGGCATCCCGGGCTCTGTTCTGTCCAAACACTGTTGAAGCAAGGGACAGACTCAGGGGACCGATGAAGGATCTTTCTCCTGCTTTTTCAGTGCATGAGCATGGTTTATGTTTTATCTAACTTTATAGTGTTTGTAGCAGAAGGGAATGTCCAGTGCCAATGACCATGCTGTAGCTGGAGGCTGAAGTCTTCCCCAAGCAGATGTATTTGACTCCAACATACATGGCTTTCCACTATGTATTCCAACAACTTTTATTACCTAAGCCTTTTGAATACTGTAGGCTCTGAAGTCTCTAGGGAGAAACTGTTTTCTCGCCTTTTCAAGCTTCTAGAGGCCACCTGCATTTGTTGGCTTGTGACCCTTCTTCCATCTCGAAACCTGCAGTGTAACATCTTGTTGTTCTCATATCTCTTTCTATCTCTCATTCTTTGGACTCTCTTGCTTTTTAAAATTTATTTTTTTATCTATTTATTGATGTATAATTGACATATAACACTGTGCTAGTTTCAATGTTTATAATATTGCTAAATGATCACCACAATAAATTTAATTAACATCTATCTCCATACATAGTTATATTTTTTTCCTTTAATGACAACTTTTAAGATCTATTCTCTTAGGAACTTTCAAATATGCAATGCAGTAGTATTACCTGTAGTCACCATGCTATACATTACATCCTAATAACTCATTTATCTTATGACTGTGGAAGTTTGTACCTTTTGAGCCCCTTCACCTGTTTCAGCCACTCCACCAACCCTTGCCTCTGGCAACCATCAATCTGTTCTTTGTATATATGAACCTGGGACTTAAAAAAAAATGTTTTGCTTTGTTTTCAGAATCCATGTATAAATAAAATTATATAGTACTTGTCTTTCTCTGTCTGACTTATTACACTTAACATAATGCCCTCAAGGTCTATCCATGTTGTCTCAAATTACAATAATTCTTTATTTTAATGGCTGAATAACATTATAACATTTTCTTTATTCATCCATTGATGAACACTAAGGTTGTTTATCTTGGCTATCATTAATAATGCTTCAATGAACAGGGAGGGTGTATATATCTTTCTGAGTTAGTGTTTTATTTTCTTTGGATAAATGCCCAGAAGTGGAATTGCTGAATTGTATGGCCTCTCTCTTATAATAACTCTTATAATTACATTAGACCCAACTGAATAACCAGAGTAATATCCCCATCTCAAGATCTTTAATTTAATTATATCCACAAAGTCCCTTTTGCCATGTAACATAATGTATTCCTAGTTTCCAGAAACTAGAACATGATATCTTGGGGGGTCATTATTCAAATTAAAGTAAAGTTTTTAAAAATCTTTGAATTTCTACTTTGATGACCCACCATCATGACAGGTGGAGATGATGATCCTAACCTAATGAAGTAAACAGTCACCTTCTTATAAATGATGTGGGCTCTTTTGGTGGTTATAGAGAAAGCAAACAAGGAAATTTGTCTTCACTTATTTGAATCTATGGACAAATGTTTCTTTCCTGTTTCTTCCTTATTTCTTTTCAGACAGTCTCACTGAATAGCAAAACAAATGTTACATCATTTGTCCCCCTGCTCCCCAAGCTTCTGGAAGCCTGCCAAAGTCTATTGCCTTCCTTCTGACCATTCTTTTTCTTTTTCTTTTTTTTTTTAAAGAGAGGTAGAGAAACATCAATGTGTGGTTGCCTCTCATGTGCCCTCTGCTGGGGAACTGGCTTGCAACCCAGGCATGTGCCCTGACTGGGAATTGAACTGCTGACCTTTTCGTTCGCAGGCCAGTGCTCAAGCAACCGAGCCACAGTAGCCAGACCCGACCATTCTCATGATTAACTAATTGTTCATCAAACTGATATGCTATAACGTTACCAGAACTTGGAATATATGTATGGGTACTAATGATACAAAGATATATGCAAACAGATGAATACATCTAGTTGCACCTATACCAAAATTTATATAGACACAGAAATGGAACAGAAATTAATCGAAAGGAAGATTTTATGGTATGTAGCAGATATTTTGAGCTTTTATTTATTCATTTTTTAGGGGAGAAGGTGAATGTAGTACCCCACCACCATAAATTATGAAGTCAAATTTCCCTCATTTGGGGAAATCACAGGGGTCTGCACATCTGTAATGCAATGGATAAGCCTTACCCTGGGAAAACCACCTTTGTGATCACGGTATCTCCCCTGCCAGGTAATTATTATTCATTTAACTTTAATTCAAGAATTGTTATTGGGCTTTTAATATGTGCCATACAGTAAGATGGATGCTAAGGAATCAGACATGAAAAATTCAAATGATATCCTAAAGAAGTTAGCATTAACAGACCAGACAAGCAACAACAATTGCAAAATGTATGAGAATTGTTATAAAGGCTCTCACGTAAAGTATAATTGGAAATCAGAGATGGGGCTTTTAATATAGATTAGGGTGTCAGGTATACAGTTTCCTATAAAACCAGATGTTAAAGAAAGCATAGTCATTCTCCAGGTGAAGTCAGGCAATGATTTGTCAGAGAACAGTAATGTACAAAGGTGTGGAATCAAGTCAATATGGGGAAATGCTTGTCATTGAGGATGACAGGAAAAGACACTCTCTGGTGAGGACTGGTTAAATGATACCACTGAACAAATAAAAACCATTATTGGATATGTTAAAAATTTGAGTTTTAAATTATTTTATTTAATATTAGTTATCCTTATTATTATTTATTATTTATAAAAATGACAAAAGGAGAATTGTTCCTAAGTGTGGGACACATGAAGTGAGTATCTCCTTTGGGCTCTTGTAGTTTCTTAAATGGGCAGTAAGTTCACTAGAATATTCCCTTACTCTTCACTGTACATTTGGTATTGACTTGGAACTATAGTCGCATCTCAATCCACAAAGATTCCATTCCCTATCATTGGACTGATACCTGGAAAGAACACACAGTTGAAGGTGAGGTACACCATTTTTATGATTTTACTAATATTTAATTTCAAGTTCTATTTAGAAGTAATATGTAAAATTTCCTACATATTTTACTGGAACTAAAAACATTACTCCTACTATCCATGTAAACAGATGGCATTATCAACAATCACTTTTTCTTTAAAGTACCACTTTCTATTGGCACTTATCTCCCAATCTCTAAATTCTGTATAAAACATTAAAAATAAAAATGTTTTTTAGTTCAGTAGTGTGAGTTGGTAATTGAAGTTTTTCTTAATATAGTGCAGAGGTCAGACTTCAAAGTCAAACAAATTTGGTTTTGAATCTCAGCTGTTACTTAATGTGTGAACATCTGCAAAGCACTTCACTGAATGTCAGTTCCTTTATCTCTAAAATTAGGATAATAATGTCTGCCTTGTTTAGGTATTATATGGAATAAAAAGAATATGTAAACTGCTAATACTAAGTATAATTAAATAATTGATAGCTATTTATTATTACTATGGTAATTTCCCACATTGCAGAATTGAGTCTCTTTCCCCAAGGAAATATTAATCCCTAATCCCAGTTTATAAAGTACTCCCATAAACTTGAAGGAGAGGGCAGTCACTGAAGTAATTACATGCATAAACTTTCTTTCTGCTAGCTATCCGGGTGATTAAAATGTATTTTCATATACAAATTAAAGCACTGTGTACTCATTACTTTAAAAACACTTTTCATTAGGTAAATTAAATGCTTATTACAGATAATATAAGGCTAAAAGGAGAATATTATCAAAACAAGTTACTGGGTATATTTTTTAAAATTTATTTTTAGAATATGGCAACACCACTTTTACTTTTGACCATTCACCATACATATAAATGTTTACAAACTTTACTCTATATTGTTGTCAGTATACGTGCTAGTGTATAACCATATTCTATGAATATTTATGGTTCTTCTACCTACATTACAGGTCTGAGTTAAACTTTCTTTGAATGCCATTTTAATTATATAAGAAAAAAATAAGTATTATCAAGTTGTTTTTTTTATTCTTGACCACAAGCTAAAGCAGAAATAATGACAAATCAGACAATTCCTTCTTTGAAAACTGAATCCAATGAAAATCTATTTTAAAAATAATGGACAACTAACTATCCATTTACAGAGTACTGTATCTCCACGAAAGAGACTTGAAAATTCTCCAAATGTTCTTAAAATGATTGAAGCAGCTTGTTTCCATCTTCCCAGTGAAAATCACTTCCTTACTGACTCTTTCTCAATGTGTGTACACCTTCCTTTACCTTTCCAGTTATTAAAATAAGCAAAATCATTCTCTGGTTCCCCATTCCTTCTCCCAGGTTGACTGCCCCAGCTCTTCCCTGATGATCTTCTCAGGACTTCCACATATACATCCTAGCTCTCTTTTCATGCTTTCTCCCATTTCAGCTTTCTCAGAGGAGTCTGCATTGGCTAGACTCATTTTCAATTTCCTGTGTCTCAGCCAACGAGTCCTCAGCTCACCAGTGCTGCCTCTGCCTTCTCATCTCTCCATAGCTTTTTTCATACACAGTCTAAACCATTCCTCAGGTGAATACCTACTCTGGTCAGAGAAAAAGGTGTAAAGAACACTAAATTGTTTCTTATTAATTGAATTAATGTATTTAACGCCTCCAAGCTCCATATAAATTGCTTTTGGTTGTTGGCTATGAGGTTCACTGCCTGTTCTTGGGTCTTTTTTAGAGACTTGAATACTCTTATGTGTAGGCCACACTATACTCTTAATAGTGGTCATTTTTATGGAGCTTTAATAAATTTTTAATGGTGATTGCTTGGACTTTGCCATTCCAGTAAGAGGTTATCTATCATAGCCATACTTGGGAACATTGAAGCTTTCATGTAGGCAGAAAACACACATTAAATAGGAAAGAAAGAAGAAAGAAGATAAGAGTCTCTAGATAATAAAGAATAGAGAATGAGAGAACTGTGTCTTCTGTGTCCTCTCAATCAAGCTGCCATCTAAATTTATACTATCAATCTCTACTCCCAGCAATGTTGTTTTGTTACTCCATTGACTTTATCCTCCAGTGTTGAGTCTGGTCAGTCTTTCCGTTGGATTTCTCTCATATGGGAACATGTGTTTTTTTTTTTTAATCATAATACTTTTTCTACCTAATTCCACTTCCTTCTTTTTCTCTGCATTGGCTAGACTCATTTTTTTACTATGATATATATGTATATGATATATGGATTTTTTACTATGATATAACTTCAGTCTGTTCAGACATTAAAAGGTGTAGTATATAGATGCACTACCATCTCAAAAGCTTTTATTGTTCTTGCTGAATGCTTTGAAGCATTGACAACACAAAGTACACTGTGTGATGTTTGAAAAAGATATGGTATACCAAAAACTGTTGCTGTTTAATCCCAAACAGCTCAAGTATTGACCCAAAGTATTTTAAATCTGTGTAGCACTCTAAAACCACTTAAGAGTTTCCATGGAGTTGTTCTGTCCTTTTGTACTCTCACCATTTCAATATTTAAAAAAGGAAAAAAAAGATGGAAGCACTCCCTAAAATGTTTTGTATGGTGCATAGTTGTACTCTTACAGTCACATACAGGTAGTATAAACTCTATGCATTCTGTCTGGAAGACAGGGTATGAAATCATCATGTATGATCAATAAGTCCAGAGTCAACTTTGCTCAGTGCCAGAGGCCCACAAAAGAGTAAGCTCCTCAAAGGATGATAGGAGAGCTATCATTGGAAAAATGTCTTAGAGGTAAGTGTAATAGTGTAGACTGTGCTTGTCATGCCAAATTTTTAGCATGCTTGTGCACATATGTCTAAGTCCTCTGCCATCTCTAATTCTGGAAATATATTTATTGAAAATGTTAATCCTAACTATGTCCTAAACTCCCCAAAGACATTACATGATTTTCTGTTTTTACATGAGTCTTTTTGCTTGTAAACATCACATTCTCTATTTTCCAACGTTTTGGTGAAGATGCAAACAAGGTTATAACATCATCTAGAACAGAAGGATTTCACATGCTACTTCTGAGATCTATATTATTTCCAAGAATAAGAACATTTTAGTGTGCTAAAATTCTACTTGAGATGTTAAAAGGATGGAATTTTTGCAGATTTTAGAATCAAAATGATTCAAATTTTTCCCTCAGGTTTGATTCTTACTCCTGTGTGAGGTTGCTGAAATGCAGACCATGTAGCTAGGAATTATCCAGCAGAAATGGAGATTTTAAAGATAAGGAATATAGAGGAAAAAATTTATTTGGATGATGGGGATTCCACCCAGAGCCCTGGGTGAGAAGTGTATAGTCCTTCACTTCAAATTTCCCTCTAACATTGATCTTAAATGTTTTGGGGTGATTTTCTTCTTTGATTTGATCTTTCATTTATGCAATCATAATTTATTGAATGCCAACCCCACAGTAAAAACAAAGAATCAGATTACTTTCTACAAAAAGCTTATAGTTAAGTCATCAAACAGCCACTTTATCAAACAGATATAGTAGACTGTTGAGTCAGCCAATTATTATAAGATAACAAATGGGATAGTCAATAATTTGAAGAGGGCTAATTTGCAAAGGGGTTATTTACAGAGGTTCAGTGAGGAAAAAAAAAAAAAAAAAACAAGGATAATTCAGTACTCTGCAGCCAGTAGTACCACATCTGTTATAACCCAGGAAGATGAAAGAAGTTGTTCCAGAAATTGAAATAATGAATTGGATAGAGGAAGCAACCTTAAGAAAGCCTTTGGTCAAGTGAAACAACTGGTCCAAAATAACTTTGAAGGGAGGAAGTCAGGGAATAAAAAAAGGTATTGTTCTTCTTGAGTCTCCTGAAATGACTCCCCATTGACTGAAGTCAGCCAGAAGACAGAGGATAAGAAAGCCCATCAAAATATCCGTTCTATTCACCTGCCCAGGTGGTGAGCTCAAGAAAGAAATGTAAAGAGTAGATCTGAGTGTCAGATAACTCATTCTTTGTAGTTTACCCTTTTTACTCCTTAACATCCTGCCTTTTCTTTCTTCTGCGGGTACATTTGTAATAAGTAAACAAATAAATAAATAAATAAGAGATGTATTATTTTGGTTTTACTTATTAGTATCAAATCTTAAATCATCTACTACTGGTATTCAACAAAAAGCAATGGGAATGGGAGTGGGTAAAAAGTGGAATAGAAACATAAATAGCATAAAATGCATCTGCTATATTTAGTGTACAATTATCTAGAATATATATTTTATTAGGATCACATACAACATCATACATCAGAAGCATCTGTATGTATTGCTGTTAAAATTTTAAGAGGTCTACTAACTATTTATGTCTCTTTATGGTGTACGGGCAGGGTTTGGCAACTTATCTTTCACTTTGACAGTGATATTGCATCATGCTTCAGACCACTACAACTCTAGAAAAAAATTTTTTGAGGTTTTTTTTTGTGTGTGTTTTTTGAGATGTTATTGACATGACAGCACCCTTAACTTTCTGTGGGTCTATCCCTCACCCACTGAGTCTGGCAGTAAAATATTGCTTAGTAATACTGCATAACAAACAACCACAAAATATCAGGGCATAAAACAATAAGCATTTATTTCTTACTAAGTTTATAGATCACTTAGTGTGGCTCCACATTAGTCTGTTTCAGCTTGAACATTTCAGCTTCAGAATGTAGTCTCAGCTACATAGTTATGTCCTTCTCCTCCTAGTACCTGGTATGCCTGTGGGAGCCTATCCTGGTGACAGCACAGGGATGAGATAACAAGGAGAAGCACCAGGCCTCTTAAACCTTAAGTCAAAACAGACACTGTGGTTATATTTTGCTTGTTTGTTTGTTTGTTTGTTTTGTTGATTAGGTTCCTGTTAAGGTGAGATCATATGGTATTTGTCTTTCACCGCCTGGCTTATTTCACTTAGCATAATGCTGTCCAGTTCCATTCATGCTGTCGTGAAGGGCAGGAGCTCCTTCTTTCTTTCTGCTGCACAGAATTCCATTGTGTAAATGTACCATAGTTTCTTGATCCATTCATTTACTGATGGGCACCTAAGTTGCTTCCAACACTTGGCTATTGTAAATTGTGCTGCTAACCAAAGACACTGAAATTAAGAACAGGCTGACAGTGACCAAGGGGAGAGGGGAGGGAATTTCAGGGGAAAAGGGGATGGGTTTGCAGGAACAAGTATAAAGGACACATGGACAAAAACTAAGGGGGGTGGAAATGGGAAGGAGGTGGGGAGGGCTGGGGCGGTGGGCTAGGATGGGAGAAAAAGAAAACTGTACAAGAACAATTAAAATAAAAATAAATAAATAAATATATATGTGCTTAAAACAAACAAACAAACACTGTGTTATTTCTTCCTCTTGTGTCATTTCTTCCTTCACAATATTGGCCCAGGTAAGGGACATGACTGAGATTAATGTCAACAGGTAGCAAAAAATATCCCACCTCTAGAGAAGGGATACAAAAGTCACACGGTAAGGGATTAGAAAAATGGAGAAATAAATAAGCTAGCATTAGATGCTATGGGGTATCAAGAAAATTAAGGTCATTTCAGACTATAAAATGATATAGAGGTGAGAAAAATGAAATAGACCTAGAACATGACAAAAGTGGTATAAAACTGTACCTTCTGTTAAAGCCAAAATTGCTTCTAAATTTGCATACTTAATGTTAAGATCTTATAACTCTTATAGTGGATGGGCTACCTCTTTCTGCACTACTTGGTCTGGGCTATGTTGAGATCTAATTCTGTTTTATAAAGATCAGAGGCAAAGAGATGATACAGGTGAAACTGTGAGGCAATTTCCAGTTGTAGATCTTGGAAGACTCTTTTACAGTAGAAAGCTTCTTTTTTTAAGGGAAATAGTTGCTTCTACCAGCAAGGAGTTTACACAGAAATTTGGAGACTCAAGCTTTCAGCCTTAACCATATCTGCACAAATATCTCCCTTTCTTTTCTCTGAATTTCTTATCTTTTCTTGACTCACTGTAAGAGACTTGTCATGTTTGAATTGGTAAAATTTTTATTATTATTGTCTTATTGTCTACAACTCTTCACCAGACCCTGGACTCTTGGTCTAAGCCATTTTTACCATGTGGCTGCAAAGAAATAAGGGATTTTGTCAAAGCTACCATGGAACTCTAAAGTTTTCATGTATGTTCTTGATTATATTCCCCAAGAAAGAAGTTTAAGCTAGAAGAGAAATAAAAAAAAAAATACCCATTTATTTGAGATCCAAGCTTGCAACCAAGGAGACACAGATTCAGATTCAGGTAGCAATTTAAAGTGTGCTCCAGGGAGAACAAAGAAAGGCAGGTCTTATAAAGGCTCAGGCTGCATGTGTTGTTCTCAATCTTGTCTTCTCTGTGTAAATGAAGGATTCTGCCTGGGTGAGTAGGGATTGGTTGAGCCCAATATGCAAAGGAATGATGCTGGTTGGCAAAACCCGTTGTCTCTAATCACTGTATAGACCACAAATGGTCTGGTTGTCATGGTGAGGAGGAGATTAAAGTTCAGGCAAAGCTGAGAAGTTGAAAACATGCTAGGTAGAATGTGTGTAAGATAAACTCTCTGCTGTATTTTGATTCCCTCAACATAAATGACTCCACTTTGGCAATCTTTATTCGGTTATATGTTTATAGATTTTATTTTCTCTTTGCCTATGAATATTTACTGGGATTGTTAGAAAACACAATTCCACAAGTTTTATATTGCTCTTGCCATAGCACCTAATTATCACATTTGATGATCCTCCAATACCCTGCCTTCCTCCTGTGTTGCTTCCAATGTCACCACTGGTAATACTGTGATTAATCATGATGTGATTTTATACAGTTGGATAATTCACATCCCATCCCAAAGAAAAAATAGATTAACTTTGTACCCTTGAATATGTGATTAATGCAAATTCAAAATCTCATTTTAAAGGTTTGTTTCTTGGAGTTCCTTCTGATACTCATTACTATATCAGTCAAGGTCTCAACAGAAAACAGTTTGTAGATTCAAGTTAGGATCATTTTTTCAAAGATTTGTCTACAAAAGGCCATAGTGAATTAAACAGAGTTACTAATTTTTTTGAAGCTCCACAGTAGCTTTGACGAAGTCCTTTATTAGAAAAGTCACAGAGAGTTTGGATGATCTTCCTAGGCTGCAAAATTCCCTCAAAGTAAAACTTGGCCTCAAGGCAAAGTTCAAATTCAGGGCAATAAAGTGTATCCTCAGGGTAAAGGTAAAGTTGGTGTGACTTTAAGACCCTTGTTAAAACCTTAGAAAAATCCAACCTTCTAAGACTTTTAAGTGTATTCTTTTTAGGTGTCTCAAAGGGGTTCTAAGAAAATTAAGCACTTTCCCTGTTATGGGTTGAATTGTGTCCCCCCAAAAATCATGTATTGATATCTTAATCCCCAGTAATTCCAAATGTGACTTTATTTAAATACAGGCTCTTAACCAAGTTAAAAGGATCGACTGGGGTGGGCCCTAATTCATTACAACTGGCATCCTTATAAAAGGGGAAATTTGGAGACAGACTCTCACTCCCAGAGACACCATGAATATGTCAAGGCAGTGATTAAGGTGATGCTTTGCCAATAAACACCAAAGGTTGCTTGAAAACCACCAGAAGTTTGGATTGAGACATAGAACAGGATTTTCCTTATAGCCCTCATGAAGGAAAAACCCTGCCAACACCTTGATCTTGAAGTTTTGGCTTCTAGAATTGTGAACAATAAATGCCTATTGTTTAAGCCATCCAGTCTGTGGTAGTTTGTTACAGCAGCCAAAGCAAATTAATACAGTCCGTCCCATATCAGCCTCACAACAACAACAACAAAAAATCCCTGGAATAGGAAAGACTATCCATAAGAGATTTGTGAGTGCAGTTGTATCTAATGGAGTTAATTATAATTTGACTAAATAAATAAACGAAAGCCAACACATTTGTAAAATAACTTAGATTGAAAGGGACAGAAACAGAGGAAATGAAAAGAGACCTTCAATCTACTAGTGTAAGTACTAAGCTGAGAAGCGTGCTCAACTGAAAATACCAGCCATGTCTTATGGAAAAGAATGGCTGATTCACAGGATAGACAAAAAGACACAGAACATGATTCCCAGGAAACTGGACTGGGCTTAATCGCATTGACCAGATGTTCCCAGCAGAGCTTTAAAATTATTATGGATCAATAACTGCTCTGTACCTGCCATCTCCTCTCTTTTGGAATAGAGGTGCCTGTTATGATTATCACTTTCTGTCACCCCATTATAAGTTTCACATGTGAGGGATAAAAAACATATATTTTCCATACTGGCAAAAAACATATTCAAATAATTGCACTCAAGGAGCCTTATTCAGCTGGGATCCAATTTAGATGATGAGATTTTGAACTTGTAGCCAATGCCAGAATGAAATGACACTCTAGGGCTCTTAGAAGGAGGTGAGTGTATTTTGTATATTTCAGGAATGTTACTGAACCAAAGTGGGATTTGGCTGCCCAGTGCCACTGATTAGTCAAGTTATGGAGGCAGAGGTTGGTGAGAAAAGAAAGAGGTCTTTACTCAAAGGCTGCACAATCTGAGAGAACGGCAGATTCTTGTCCCAAAGCCCATCGCCTCTGCGAAACTCGGAGCAAATCCCAGCCACTCTCAGCTGAACCAAAACCAAAGGTAGTATCTGGAGTTCCTTCTCCCATTTAAAGCACTGTCACCTGGGAACTTCAGGCAGCCACTGAGTTGTCATTCAGGCAGCTCAGCTTTTCTCCCAGCAATTTTCAGGCGTCAGGCTCTCTGCTTGGAATCCGAGTGTGGAGCTAGCACTGCTATTGGCCATGTAGATTCCAGGGCTAGAAGTCCCGGGAATACACTGGCCAGTACATTCCCGTGATGGGATAAATGTGCACCCCTCCCCTCTCCTGGGTTTATAATTGTTTACCGTGTGAGATGGACCAGGTGCTTTCTCAGGCCAAGCTTCTGTGTATTCTGTGAGGGTCCATCCCCCAACTAATCCTTTCTTTTTCCCAGGCTAGACAGACAGGTCTTCCACACAGCAGCCTCCCCTGCCATCGTTTTGAACTTTATGGCACACGTGCCAGGCTTCCCCGGGTCGCACACTCAGGGAGGAACCACGAGCGGGTAGGAGGGCTTTCCCCTTCATCCAATTGTCTCGAGAGCCTTGCGCATGTTCAGTGCAATACTGTCACCATCTTGCCCGGTATTGGGGGATCTGTCACCAGGGTATGGCTATCAGTAATATAAATAATTTATGAACAGGACAGACTGAGATGGATTGGAAGAGGCCACACATCCTTTGAGACAACTGTCATTGAGAGGTGAGATTTTTCGCCCCCTCTTTGAATTTGTGAAGCCTATGACTCCTTTGACTTAAAAAGTACAATAGACATTGCACTGTGTCATTGTGGTAGGCAAGTCTAAGATGGCCCCCTAAAGTGCATATCCTTGTATATGCACCAAATATAATTCTCCCTTAAGTGTGAGTAGGACTGTGACTATGATATCACACCCATGATTATGTTACAAATTAGGGAAAGGGATTTTGCAGATGCAGTTAATATACCAAATAAGTTGACTGTTTTAATCATAAGAGAAATCTTGGGTAAGCCTGAACTAAGTAGATAAGTTGGAAAGAAATAACCCTTTCATGAAGGAAGACCCAAAATATTAGAGACATTCTCTTCCTGGTCTTGAAGTTGCATAGGACTGTGTTGGGAAAGGATCCAGGGCATAAAACACATGGCGCAGAAGTGTGAGCCTCCAGGAACTAAGAGTGGCCCCTGAATGGCAGTCAATAAGAAAGCAAGAACCGCGGCCCTACAACTCTATGGAAATGAGTTCTGCTAAAAGTCTGAAAGGGAACAGGACCCGACCCTAATCCTCAAATAAAACTCCAGACTGGCTAAAAGCTTGATTTCAGCCTTGCAAGACCCTAAGCAAAGAACCTATGCACTGTACCTAAACTTCTTACCTTTAGATCTATGAAATAATAAATTTGTAATTAAACCTATGTCCATGGTATTTTATCACATATACCAGAAAACTAATGCAGATTTTGATATCAAAATGGGTTGCTGCTATAACAAACACCTAAAATACCTGAGCACCTTTGCAATTTGGCAATGGGTAGAAACTACCCATAATATTGAGTTAAATGAGAGTAATCTCACTTGCCTTGAATAGATTCTTAATAGAAATATGAACATTGAGGATTTTACCAATGTTAAATAAAATTCAACTGAGTAAATTTGAAGATTTACTTAAATTTATTAAGGGACTCATGAATCAGGCAGCTTCACATATGGCAATTAGAAGGGCACTCAGAGAGAAGGGTTTTATAAAATGGAAGGTTTTCATAGGAAGAAGTGTGGTACAAGGGAGCTATTAACAAAATAAAATAAAGCATTATTTTTAGACCACAACCTATTCTTTTGGGGAGAAGAAAATAGCAGAGTTTTTTTTTTTTTTTTTTTTAATGTAGATTGCCTCTTTCTATGGGGACTACAGAGGAACCAGTAACACATTGTTTCATTGGTGTTGACCAAAACATTCCAGACTGGTTAATTAAGGTTATGTTTCTGAGGGAGGTTGAAACAGCAATTAGGTTAGATCTGAAATCTAGGTTTGGTATCATGGGCTTTAGCACAAATGGTGCCATTTAGGGCCTGTGGCTTTCTCTTTTAACGTCAGTGAGGGCTCAGCATGAAATGAGGAACATAATATTTGAATATTCGAAACTACTGGAAAGGAATTTTTGTTGTATAACATCAGAAAGCTGAGCAGAATTGTCCCTGAAGTTATGTTGATAGCAGAACTAATAAGTGATGAATATATATAATCTCAGGAGTTGTATAAGTAAACTGTGGAAGGTTCTGCCTGGTTTCTTCTTGCTGCTTATGGTAAAATGTGACAACCATATGTCCACATAAGAAATGCCTAAACCTGTGAAGAATTTTCTTAAGAGTTTATTCGAACCAAACTGATGTGATTGCCAGGAAGCAAGATTTCATATACTCTAGAGAGTGACAATTTGCAGTTTCTTCTATGCATTTGGAATTAAGGAGGGATCCTAAGGAAGATTACATGAAGCAGGGAGAAAGCAAGACTGGGATTGGATTATAAAATAGCAAACAGGATTATATGCTCTCTAAAGGGTGGTTATACTTTGAAGGGTTCTGAAAAAGAGGATTACTTCTTGTATTTGAAAAGTGTGTTAACCTAAATTTACTAAAAACAATGGACAAAAGATCCTTAAGGCAAAGATAATATTTTAGTAGGGAAGTTATAAGCCTGAGGGATAACTATTCATTATGAACTGCCCAGTTAGGAATTTATGATTGGATTAACCCATGAGGTTACTTTCAGTTAGATTTATTCATCACTCTTTTTTTGCCCATACATAAATTGAAGGAAGAATGTTAAACAAAAAGAAACAGAACTTAAATAATTTTGAAAATTCTCTTCAGATAACATAAATGCTAAAAATGTTAAATATAAAAGAATTATGTCAAAACATGTCATAAATAAAAGACTGAATGTTCTGTGTTCTTTTATGTAGTAGTCAGTTGTGGTTACAAGAAACATAGGAGTAGCTTGAAAAATGGGAAGTTTCAACCCTGTCTGGTGTGGCTCAGTGGATTGAGTGCTGGCCTGCAAATCTAAGGGTAGAGTGTTCAATTCCCAGTCAGAACACATGCCTGGGTTGCAGGCAAGGTCCCCAGTAGGTGGCAAATAAGAGGCAACTACAGATGTTTCTCTCTTTCTCCCTCCATTCCCTTCTCTCTAAAAATAAATAAAATCTCCCAAAATAATAATAAAACTATATCTACTTATGTCACTTGAGAAAAAGTACATACTGATAATATTTGAAGACTTTGAGCTCCCCTCTCTAATCACTTCCCACCATCCTTCACCATAGAGATAACCACTAACCTGAATTTTGGTTAATTTTGCCTTTGCTTTTGTTTTTCATTTGCCCCATATGTGTATCTATTCTTAATATAGTGATTGATTTAATGTGGCTTTGAACTTTGTTCTGTTTAGAATTCATTGAGCTTCCTGAATTCAAAGGCTTTTAGTCTTAATAAAATTTGTAAAAGCTTTGGGGGAAAAAAAGAGAAGTTTATGATACTCACAGTCCTAGAAACAGGTGTCTCCACATGCCAGAGGCTCACAGGAAAAGCACTAGGTTTTGGTCAAGTGGCAGAAAGCAGGAGCAAGAGAAAATTTTATGCTAAAGCCTGTATTGGGATTTTGGCAGGAAATATAAGACAGAGCAGAGTAAGTATGTTAGGACTGGCTAGCTTAAATAATCCCAGTGGATTTTGGGCTATAAGTGTGGTCTCTGATTGCCTGGTACCTGCATTTGAGATGATTAATGCAGAAGAATATTGCCATGGTGGGTAATAGCCAGATAGTAAAGGGAAGGCTCTGGATTTGTTAGTTTACATATCAAAGGCATCTTGTTGGCTAAGCCTTTAACTATGTGTAAGAACTATCTTAGCCCTGGAGGGGTTGTCTTTCCCAAGCCAGGAAAGTTTTTATGTCAAAACATTATAATATAGGAAAAAAATTAAAAATGTATGAGCAATACACAAAATTTGTGACTCTACAGCTTTTTACTAAAACCTCAGAAAGACCAAAAAGATTTGTGAGAGTAGCTTTTGCCTAATGGAGGGAAAACCAATAAAATCCAGTGAAGACCTCAAATACACTTGAGCATTTTTTTTCAGCAGAAATGCTGCTAGCTTGAACTGAAAAGACAGAGAGAATATGAAATGAAAGGAGGCTTTCAAGCCATCAAGCTAATGAAACTATTCAGCTTCAAACATTTGCTACTTTTCATGAAAAAGTAAGGAAACAATAAATAGTCCAGTGGGCAGAACATGGAGACCCAGAGGATTATTTCTAATGTTTGAAACTGAGTCAAGAAAAATCTCACTATTTGCCCAGCTGTACTACAGAATGTACAGGAACTAATCACTCCTTTCACCTTCTATTTTCTCCCTTTTGAACTGGAATATCTACCACTGTTATCCAATACCTGTCTCACTATTGTATGCTGGGATGGTTAGGGATGGATAACTTGTCTCTTTAGTTTCCCAGGTCCACAGATAGAAATTTTGCCTCAGAAGCTGAATTTAATGGCTTATCTCCTTGAGTTTCATCTTCACCTGATTTGGATGATGAATTCTTGGACTTTAAGGTGATGCTATAATGGCTCGAGGCTCTTGAGAACCTTGGGAGAGGAGGTAAAGGTATCTCTCTCCCTCTCATTTTGTAGGGATATGAAGCACTGGGTATTTTGGAAGGACAGTGATAAGAGCACTTATGAGGTTTTCCCCAAGATGCCTACCCCTAAGATTTTACATGCTTCCTAAAATTTTATCCCCTTGAATGTGATTGGGACTTGCCAATCAGATGGGATGTTTGTTGGGCAACAGTAGAAAAATAATACAGCCAGATACTAGTTAGTTTTTAAGACAGCTTTCATCTTGGTCTATTCCATCCAGATAAGACAGGATTTCTTCAAGCAATGTAAGATCCTCTATGTAAGAAATCAGACTACCAACTTCTTTGGTACTCTCTGAGCTTCCTGGACTTCCTGGAAATCTATTTCCTTTGCCAGATTGGGGAAGTTCTCCTTTATTATTTGTTCAAATAAGCTTTCCACTTGTTGCTCTTCCTCTTCCCCTTCCCCTTCTGGTATCCCTATAATTCGGATGTTGGGATGTTTAAAGATGTCCCGGATGTTCCTAAGCCTCTCCTCATTTTTTGAATTCTTGTTTCTTCATTCTTTTCTGATTGGATGTTTGTTTCTTCCTTCTGGTCCACTTCACTGATTTGAGTCTGTTTTCCTCCCATCTCTAATTGGTTCCCCATGCAGTTTTCTTCATTTCACTTATTGTAGAATTCATTTTTCCATCTAACTTGTGAGCAAAATCAACCAATTCTGTGAGCATCTTGATCTCCAGGGCTTTGAACTGTGCATCTGATAGATTGGCTATCTCTTCATCACTTAGCTGAATTGGCTCTGGGGCTTTGATTTGCTCTCTGGTTTGAGCCATTTTCTTTCTTTTTTTCTTTTCTTTTCTTTTCTTTTCTTTTCTTTTTCTTTCTTTCTTTCTTTTTTTTTTTTTTTTTGTCTAGTAGCAGCTGTTACATAGTGAGGGGTGGAGCCTTAGGTGTTCCCCAGGATGGGGCAGCCCAGTCGCTGTGTAGTGACGCTGTATGTAGGGACGGGGTCCCAGAGGAAACAATGACACTTGGTCTGCTCTCTCTCGGATTCCAATCCTTTCTGCTGCTTCCCCTTCGCCTGGATTATATATGGGTGAATGTGGGACCAGCTGGTCAGCCAGCCCGATTGCACGGCCTCAAAGGAGGAACATACCAAGGCACATCATAATTACATTAGCCAAGATTAAAATGAAGGAGAGAATTCTAGAAGCAGCAAGGGATAAGGGGACAGTCACCTACAAAGGAGTCCCATCAGACTGTCAGCTGATTTCTCAAAAGAGACCTTACAGGCAAGAAGGGGCTGGAAAGAAATATTTGAAGTCATGAAAGTCAAGGACCCACATCCAAGATTGCTCTATCCAGCAAAGCTGTCATTTAGAATGGAAGGGAAGATAAAGGCTTCTCAGATAAGGTCAAGTTAAAGGAGTTCATCATCACCAAGCCCTTATTATATGAAATGTTAAAGGGACTTATCTAAGAAAAAGAAGATCAAAAATATGAACAGTAAAAAAGACAGCAAACTCGCCATTATTAACAACCACACCTAAAACAAAAGCAAACTAAGCAAACAGCTAGAACAGGAACATAACTACAGAAATGGATATCACATGGAGGGTTAGCAACAGGGGAGTGGGAGGAGGAGAGAGGGGAAAAGGTACAGAGAATAAGTAGCATAGATGGTAGGTAGAAAATAGACAGGAGGAAGGCAAGAATAGTGTGGGAAATGTAGAAGCTAAAGAACTTATGACACATGGACATGAACTAAAGGTGGGGAATGTGGGTGGGAGGGGGTGTGCAGGGTGGAGGGGAAAGATGAGGAAAAATGGGACAACTGTAATAGCATAATCAATTAAAATAGCATAGCAATAATCAAAAATAAAATAAAATCCATGAAAAAAAAAAGAAAAAAAAAAGAAATCAGACTACCTTGCTAGAATGACAAGGTGGAAATGCCCTGAGGCCCCATTAAAAAAGAAAAGGGCCAGTTAAGTGCAGCTCTCCAGTTTGTCCAAGCAATGGTCTAGGAATAATATTAAAACCCTCTTAGATATTCAAGACCTGCCCAGACTTCACCCAAATAACACCAAATGAACCCACTAATATTACATGAAACAGAAGAACTGGCCAGCCAAGTTCCACCAGAATTCCAGAATTATGAGAAAAACTAAAATGTTTGTTGATAAAGTCACTAAATTTGGGAGAAGTTTATTATGCATAATGGATCTTTTGAAGAGGGATGTTGTCTCCTGGTGTGCTATTTACAGAAATATGAATATGGCATGATTATAAAGGATAAAGCTATAACTCAATGCTAATGAACAGCAGATTTCTAAAACTAGTGTGCTAAAAGAATAGGGAAGGAAAGTTTAGTATAACCTTGCAGTAGGTGGTTGTTTGTAGGAAACCACCTTTAGAGAAGTACTGATTTGGATTTGAAAAAGATGAAAATTCAAGGAGGCATCCAAGGGAATAAACCCCCTGACCCTCCTTTCTCCCTCTGCTCTCCAGCCATGGCTTCCAACTGGTTAAAGCTCCAGAAAGCACAGCTATGATATGACAGTTCCTTGTAGTTTATGCACGTCATCCTTCTGGTGCAGCAGGCATGGTGGAGATGAATGAATAGTAGTTGTGGAGGAGCATGAAGACACCCAGCCCAGCTGTAATCCCTGCTGTGATGGAGGTAGACACATGATATGGAACATTAAAGGTCAATGAATGACTGGGAATTCAGTTGGCTTTCTTCTGGATCTGTTGCTAAAAGATAGGCAACAATTCTATAAGCAAAGAGTTAAAGAGGAGACAATTAATAAAAGGGAACAGCAGGAAAACTCATGGGGTAAAATAAAGACACCATATTTTATTGTAGTTCTGAGTAATTACAGAACAATTAGCAATAGCATTTACCACAACAGACCATTGCTATTTTTGTTTATTGCTAAACCACTTATTGAAAATAGGTTGAGTGTCAGTTTTTCAACAATCCACCACATCCCATCTGTCATGTAATTGGTACTTTCAAAGCTTGAGCTGCAGCAAATGGAATCATTTGGGGGGGCACTCTCTTATTCTGATACATTAATTCTGTCCTCTTCCATTTTATAAATGGTTTATTTGTAAATAAGTGTATATAAAAATGAAAGAAAAATACAGTAGAATTCAATGAGACAGAAAATTGATATTGCGATCAGAGATCCATGTAGGAATTGGACAACAATTTATTAATCTAGGCATTTCCAGCAGAACAGCATTTGTTCTGAGGTTTTTGTTTGGCCTTTTTCACAGTATTCATGAGATGTCCAACTTACTGAGGAAGATGGCAGGTCCAATTGTCACAACTATGAGCCCATGAAGCAAAACAGATATTATATCTGTAAAATAAAGGCAGCAACCACAGATTAGTTAGATTCCTTTTCAAAACATAAAACCTGGAAAACAAATTGTTTTTCTACATTAGGGTACTGATGTGGCAGGAACACAATAGGAGATTCCCAGTTTATTGAGCCAAATTTTATGAGAAATGCATTTGTGTTTGCAAATACTTCACTTTACATACAGTTTCCTTTAAAAGCCATACAGGTTTTAAATTCTGCCAGATTTAATAAACAATTCTGTCTCATGTTTGTGGTCAGATGCAAAAAGGCAGTGATTTGCTTTTCTGCTAAGGGCTATTTTCTGTCATCTACTCTCAGCTGCTATGAATCTGAATTGGCAAGAAGCCAAATAGCAGCAAAATTTTATTTGTAGAACAAAACAGTTACAAAAAGGCCTGTACTGTTAACACAACTGTGGTTGTTCCCTTAAAGAAGCATACTGGGCTGTTCTAGGTTTTTCGCTGAGTAACTTCAGCTGACAGCACTAAAAGCATTCCGGTTATGTAAAGATTTTTAAATGTATTTTTATGCACTTCCTCAGACATACACACTTCTTATGTACCTAGACATTCAGAGTACATTTAACTCGTCATTTATCATTAGAAAGAACAACGTACCTTCATCCTTCCCACCACTTTAAGGCAAAAGCAATGTCTTATTTTGTATTAATTTTTAAAGACACAGCAGTAGACTGATTTATTTCTTCTGGTAAACAAATTTAACCATAGATATTACATAATGTGCAAAACCCAAGTTATCTTCACACACTTCCCCACATATTATCCCTAACCTTTCTCCAGAGATGACCACCATTACCAGTTTGGTATGAGCAGAGACGGTTCTGGAGAGCCTTTAAGTTCAAGACTTGCTTCCTTACTCCTCATGGTATTTTTTAGCCCAGCAGGTCTTAACCAGCCCCAAGACAAATGGACCTTGACATCAGCTGATGAGCTCCAAAAGTTCTTCCATTCTAACAAGACCAGTTGTTCCACTGCAAGCTTCATTGTGATCTGTTATGTATTGTTGCATACAACCCCTTTAAAATTTCTACGAGTTTACAGAGTGATACAGAGCACAGTTTCTTGTCCTACACAGGGGGCCTCAACATCAGGACTAAACAAAGTTTTCTGTGGAATCTTCTACCTCTTAGTTTTTCCCAATAAACTTTGCATGTGTGGCACTAGATATGTATGTGTTTGCATGACATATGTATCTTCAAAAACATTTTCTATGATATTGATATATATATGTCTAAACCTATATCTAATCATAATAATGTAAAAGAACATAAAAGTGTGTGTATATATACATATGTGTGTGTGTGTGTATATATATAGTGACAAAAGTATACACCTGATTAGAAAAAAAATACACATACTTTTTCTCGTTTCCTGGTTGCTAATGAAGTTGGCCATACTTTATTAATATGAACATATTAATCTTTTCTGTAAAATTTTCTCTCATTCTTATTGATCATTTCTGAATAAGGTTAATTATCAATGTAAATAATATGGCTAACAAATTTTCCAATGTAACTTTGTAACTTATTTACATCTCATTCTAATAATTTGATTTTTCTATAAAGGTAACCATTTCTTCCTCAAATAATAGAACTTCTGCTTTTTTGATTTTTATAATTCCTTCTTTTTCTTATTATATTTGCATGATTATATACTAAAATAGTGGTGTCAATAGCAGTCAGCCTAGCTTTTTCCCTTTTATAAATATAAAGTTCTTATAAATTGAATAAGATTTTATGAGAAATATTTTAAAGGTATAGAATACTTTCATGTTATTATGATTTTATTTTATGTATTCATGAACTTTATATAATTTATGTCCTCACTATGTAAGTATTGGAATGTCTCTCCATATTCTCATTAACCAGCACTATGATATTATTTATGCATTGCAACCTGAAGAAGAAACATACACATCATTTTTTTGTGCATTTTCTGGGTTGCTGATGAGGTTGACCTTATAGCCTACTGGACATATTAATTTTTTTTTGTAAAATTATTTCATTTTACTGTATTGTATTGTATTTTAAATTGTTGTTCTTGTACAGTTTTCTGTCTTCTACTCCCATCCCAGCCCACCGCCCTAGCCCTCCCCACCTCCCTCCCATTTCCACGCACCCTAGTTTTTGTCCATGTGTCTTTTATAATTGTTGCTCTAAACCCTTCCCCTTTCACCAGAGGGGAGAGGGGAGGGAATAAAATTTTCTTTTACTCCTACTGATTCTTTCTTAATGAAGTTTAATATCAGTGCAAGTAATATTGTTAACACATTTTCTAATGTAATTTAGTTACTAAACCATTATTTTCCCCCAAGAATTGAACCGTTAATTTTGTATATTGCATCCTTTTGTGGCACCAGGTATATTTCTCTACTCTATATTCAATATTTACCATATATTGACCCATTCTTCTATTAAAATTACACCAGTTCTTAACATATTTTTACAATGATAGTACTTCTTTGACCTCATTGTTCTTCATGATTATTATGGCATTTTTGGAGGTTCATGTAGTATACTTTTAATCATCCAAATTTCTTAAATATCTGTTGGTATTTTAATTAGATTGAAATAATATTCTTCATTATGGTAGTATAGTTTTCTCTATTAAAGTTTTACATATTTCTTGTTAATTTACTCTAATCAAAATCAATTTCTTCTTTTTTCTTTTTATATATTTTATTGATTATGTTATTACAGTTGTCCCATTTCTCCCCCATCATTCCACTCCACCCTGCACACCCTCTCCCACCTACATTCCTCCCCTTTAGTTCACGTCCAAGTATCATAAGTTCTTTAGCTTCTACATTTCCCACACTATTCTTGCCCTCTCCCTGTCTATTTTCTACCCGTCATCTATGCTACTTATTCTCTGTACCTCCCCCCTCTCCTCCTCCCACTCCCCTGTTGCTAACCCTCCATGTGATCTCCATTTCTGTGTTTCTGTTCCTGTTGTAGTTGTTTGCTTGGTTTGCTTTTGTTTTAGGTCTGCTTGTTAATACCTGTGAGTTTGCTGTCTTTTAACTGTCCTATTTTTTATCTTCTTTTTCTTAGATAAGTCCCTTTAACATTTCATGTAATAAGGCCTTGGTGATGATGAACTCCTTTAACTTGACCTTATCAGAGAAGTACTTTATCTTCCCTTCCATTCTAAATGACAGCTTTGCTGGATAGAGTAATCTTGGATGTAGGTCCTTGACTTTCATAACCTGGAATACTTCTTTCCAGCCCCTTCTTGCCTGCAAGGTCTCTTTTAAGAAATCAGCTGACAGTCTGATGGGAACTTCTTTGCAGGTGACTGTCCCTTATCTCTTGCTGCTTCTAGAATTTTCTCTTTCATTTTAATCTTGGCTAATGTAATTATGATGTGCCTTGGTGTGTTCCTCCTTGGGTCCAATTTCTTTGGGACTCTCTGAGCTTCCTGGACTTCCTGGAAGTCTATTTTCTTTGTCAGATTGGGGAAGCTCTCCTTTATTATTTGTTCAAATAAGTTTTCCATTTCTTATTCTTCTTCTTCCCCTTCTGGCATCCATATAATTTGGATGTTGGGACATTTAAAGATGTCCTGGAGGTTCTTAAGCCTCTCCTCATTTTTCTGAATTCTTGTTTCTTCCTTGTTTTCTGTTTGGTTGTTTCTTTCTTCCTTCTGGTCCACTCCATCGATTTGAGTCCCAGTTTTCCTTCCATCTCTATTGGTTCTCTGTGCATTTTCCTTCATTTCACTTATTGTAGCCTTCATTTGTTCATCTAATTTGTGAGCAAAATCAACCAATTCTGTGATTATCCTGATCGCCAGGGCTTTGAACTGTGCATCTGATAGGTTGGCTATCTCTTGGTCGCTTAGATGAATTAGCTCTGGGGCTTTGATTTGTTCTCCTGTTTGAGCCATTTTGGGGTTTTTTTTTGGTCTGGTCACGGCTGTTATGTAGTGAGGGGCAGAGCCTTAGGTGTTCCCCAGAGCAGGGCAGGTCGGTTGTTGGGTAGTAATACTGTATTGGGGGCGGGGTCTGAGAGGGAACAATGGCTCTTGCTCCCCTCTCTCTTGAATTCCGGTCCCTTCTGCCACTTCCCCTCCCTCTGGATTATCGGTCTGGATGAATAGTTGTTAGACTTCTGTACAGTTCAATTTTTCTATCAGTTCTGATTGTTTTCTTGTTTCTAAATCTTTTTTGTCCTTAATTTTGGTCATAAGAGGAGGCACAGTGTGTCCACCTATACCTGCATCTTGGCCAGAAGTCCAATATTTTCTTTTTTTAACATTTTTAATTTGACCATTGTTGGTATACATCAAACAATAGAATTTTTTTTAATACTACACAGTGTATTTTATTTATTTATTTTTTAGAGAGAGGGGCAAGGAAGGAGAAAGAGAGGAAGAGAAACATCAATGTGTGATTGCCTCTCACATGCCCTCAACTGGGGGCTTGGCCTACAACCCAGGCATATGCCCTGACTGGGAATCAAACCGGGGACCCTTTGGTTTGCAGGCTGGCACTCAATCCACTGAGCCACACCATCCAGGACTATTTTATTTTATTTTTCTACCTTTGGTTTTTGTTGTTGTTCAAGTAATTTACCTTCATATTCCCCCTACTCTGGCCATCCCCACCTCCCATGCTCAATATAATCCTCCTCTTTGGCTTTGTCTATGGGTCCTTTATACATGTTCCTTGACAACCTTTACCCTTTTTCCCCGTTACCCCCTCCCACCTCCCCTCTCGTTACTGTCAGTTTGTTGTTTATTTCAATGTCTCTGGTTATATTTTTCTTGCTTGTTTGTTTTCTTGATTAGGTTCCACTTATGGATGAGATTATATGGTATTTGTCTTTCATCGCCTGGCTTATTTCACTTAGCATAATGCTTGCAAGATCCATCACGCTGTTACTAAGGGTAGGAACTCCTTCTTTGTTCCTGCTGTATAGTATTCCATTGTGTAAATGTACCATAGTTTTTTATCCACTCATTTACTGATGGGCACTTAGGTTACTTCCAAGATTTGGCTATTGTACACTGTGCTGCTATGGACATTGGGGTACATAGCTTCTTTTGAACTGGTGTTTCGGGATTCTTACAATATAATCCCAGCAGTGAGATCACTGTATCAAAATGCAGTTCCATTTTTTGTTTTCTGAGGAAATTCCATACTATCTGCACCTGTCTACATTCCCACCAACAATATATTAGGGTTCCCTTTTCTCTATAACCTCACCAACACTTGTTGTTTGTTGATTTGGTTATGATGGCCATTTTGACCAGTCTGAAGTGGTATCTCATTGTGATTTTAATTTGCATTTCTCTGATGACTAGTGATGCTGAGCATCCTTTCATATGTCTCTTGGCCCTCTCTGTATCCTCCTTGGAGAAGTATCTATTCAGGTCCATTGCCCATTTTCCTATTGGGTTGTTTGTATTCCTGGTGTGGAGTCATGTGAGTTTTTTATATATTTTGGAGATCACACCCTTGGTCAAGATATCATTGGCAAATATATTTTCCCATATGTTTGGTCCCCTTTTCATTTTGCTAAATTTTTCTTTTGATAAAGTTCCATCTGTTTATTCTTTATGTTCCTTGCTGTATGGGACATATCAGTGAAAATATTGCCATGTGGATATCTGAGATTTTCCTGCCTATGTTCTCCTGTAGGACTTTTATGTTGTTACAACTTATATTGAAGTCTTTTGTCCATCTTGAGCTTATTTTTGTGTATGGTGTAAGTTGGTGGTCAGGTTTCATTTTTTGCATGTAGCTGTCCAGTTCTCCCACCATTTATTGAAGAGGCTATTTTTTACTCCATCTTACACTCTTGCCCCCTTGGTCAAATATTAATTTGATAATAGGGACTTGGGTTTTATTTCTGTTCTCTCTATTCTGTTCCAGTGATCTATGTGTCTGTTCTTATGCCAGAATCAGACTGTTTTGATTACTGTGGCCTTGTAATGTATTTGATGTCAGGTATTGTGATCCATCCTGCTTTGTTCTAATTTCTTGAAATTGCTGCAGCTATTTGGGTTCCATATAAATTTTTAAAATGTTTGTTCTATATGTGTGAAATATGTCAGTGGTATTTTAATAGGGATTGCATTTAATCTATAAATTGTTTTGGGTAGTATGGACATTTTGATGTTCAGTCAATGAACATGCTTCCAGTCAATGAACATGCTTCCATTTGTTTGTGTCTTCTTTAATGTATTTCTCTGGGGTAGTGTAGTTTTCTGAATACATGTCTTTTACCTCCTTGGTTAGACTTATTCGTAAGTACTTTATTTTTCTTGTTGCTATATACAATGAGATTTTTTTTTCCTGATTTCTGGTTTTGATATTTCAGTGCTGGTGTACAAAAATGTCTTCAATTTCTGAATATTGACTTTGTATCCTGATGTTTCACCAAATTCCCTTATTAGGTTGAACAGTTTTTTGGTGGAGTCTATAGGGTTTTCCATGTATATTATCATGCCATCTGCAAACAATAACAATTTTTCTCCTTCCTTTCTTTTTGGATGCCTTTTATTTATTTTTCTTTTCTGATCATTATGGTTAGGATTTCCAATACTATGTTGAATAGAAGTAGTGAAAGCAGACATCTTGTCTTTTTCCTGATCTTAGTGGGAAAGCTTTAATTTTTGCCCATTGAGTATGATGTTGGCTGTAGGTTTCTCATATATGGCCTTTATCACATTGAGGTATGCTCCTTCTACTCCCACTTTGCTGAGTGTTTTTATCATAAATGGGTGCTGTACCTTATCAAATGCTTTTTCTGCATCTATTGATATGATCATGTGATTTGTCTTTGCTTTTGTTTATGTGATGTATCAAATAATAGAAATCGTAAAATAATAGAACTCTTGCTAAGGTTTTTGCCTCTTTTTTGTTTTACACTTTTTGGTAATAATTTATGACTCTTTTCTTGGTATTTCTTTTATTTGTTATTCCCTGCTTTCTTCTCTGTTCATATTTTATATTTCTTCCCACCTCTGACCATAGTAGTTTTGAGAAATCAATATGGGTCCTGTATTGATTAAATGATATTAGCTTACTTATTTGTAGTAGAAAATCCTCATTTCCTTTGTGTGTTTTTTCTGCCCTTATTTTTCATTCTGAAGCAACAATCTGATGCTCTAGCTTGTCAAAAGTTAAAAAAGAAATTTATACTTTTACCTTCTTTGCATTCATACTTTAAACCAACATTTTAGGTATTTCTATTTCTAAACACTTTTCAAATACCTGAGTTTTTTTTGTTGTTGTTGTTATACTTCTTTCCAAGAAGTAGAATATACATGATTTTGATATTCAAAGAATTTTTCATATTTTTATGTTTCCTGATGCTATAATTTTTATTTTCCATGATTTTGTGGAATTTAAAATAAGTTTAATATTATACATAATGTTTTACTTATTTATACACACATACTAATGCATACCCATCTATCAGAGACTTATGACAGGAGGATGTTTTATAATTAAAACCAACATCATCAAAATTTTAATGATATTTTACTAGAATTTGTATTTCTATACTTCCTTAGCCCATGGTATATATTTAATAATGAAACTTTTATCATCATAGCTACATGAGAAACAAAGGTAATGAATGGTATTATTAGTTTCTCCATGTATAAAACTGTTTATTCTTAAGATTAAATCATATTTCTATTTCTGGAAATATTGATGAAAAGATACTCAGAGCAATATACTTATTAGAAAACACATAAAAGTCTGTATGAAATAAAAATAATATCTATATCCATATAAATATTTCCATACCCATAACTACATATAAAATTAATATCTTTATATAGAAATTCCTCAGCGAGTGAAAACGAAGTTTGAATCTGGAGAGGTAACTGGTCTGCTGTGAAAAACACTAGACAATGATGGAAAGAGCTGGGTTTTAATGTGTACAAGAGGACGAAAGACAAATGTGTTAGGTTATACAAAGTGGTGTTTTAAACTGGAGGTCTTTCATCTGAGTGAAATGCTTCAAAACCATTGACTTATTCTTAGCTTTTGGTAAATGAAGGAAGAAAAGCCAAGTTCAAACAATGTGGTGACTCAATATACTTGGCAATATGTATGACAGAAGGTAAAACAAATGCCACATGGAAGGACGGGCTTTAGACCCAGGTCTTCTTTGTATTTCAGTAAAGTGACAATGGAAATGAGCTCAAAATTAAAAAAAATCCAAGACCCATGAAGAAATGTTACCATAAGTGTAGAGGAAAAGTCAACTAGGACAAGGTGACCCAGAAGAGAGACCGGGAACTGGGAAAGAGTTTTGTTTAGGTTACTTAGAAACCGCCAAACCGTCTGGTTTTGGTTAGGTAGTCATAATTTCTGCTTTGGCTTCTGTACACCCAGCTTCCGATAAGGACATCTCAAGGCTAGAGTTATTTTCGCATCAGTTTCTGTACCTCCTACTTTTGCCACGTAGGATAGGGCATCTAGAGAGCAATAAAAGCCCTGCTCAGCCAAGGTTCGGGGCCCAGAATTTGGAGACTGCCTCCTCTGGGTCCACGCGTGTAATAAAGTCTCACTCCGTCACCCCGAATCGCGCCAGAGTCATTATTTTCTGAATTATTTTCCGTAACACTAAGGAGGAGTCAGTAAAAATAAGAACCTGCTAAATCAAGCCTGGAAAATCTTCAATCATTGATGGTATCAGGTACAAAATATAAAACAATTATATATGTATAAATATATATAGATATAAGTAAATTGTCTTAGTTTATTCAAGCTACTATAACTAAATACCACAGACTGAGTGTCTTAAAAACAACAGAAATTTATTTCTCACAGAGCTGGAAGCTAGAAGTTGAAGATCAAGGTGTGCTGGCATCATCAGATTCTGGTGAAGGCCCTCCTCTGAGATGCTGATTATGGAAGGGACTAGGGAGCTCAATGTTGTCTCTTTTAGAAGAGCACTAATCCTATTTACGAGGGCATTTCCCAAGGCCCCTAATCCTTGTACCCTTGCATTGAGCATTAGTATTTGAACATATGGATTTTAGGGTCTGTATGTTCAAACCACAGCAGGAAAAAGAAAGTTAGAAATATGACTAATAAACAAGACTGTATGGACTTTAAATAAGGTACATTTATTAAAGAATTATACTTTCTTGGAATGAAAAATATTAAAATTATAATTATAGACTTATTAAATATTTTGCAGCAGATTAAATAGAGGGAGATAAATTAGAAATTCAGACAATTGAGAAATTATCCAGAATGAAACAAAGAGAAAAACTTGTGAATATGATTTAGAAATTAGTATATATAAATGAGAGGGTGATAAATTCAAACATAGCTCTAATTTGATTTTCAGAAAGAGAAAATAGAAAGCATAAAGGTTATATAACTTTTATTTATTTATTTATTTATTTATTTATTTATTTATTTTTAGAGAAAGAGGAAGGAGAAAGAGTGGGAGAGAAACATCAATGTGTGGTTGCCTCCTGAGCGACCCACAGTGGGGACCTGTCCTGCAACCCAGGTATATGCCCTGACTAGGAATTGAACCTGCGACCCTTTGGTTCTCAGGCCCGCGCTCAAACCACTGAGCTACACCAGCCAGGGTGGGTATATAACTTTTTGAGAATAAAATGAATGAAAAGTTTTTATTGAAGGTCACCAATCCAGAATCCCGATGAGTACTAAGCAGAAAAAGTGAAAATAAAATCATAAAAATATATTGATATATTATAATGAAACTGCAGAATTCCAAAAAAGTCATCAAAGCAATCACAGGGTAATGAATTTCCTATAAATACACTTAACATTTTAATAGCCACATTAGAAACCAATAGAAACAATAATAACTTGAAAATGCTAAGAGAAACAGTTATTTTTGGATATCTAGGATTTTTTTCATCAATGTATAAATGCAAATTGTTTAATTACAAATAACAAAAGCACATGTGTTCTGTCCTAAAGAGGGAAAAATATTTATTGCAAGGACACTAGAGTGCTAATAAAACTCAAGTACAATAGGGTTTGAAAGGAACTAGAACCAGGTACTGAAAATAGAGTGGGAGCCATAGCCACTCTCTCATTTGCTTTTTCATTCTCTCTCTTTCTCTGCCCTCCAACCCCCAGTGTGTCCATGAATGGCCACACAAATGCTCTGTGCATACTGATTTTGGATTTCCAAATAAATTTTAGCAAACAGATGAATTCACAAATATGGAATCCATAAATAATGAGGATCAATTATGTAATTTACTCTATTGTATGTCTCATGTTTTTATGCAAATACTCTTTTTATGCATGCAATCCTTGTATATACTCTTGATCATTGTCAAAGATCTATAACAATTTTTCTCTCTTTGCTATACTGTGTAAGATGTCAGTCACTATGTTAATATTTTCAGCATTAGATGAACCAATATTCTGCATGGTGAACTTTTTTTTTCCTGTATAGAGGAGAATCAACTGAATATACGATTCTTATATTATCACTGTGAAATTTAGTTTAAATTTGTTTGGATTAATATTAATTACATTTTACTATACATGTAAGAACAAATGACTTAAAATGGAATATAGTCAATTATGTAAAACAGTATAACTGCTTATTTCTATGTTACATTTATTCAGAATATTTTCAGTTGTGTTTATTTTCCTATAACTGGTTTTACTGAAAATGCTCTCCAAGCTTTGATGAACCACTTTAAAGTTTAATCCATCCTAATTATAATGAGCAAATTGGCCCTTAATAATTTTCAAGCCCAAGCATCTGCTTTAAAATGTCTCGGTGACCCCTGGAAAACAATGTGTAGTGTGCTCCCCTTAATTCTTACTCGTGGCTTGCAGTAAGAGTGGTGGCACACAGAAGAATTTTGTCATTAGTAAAATTTAGATGTTATCATTAAGGTGTAAATATAAAAATTATTTATCATGTAGTAAAATTTAGATGTCACCATTAAGGTGTAAATATAAAAATTATTTATCATGGTCAGGTTTGCCCTAATTTAATTTATTTGTACTTGTACTTTTAAAAATAATATTATAGAAAGTTTATAAAAGAAAGGAAGAAGTCACTCATGGGGACATAATTACAGTTAACATTTAAGAGTAATATCACAATAACTATGTACGGGGCCAGGTAGATACTTGAAGCATCAGGGAACCACTCTGTAAAGTGCATGAGTTTTTAACCACCTTGCTGTATATCTGAAACTAATACAGAAAAGAATTGACTATAAACTGAAATTGAAAAAGATTTAAAAAATGATAGCACAAATATATAGTTTCAAATGGGGAATATAAATGATTATAAAATGTAATATACCACCAACAAAATAAGTTTTTCTTTTCAAAATCACTACTCAGTTGCATAGTTTATATTAAAATTTGGAAAAGACAACCAAAGGAATCCCCATTAAAATTACTAATAAAATAAATTATTAAAATCAGTATAACTTAATCAGAACTTGCACAATCCATTAGATGTAAAGGAAGAAATGTTATGAACAGACAATAAGTACATTATTTATTTGTTATAAAGAAAAATGACCAATAATTTGATAATTTACTCATTATATGGTTATATACCTAAAAGAAAGAAAGAGACTATTTTAAAAGATTGTAGTATTAAAGGGATTTAGTGTCTGGTTTGAAAATAAGGGTGGAAATAAGAATTGTTTAACATCTATGACAGCAATAATGAGCTAGAATATAAATGGAAGTACGTGAAAGAAATTATAATAGTTATAACATCAACTAGATGTATTTTGAAATACACATACTGAGAATTAAATGTTATCTGAAAGGAAAAACCCAGACATATTCACTGAGCATATCAGTGTCGTGAAAGTTGGAAAGCAAAGCTAGGGTAAAAGAGAGCAGACTTAGAAGCCTATTTTTTGGGTTCAAATCCAAACTCTGCTGTTTATTAGCTCTGCTACCTTAGACATGTTACTTAACCATTCTGTCCCTCAGTTTCCTCAACTCTAAATAGCAGCTATTAGTAATACCTACCTCATAGAGTTTTATAAGGTTTGAGTGAGTTAATATCATGGACATACTGATAAAACACTGCCAGAGTATAGTAATGTTATGACTGTGTGAATTATTCATATTGTAGGTAAAGCCTGAAAATTTTGATCCTTTTCAAATAAAGCTGAAGGCTAACGCCAATATCCACAATTAAGTTCAAAAGGATTTTCCTTGAAGCTCAGAACATTTTTTAATCAAATAAATTAAAACATGTATAAATAATAATGAGAATAAATGACCAGGTATGTTTATTGTTACATATTATTAAATGTAAAATTAGATATAAGACTAAGACACTAGAAGTATTAACAGACATATAATCCTGGACCTTCCAATAAGATGCATTATAACATTAGTATTAGCAAGTACCATGGATTTAAGACTTGATACATGTCAGATATTCTAATAGGTTTTTAACCATAGTGCACCAACACAACCAGGCAAATAATTTGCTACTCTCCCATTTTATAAATAAGAACACAGAAGAAAATAAGGGGATTAAATAGTTTGTTAGTAGTTGTGTCCTAACAAAGGGCAAGAAAATATTTTAAGTATGAAATAATGAACTTCAACCCTATCATTACATATTGTATTGTTTTTTATTTTATTAATTTTTTTAAAGTAATACAAATAAATCTGGATATCTCATGAATCAGGCCTGGCCTAGAGTTTTAGTTCAATAAACAGCAATCCAATACATAAAGCTTTGATGAATAATGTCAGCCCTGATATGATTTTTCTTTAGAGGTCGGTAAGCAGACTCCTCAGAAAGCAAAATACGATGGAGGACATCTTAGGCCTCTTTCCACTTTCCCTCTCTTCAGCTCATCTTCCCCCATCATCACCACAACTTCGGCACGTTGCCTTTTTTTCCACCATGGCGTTATTGTGCTCCCCACATTTTCCGCATCTGGGAGATGCTCTGTTTCTCTGATCTGATACCATCTTTGAGTGTAATCAGCAATCCCTCTCCTTCTCTTCACTCAAATTTCAACCCCTAAGTCTGGTAACCAAAATCTATTTCTTTTCATCACACTCTTATTTCAATTTTCTCTCTTCTTTGCATAAAAATTGTAAACACATTTCAATGTCAGTTCATAATCATCCCTCACATGGTATTTTAATGACATATGAAACTTTCTCTGTGTGAATGTTTACTATTACATCTAATCGGTTCTCAGCTGTTAAAAATTTGGTTTTTCACATTTTTTATTACTACAAACAACTGTAAAACAAACAGCCTTGCAGTTAATTATGTTAAAATTTGATCATATGCTTAATTATTTCCTTAGGATAAATTTCTAGTTAATTGAATTTTTGGTTCATTGTTTATACATATTGTTAAGGCTTTTGATACATACTATCAAATTACCCTGCAGATAGTTTATACACATTTAAATTCACTTAGCAGAGACTGAGGGGTAGTAAAAAAAGTATCTCATTGTTATTTTAATTTGCATTTCACAGTAAGATGTGAAATTGTTTAATAACTTTACATTTGCCAAAAATGTAGCCAGTTGCCTTCATAACATTTGTTAATTAAACCAGTTGAAATTGAAATTATAAAAACACAGCATGGTGTGTGTATACACACACACACACACACACACAGTCACACACACACATACACACATACACACTGTATATTATATACACATGTATATATACAGTGTATATATATTTCTTATACATTGAATATACATACAAATGCACACATACTTTGAATTACTAGCTGATCACTCAGAAAAACAAATAGATAAATGCCTAACTCATAAATATTTACCACACAGAGAAGTGTATTTTTTTTGTATTTCCAAGTTCATGAGTGGTTTGTGCAATAAATTTAGGAGACCAAGATCAACATTTTCCCAGCTATCAAAGCACAGAATAAAATATATCTCCACGTACATGTTTCCTTGGTAACATGTAAAACACATTTCTTACTGTGATCTGTGATTAGAAAAGTTTCAAAGCCACTGATATAAACATTCTATGGAATTAACTTACTAATAAAACATGTAGTGTGCTTTGTGTAATATGCTTGTATACAATAAGCACTTATACATATTTTGTAAGTATTATGATCATTACACACATATGTATTCATGTGTATACCATGATCAGGAAAATATAAGGCTTTCTGAATGAAAATATACCCTCTGATTTTATATATATATATATATATACAAAAGATATATATATATATATATATATATATATATATATATATATATATATACACACCTTTACCAGGGGCTTTAGCACTGACTACTTCTACAAACAGGTGATCCCGCCTGAACTTAGGGCATTTTGGCATACACTCTGAAAAACATAATTTCTATTTATTGAGTCCTGCCTCACAGTAAGTAGAGTTTGTGAGGCTAGGCTTATGCATCCTATAACACACAACTGCTCATGGGCATAAATTGAAGTTGGCAAGTCTCTTGTGTACCATTGACCCTCCAGATGAGATACAACTATTCACAAGAGCCAAAGTAGCAAAATTCTCCTCTCTTAAATTTAAAGCTCTTACCTTGATCATAGGAAGAAATTCTCAGCTCAAGAAGGGATAAAATAGGAGTCTCAGTGTTTTCCTTGAATTTGAATGTATGTAAGTCACTGATATTCCAATTTTTTAAATAATAAGTTCTGAATTAATTAAGCATTCAGCACATGATGAATGGATTACAAAAGTTACCCTCATTAATTAAAGGATCATGGTAGAACCAATGCCGGAATAATGATGATGACCACATTCAGAAGCACTGGGAAAATGCCTTCGTACTCCATTTCAAATAATCTTATTAAAAGAAATATACTGCTTTATGCACCAGTGATCTTCAAGAAGTTTTTGAATATAACTTAGAGAGCCCTGCATAATCAGACTGTTGACAGCAAAATGGCACCAGAATGTTATAGGTGATTGGACCTTGGTTCACCAAACTTATACCTGAGTTCTGGCTTAAAAAAAAAAAAAAATTCAGAGTCAAGACTCAAGCAACAAGAAAATATTTATTTAGAAAGGCACAGAGGTAGAAGTGAGCCCTAGAAGAAAACATACCTGATGGGTAGGGGTGAAGAAAGGTATGGGAATGCTCTACAGAAAGAGCTTCATTGGGTTCTCCATCTTAAGGGCTTTTTATGATGGGGATGTTAGGAGAGGTCCCAGGGGAGGATCTATATAGAATATTCATCAGCTTTTCACATATGTCCTTTCAGACTTGTGGTATTTGCTGATTGGTCAGTGCCAGGGCAGGAGGTCATTAGTCAATGCTGCTGGCCCTGAGGTCAGCCATGGTATCACTTGTCTGGTTTTATTGCTTTTCTGGGCTTAGACCTACAACACAACTGAGGCCTAGATGTTATCTTTAGGGGTTAATGCTTAAAGGAGTGGTCATGCAAGGGCCCACATGTGAGTTGTGTGGGGACACTCTTTGGCCCCTTGTTACCCTTCCAAGGGGTCTACCATATTACCAGAAATTATGTTAGGGGAGGAAAGTTTACCCTGGGGATGAGGTCCTTCTTTTCCAATTTTGTCTGTTGGTAGGCATGTGAGGCTCCCTGCCCTCATGACCTGTGTACCTGGCCCATCATCCTTGCTCTGCTCATGTGTGTCTAACTGCCTACTACAAGACCACTATTTACATTTTTGTTTCCAATTCTAGTATTTTTGTCCCCCATAATCATGTTTAAGTTATAATCTCAAATTCTAATTTTATGAAAAAGTCTCACTTCCACTCATATTAAATACATGTATTCATTTTTTTCCTTAATATTACAATTGCTAATATCCCTCTTTTGATTGGGAAAGCCAAAGGCTGTGTATTTTCTACAGAATGCAGTAATTAGCTAACTATTTACATGCTTCATATCAATGTACTTTGTTTCAGAGATACCTTCTGCTTATATCACATGATTTTGATTTTCTTATTTTGAAAAAATAAAAATTTCTCTCAAAGCAATTTTAAGTTAAATTTTAAAAACGAATCACTGTGGTACATTTACACAATAGAATACTATGCAGCAGAAAGAAGGAAGGAGTTCCTACCTTTTGTGGCAGCATAGATGGAATTGGAGAGCACTACGCTAAGAGAAATAAGCCAGGAAGTGAAAGACAAATACCATTTGATCTCATCCATAAGTGGAACCTAATCAACAAAACAAACAAGCAAGCAAAATATAACCAGAAACATTGAATTAAGGAACAAATTGACAGCAGAGAGGAGGTTGGAGAGGCCCATGAGGTCCTAGATTGTATACAAATGCACTTACCTAGGAATCAGCACCTGAAAAAGCACAATCTACTTGTGGGAACTGAAGAAAGTGACTGAAAGTGGGGTGATAGCCAAGTAAGCACCATTGTTCCCTCTCTGACCCCTCTCCCACATACAGTGCCATGATGAAGGGAAGAGGGTTGTTCTGCCCTGGTGAATACCTAAGGCTCCACCCATTAAAATGTAACAGGTGCACTGAGATAAAGAAATATGGCCCAAAAGAAAGAACAGATCAAAACTCCAGAAAAAGAACTAAGTGATGGGGAGATAGCCAACCTATCAGATGCAGAGTTCAAACCGCTGGTAGTCAGGATGCTCACAGAAAGGGTTGAGCTTGGTTGCAAAATGAAGAAAGAAATGAAGGCTATACAAAGTGAAATAAAGGAAAATATACATGGAACCAACAGTGAGGGGAAAGAAACCAGGACTTAAATCAATAAATTGGAACAAAAGGAAGAAATAAACATCCAACTGGGACAGAATGAAGAAACAAGAATTCAAAAATTGAGGAGAGACTGAAGAACCTCTGGGACAACTTTAAACATGACAACATCTGAATAAGGGTGCCAGAAGGAGAAGAGGAAGAGCAAGAAGTTATTGAAAACTTAATTGAAAAAAATAATGAAGGAAAAGTCCCCCAATCTGGCAAAGAAAATGGACTTCCAGGAAGTCCAGAAAGCTCAGAGAGTCCAAGAAATTGGATTCCAGAAGAAACACACCAAAACACATCATACTTAAGTTACCTAAGGTTAAAGATAAGGAGAACCTTAAAAATAGCAAGAGGAAAGAAAAGAGTTACATTCAAAGGAATGCCCATAAGACTATCATCTGATTTCTTGGGGGGGGGGGAAGTCTTGTAGGGAAGAAAGGGCTGAAAAGAAGTATTCAAAGTCAAGGGCCTAAAATCCAAGAATACTCTATCCAGCAAAGCTATCATTTAAAATGGAAGGTCAGATAAAGTGCTTCCCAAATAAGGTCAAGTTAAAGGAGTTCATCATCACCAAGTCCTTACTATATGAAATGTTAAAGGGACTCATCTAAGAAATACAAGATCAAAAACTGTGAACAATAAAATGACAACAATCTTACAACTATAAAAAACTGAACCTAAAAAACAAAAACTAAGCAAACATTTAGAACAGGAACAGAATCACAGAAATTGAGATCGCCTGGAAAGTTATCAGTGGCAAGAGGGAGGGAAAGAATAGGGAAGAAAGGTACAGGGAATAAGAAGCATAATTGGTATGCATAAAATAGACAGGGGGAGGTTAAGAATAGTACAGGAAATGGAGAAGCCAAAGAACTTATATGTATGACCCATGGACATGAACTAAAGGGCAGCAAATGTGGAAGGGGAGTGCAGGGAAGAGGGGGAGAAAGGAGAGAAAAAAACTGTGACAACCATAACAGCATAATCAATAAAAATATATTTTAAATAATGTTAAAGAAAAAATAAAGAATAAAATACCTGGGAATAAACTTAACAAAGGATGTGAAGGACCTATATACTGAAAAGTAAAAAATATTATTATAAGAGATTGAGAAAGACACAATGAAAGAAAAGATATTCTGTGTTCATGGATTGGAAGAATCAACATAATTACAATGGCCATTTTACACAAAAATAATATACAGATTTAATGTAATAGCCATCAAAATCCCAATGTCATTTTAAAAAATAGGGGGGGGGAAATCCTAGTTTTTGATCTTCTTCTTTTTCTTAGATAAGTCCCTTTTGCATTTCATATAATAAGGGTGTGGTGATGATGAACTCCTTTAACTGGACCTTATCTGAGAAGCACTTTATCTTCCCTTCCATTCTAAATGAAAGCTTTGCTGGATAGGGCAATCTTGGATGTAGGTCCTTACCTTTCATGTCTTTGAATACTTCTTTCCAGCCCCAAACTCACAACTATCAACAACTGAATCAACCAACCAACCAAACAAACAAACAAAAAACAAAACCACTAAGCAAACAATTAGAACAGGAACAGAATCACAGAAATGGAGATCACATGGAGGGTTATCGGCAGAGAGGGAGAGGGAGGAGAATGGAGGAATGGGTACAGGGAATAAGAAGCATAAATGGTAGATACAAAGTAGACAGGGAGAGGTTAAGAATAGTATAGGAAATGGAGAAGCCAAAGAACTTATAGGCATGACTCATGAGCATGAACTAAGGGGAGGGGTGAGGCAGGTGGGAGGGGGTGTGCAGGGGATAGAGGAATAAACGGGGGGAATGGAACAACTGTAATATCCTAATGAAGAAAATATATTTAAAAAATGGGGGAAAATCAGATTTTTGTGGAACCCCAAAAGACCTGAAATAGCCAAAGCAATCCTGAGAAAAAAGAACAAAGCTGGAGATACCATACTACCTGACTTCAAATTATACTACAGAACTAACAATCAAAACATCATGGTATTGGCAGAAAAACACACACAGAGACCAATGGAACAGAATAGAGATCCCAAAAATAAACCTACATGTATATGGACAAATAATTTTTGACAAAGGAGCCAAAAATACACAATAGAGAAAACAAAGCCTCTATACTAAATGGTGCTGGGGAAATTGGAAAGCCACATGCAAAAGATTGAAACTAGATTACAGTTTATTTCCATATACAAAAATTAATTCAAAATGGATCAAAGGCCTCAATGTAAGAGCCGAAACAATAAATTACATAGAAGAAAACATAGGCACTAAACTTATAGACTTTGGTCATAGGGAACTTTTTATGAATTTGATCCCAAAAGCAAGAAAAGTAAAGGCAGAAGTAAATTAATGGGTCTATATCAAATTAAAAAGTTTCTGCAAAACAATAGAAAGTGACAACAAAAGAGGCAATCAACTGAATGGAAGATGATATTTGCAAATGACAGCTCTGACAAGGAGTTAATATCCAAATATATAAAGAACTCATAAAAGTCAACACCAAATAAACAACAATCCAATTGAAAATGGGCTGAGGACCTGAACAGAAACCTCTCTCAAGAAGATATATAAATGATCAACAGATATAATCAAAGATGCTCAACTCCACTAGCTATTAGGGAATTGCAAATAAAAACTACAATGATATACCACCTCATACCTGTTAGATTGGCTATTATCAACAAAACATGTAGTAACAAGTGGGAGATGCTGTGGAGAAAAAGTAACTCTCATCCACTGTTGCTAGGAATGTAAACAGATACAGCCACTATAAAAAACAGTATGGTGGTTCCTCAAAAATTAATAAGAGAGTTACCATATGACCCAGAAATCCTTCTTCTGGGTATCTACCCAAAAAACTAAAAAAAAAATTATTCATAAAAATACATGCACACCTATGTTCATTGAGGTATTATTCATGGTGCCCAAGACATGGAGACAACCAAAGTGTCCTTTGGTAGAGGATTGGATAAAGAAGATGTGAGATTATACACACACACACACACACACACACACACACACACACACAGAAACACACTATATAGATACTATATATACAGTATACTGTATCTAGTATACATACTAGTATACTAGTATACTATATATAGTATATATATTATATATTGTATATATACCATACATGCGTGTGTGTGTGTATAATTTTACTCAGCCATAAGAAAGATGAAATACTGCCGTTTGAGACAACATTGATGGACCTTGAGAATATTATGTTAAGTGAAATAGGTTAGTAAGGAAAAACCAAGAACTGTATGATTTCACTCACACATGGGATATAAAACTGAAACTCAGACACAGACAACAGTATGGTGGTTACCAGAGGGAAGAGGATGGGGGATTGGCAAAGGGTAAAGGGGGCCAAATATATGGCAATAGAAGATGATTTGACTTTGGGTTGTGGGCAAACAATGCAGTATACAGATCATGTATCATTGAAATGTACACTTGAAATCTATATGAACTTATTAACCAATGTTGCTGCAATACATTTAAAAATATATCGTGAGAAATATTTTTTGAATCTATATGTGTAGAACTTGTATGAATAAGCACTTATGCAGTTAAAAGGATAAAATTATCATGATAAGTTCTGCAGTCTTGAGCTATTGCTCTTTTTTTTTTTTTCAAGACTTGGTTCTTCTTTTAAAACAAAGTAAGCTACTATCAAGTACAAGATAAATTCATATACCTCTAGACCCAATAGATGTGAAAGAAGCAGGCTAATATCAGACTTTACTCACTAGCTAGAAGGAGATTTACAATGGTCTATCTGCCTAAGAGTCTATAATCTCAAGGTCCGTTTAGGCTAAGTCACAGAGAAGCCCTTCATACTATACATGTGATTGGGGCTGACAAAGAAAAACAACCACCCTGTTGATAATTAATGTCAGAGTCTTTGCAGTTGTTGATGATAACATGCTTGTTGACAACTCCAAGCATGTTAGACATCCATGAAAGACAGCCTATTCTAGGGTGGGGGTGATTGTGAACAGAAACTCATAAACCGGGGCTATGATTAGAAAGGAAAGGCAGAGATTTCAGAAATCCCTTATTTGTAGTGTGATGGATGCTGAGAGAGCCAATTAGTCTTGCAATTGCATTCAGAGACTACCTGTTATGAGAGAGGTGACAACTTATCAGTTAGTCAGTAATTGAGAATTTGATTAGGTAATCAATAATTTACTACCTTAACTGTTCATAAAATATTTCATTGCAAGATCTTAAATGGATTTTGAAATTACTCATGTTAATTAAATTTCTTTCTTAGGCAGTGCCTAGAAAATCACAATATTCCTTTATTACAGCAAACTAAGAGCTGTTTAAAGAGAAAGGCCACTGCACAGAGAAAAAAATATGTTACATATTGTGTTCTTAATTTGTGAAAAACTGTACCATACAAATCAAATTTTTATTACATTTTGTAACATAACATATCTCTTAATGAAGAAACAGATTACCCCTCAAAATATATCTTTTTAATTCCCTTTGTACTCAAATTATATATTTTAAAAAGTTATCTTGGTTTTTGAAGTTTAAAACAATGCAGGGTAAGGAGATATTGTCTCCTTAAAAAGTCTAACTTGTCACCTGTGGAAACCAATATATTGTATTAACATACTAAAATTTGCATTTTATAAAACATTCTTGGACATTACCTAACACAAATATTAAATATCACTTTTTCAAAACTAAAAAATGGATGAAACATGGAAATGACATACAATTGTTTATGATTTTAGAGGTAGGAATAGAGAGTTGAATTATTCATTCATTCAACAAATATTTATTTGATCAATATAGTGTCATGCACTGTACAATATGGGTGCTGTCTCTATGGAAGTTTTATTTTTTATTGGTGGAGATCATATCTTTCAGACTTCTTATGGAAAATACAGGATATCAAGAATTCATTGTGATAGAGAGCTAGCTATGCCTCTTCTTTGCATGCACTTGGGTGACATTTTTTATTCTCCCTTGCAATTAGATGTGACCACTGAGATCTGGACAGTGATCATTCCTGGCCCATGATAACTTCTAACATGTGCACCTTCATGTTTTTCCTCCTCTACAAAGAGGACACAAATGATGATAAGTCCTAAGTCATGAAGGATTCTGGAACTCAAAGTCATGGAAAAGTGGAAAGCATCCCACTAACAAGTACTGCACCTTTGTTATACGAGAACAAATACCTGATGTGTTATCATGATTGTACATTTTGGGGCTGTTAGAGCAGTTTAGCCTACCCTATGTGCTATAGTCATGTGCAAAGGGGGCCCCAAAGAACAAAATTATCTTCTGGAAGACAGGCCCCTTATAGTACAGTCTTCTCCTACTAGGTAAGTGTTCTAGAAGCTCATCTGTTTCAGTGTACCAGCTGGCATTCAGCTTCCATAAATTTTTTTGAAGACTCTTTCAATGCATTTGCCCATTACCTTTTGGTGATTCATGAGTGCACCTGCCCACATTGTGCTGTGTTCAGCAGTTTTTGACCACAAATGGCATGAACCCCATGCCCTACCCTCCCTATTTTACCTGATATCACCCTGAGCAACTTTTATTTGTTTACCAGGATAAAAAAAGTCCTCAAAGGGAAATGTTTTGTGGATGTGGGAGAGGTGAAACAAACAAATGAATAAAGAGAAATGACAGGACTAAAAGACATGAAAATCAACCAGTTCAAAAACTGGTTTGAGCAGTGGAAAAAAAGTATCAGCAGGTATATTGCATCAAATGGAGAGCACTTTGAAGGCGACTGAAGTTTACACATATAAGAAGAAATACACAATTTTTATACAAAAATTTCATTTTGGGGTTCCCCACCCCTTATATATATACTGCATGGTTTTTACCTTCAGTTCCTCCACTTATGCCTCTGTCACTTAGGAGAATTGTGACATTCTAATTTACTTCATCAGAAAGTGAAGCTAGTATATAAGCAACCTATATGGTGTTTGAGAAAATGAAAGGGGTTTATATATGTCCAGAGATTATAGCACCGCTGGTAGATAAAGATAGTTGGCTACTTTTATTATTGGTCCTCAGAAAATCCTTAAGAATCTGAGAAGAAAGCTAAAGTGGACACATGATGCTACCAAATGACAACTGCTCCCACAATCTTGGGCAGTTTGGCTGGAGGAGATAGGATCAGGAACACCCGCTCTGGTGAGAAAGCTGACAATCATACCAACCTCTTCACTAAGTGCTATAAAATCTTCTGTTCACTGAGGATCCTATATTTCAAAGATTGTCTAATGTGGCTATATTTATGAGGAATACACTCCAACAGTACCAAGAGAGACACAAACTGTTCTAAAGGAAGTAATACAAATAGCAACAGAGAAAAAGAACAAGTAAAAGAAAAGAGTAGGAGCCCGAGAAGAAGAAGGAAAAAATGGCCTCACCAGCAGGGAAGCCACACAGAGAAGCCATTTGAAACCTGGAATCTTTCTGGGAAGGAAGAAAATTCAGGAGTCACAGGAATCCGGACGGTACAGCATCAACAACTATGCTTTTCTTCCCCTACCCTATCAGGGTAGAGGAACTAGGGATGTTTATGAGGAGAAGACCAATATATGTGAATACATTTTAACTAGTCAGAGAATTGTGAATTCATGGATGTGCTTATGATGCTATCTACCCTTGCCATGGCAGGTACAGTTACAAGGAAGGGGAACATTTGACACCCATCTTGAGATAAATGATAGACTGTCTTATAATGATTGCATAGGTTTAATACTTATTCCCTCAAAAGTAACTTTAGGTCCATAGAATATAAATAAATATAATTGGTTTTACAGTGTTCTCTTTATTAATTTTTATTCAAGGAAGCAAAACACTTAAAGAATTTTATATTAACCATTTGACAAAATTTATATGATTCATCCCGGTTCTGGAAAATCAACCAAAATTTTCATATTTCTCATTTCTATTTGACTAAAACCATTCTAAGTGTTTGTAATGATTATCTTCCTCCTTATTCATATCTTGGTATGACAGGTTTTCCTTGTAAGAAAGAGAACTTTTATAGACTCATGTTAGAGAAAAATGAGAAAAGGAGGTAAATGGGAAGTGATGAGAAGCTCTGGTGGGAACTGCATTTACACAGATGGTTAAAATTATTGTCCCACACATTGACTTTGCAGTTTTGATTTTTAAAGGAGCAGGGGCAGTAGGTATGTTACTTTTTATCCAACAGCATTGGATTTCCTTTAGAAGCACCACTCCTCTTTCATCTGATAGGGATCTCAATTACATGAGGTGAACATTTGACCACAACAGAGCAAATCAGAATCAGCTGGGGTTTTGCTTGAACCATCAAGAAGAAGGTCCTCCTTTTCTTCTGAGACATATAGGTCTAATGACTGTATGAGCTGAGATGCTCCCGAAAATATTTGCTTGAAAACGAGTTCAACACAGAGAAGAGCAGAGTCAAAAGAGGAATAGAGTGAAGTTGTATCTCCATGAAACTGACTTTCTGGAGCTAGCTGTCTTTGTGTCTTGATTGCATCAATGGTTCTCACAGTGTGGCACCTGGAGTATGAGCAGCAGCAGCACCAGGGAATTTACGGAAATGCAAACTCTCACATTCTATCAAAAACCTATAAAATCAGGCTCTCAGGAGCTTGGGCCTAGCAGTTTGTGTTTGAACAAGCTCTCCAGGGTATCCTGATATCTGTTAACATTCGAGCACCCCTGAGTTACGTGAATTACTGTGCTTCATTTACTTATTTAATCTCTCATACATATGAGATTACATATGATATTAAATATCTATATCTATATCTATTAGACAACATCAGCAATCCTTGTTTTGTGTCTACAACACTCAGAGCTCCAGGAGAAGTTGACAACATCCAGCCTCAAGGCTTGGTAATTCTTATTGCCTTTCCTCAAATGGACTGTGTGTATGCAGTGCAAACCAATGTTCATGTTGGTGGAAAGGCACCCCAGCTCATATTTTTACTTCTTATGGTGGGACTTTCTCTTGACCCTGGTTGGGTGGCACTAGTGCCAGTTATCCCAAGAGATGCCTATGGCTTGGGGCTGGCTGGAAAGAGAAAAAACAAGATGTTCTCCACTTAGAATTGCATTTCATTTACTTAAGAAACTTTTAGGTATGTTTAACATAAAATGAAACACCGATTTTACAGATGTAGATATTGGTTCAAAGAAAATAATGCTTCATACCTGCATCCTCTGCAGCCTCACTTCATTCTAAATTACCAATGGATATGTAATGTAAAAGCTCTAATATAAAAGTGTTGGGGACCACTCTGTGTGGTTTCAGAGACTGTAGCCCTGTGTGAGCAGGCTTTGAAAGAGGCCAGTAAGTCTCAACTGGAAAGCCAGGAACACAGGTGACAGGCATGACCTGATGCTAGCACAGAGGGTTCCCATGGGAAATCAGGCGTGATAAATACACTGTATCCTTTGACGCTTGCTTTACTTTGCATAGCCCTGTTGATATAAACCAGATGATTAATTTCAAAGCATAAGGAGTGAGCTCCTTGCGTCATGAAATACGCCTTTATAACCATCTGGCATCAGTGTGTCTCACTGACCTGAGACCCTGACCTGAGACAATCTCTGTGTTTCTCTAATTGTTATCTATAGATAATATTTGTTTTCTACAATTGTAGCCTTTGGACATTGATTGATAAGCTATGCATGTATGCTGTATATCCCTGCACACACTGATCCCAATAAAAGCCCTTTTGGAGAAGGACTTGGGGCATTCTCCACTAGAGAGAATCGCCACCCCCTTTCCTGCCAGAACAACAGATTGTGTCCGGGACAACTTATTCTCATCAATGGTGTCTGGGAGAGCTCTGTGGAATGGGACATCCCACATAAATGCCTTTGGAAGTACCAGAATGAGAGCCTACTGCTGGGTCTTTTATAACAGGTTAAGAAGAGGATCACTAGGTGTTTTCCATCAAGGGAGGTCAGGAAAATGGTGGGACATCATGGATACAACATGACCTAATCTGTATTTAGAAAAGACCATACTGGCATGAATAGATTGAAAGACACCAAAGTCAAGAATAGACCTGTCAAGTGAATCCAACTGTTAACACCAGAAACAGTTAAATGAATGAATGAGTGAGTAAAAATATAAAAAGAGTGCTACCTTCTTTTTGTTAGAGATTTTTGGGAGGTAATGTAAGGAATTTGATTGAATTTTTTAAACCTGTAAGCTCCACATTCCTTCTCTATTGGACAGGGTTAAGGTGGTATCTAGGAAAGTACTTTAGTTCAGCAGTTCTTGAAAGAACAGAGTGAAGCTTAGGCTGAAAAAGCAAGAAGCATATGAGTAATTAAAGAGGTCTTAGTTTCCTTCATGATTCTCCATTTCAGCTTCTCAACATTGAAAGACGGGCAGAAAGAAGAAAATCCTGTCCTGGATGAGAGCTGTATTCTAACTTTTAAGTACCCGAGGGACACTGGAAGGTGACATAACATAATGATATAACAGTTAAAAAAAAAGTCCATAGGTGTCAAAAGCAGGGCTTGATTACAAAGTGAAATTGGCATGTGTTCTCCCTGGACACAGCACTGATTGGGATAATCTTATATCAGATTTTTTTGGCCAATCCTTGGGCATTATGTTTGAACCTGTAAGCTTTCTACTTTAGTATCATCTGTCTCTTCTGTGGAAAATACAAGCAGAATTGGAGAGGAAACATGGAGATAAAAAAAGCCATTAAAAGCCATCTGGTTCTTCTTCATAACCCTGGATTTAGCAATGGATCCTCAAATACAATAACAAAAGAAAAAAGAGATAAATTGGGCTTTATCAAAGTGAAAACATTTTTTGCATTAAAGGACACTATTAAGAAAGCAAAAAGGCAACTCACAGAAAAGGAGAAAGTTTATTTAAATCACATATACGATAAGGCTCTAGCCTCAAGAATATAAAGAACTCTAATAACTAACAACAAAAAAGACAAATAAACTGAGAGAAAAAAATAGGAAAATGGCATCAATAGCTATTTTTCCAAAGAATATATACAAGTGGCTAACAAGCATATAAAAATACAGTAACATCATTAGTCACTAGAAAAATGCAAGTCAAAATCACAGTGAGATACCACATCAAACCTCTAAAATGCTAGTGGGAATGTAAAATGGTACAGCTGCCATAGAAAACACTTCCATGGTTCCTCAAAAAGTTAAACATCTAATTATCCTGTGATGCAGCAATTCTACTCTTGCGTATTCACCCTCAGAAACTGAAACAAGTTTTGAAGCCAAAAGTTGTACACTAATATTCTAGCAGGACTATTAACTAAAGCAGAAAGATAGAAATAACCCATATGTCTATCATTGTATGAATACATAATAAAAATGTGGTATATCCATACTCTAAAATTATATGGTCACAAAAAGGAATGAAGTACACATACATGCTATAACATGGATAAATCATGAAAGTGAAAGAAGCCAGACACAAAAGACCACATCTTATACCCAAAGAGACAACAATCAGTTTAGTAGCTGCCACTGTGGTTACAGAGATGCTAATGGAAAGTGACTTTTTAATGGATGAGGAGTTTGCTTTTGTGGTGCCAAAAATGATCTGGAACTAGACAGTGGCGATGTTTGCATTTATATTTGGACTATACTAAATGTCACTGAATTGTATATTTTAAATGGTAACTTTTGTCATGTGTATTTTACCACGCACAAAAAAATCTCTAGTGTAGGAAATGGACCTTTTTATTTACACAGAAAGTAAGTACAATAATTGCCTGACACCTCAAATTCCCATAAAATGATACAAAAAGAACAAGCTGTCACCTGACCGTGCAGCATAATTTGCTCCACAATAGAGAAATTCCAGAATTTAAGAACTCAATGTATAAGACCTGTTGGGATACCCGTCATTCATTTTCCTGAGATAAAAAAAGAAAACCTCATCTTTTACTTAGGAATGTAAACAAATCCTCTCTTGGGGAGAAGAGAAAGATCTCTACCCCAGAATGTAAGCAATTATCTTAGGGCAGATAGAAAAAGAAAACATACCAACTGGCTTATTTCACTTAGCATAATAGTCTCCAGTTCTATCAATGCTGTCACAAAAGGTATAAATTCCTTTTTTCTACTGCATAGTATTCCATTGTGTAAATGTATCAAAGTTTTTTAATGCACTTATTACTGATGGGCCTTATGAAGTTTCCAAATCCTGGCTATTGTAAATAGCACTGCTATAAACATAGGGGTGTATAGGTCTTTTGATATTGGTGTCTCAGGATTCTTAGGGTGTATTCCCAGTTGCAGAATCTCTGGATCAAAAGGCAGTTCCATTTTTACTTTTTTTGAGGAAATTCCATACTGTTTTCCACAGTGTCTGCACCAGTCTGCATTTCCACCAATAGTGTGTTAGGGTTTCCTTTTACTTGTTGATTTATTAATGATCACCATTTTGGCGGTGTGAGGTAATCTTTCATTGTGGTTTTAATTTGCATCTCTCTGATAGCTAGTGATGTTGAGCATCCTTTCATATGTCTATGGACCCTCTGTATGTCCTCCTTGGAGAAGTGTCTGTTCAGGTCTTTTGCTCATTTTTTAAATTGGATTGTTTGTCTTCTTGGTGTTGAGTCACATGTGTTCTTTATATATTTTGGAGATTAAACCCTTGTCCAATATATCATTTGCAAATATGTTCTCCCATACAGTTGGTTTCCTTTTCATTGTGATGATGGTTTTTTTACATGTTCAGAAGATTTTTAATTTGATGTAGTTCAATTTGTTTATTTTTTCTTTATTTCCCTTACCCTAAGATATGTATCTGCAAAAATATTGCTTTATGATACATCTGAAATTTTACTACTCATGTTTTCTGCTAAGATTTTTTATGGTATCATGGCTCATATTTAAGTTTTTAATTCATTTTGAGTTTATTCTAGTATATGGTGAAAGTTGGTAGCCTGCAAACAGCCCCAGCAATCTTGAGAAAGAAGAACAAAATTGGAGGGATCATAATACCTGCTATCAAACTATACTACAAAGTCACTGTAATCAAAACAGTGTTACTGGCATAAGAACAGATACATAGACCAATGGAACAGAGTAGAGAGCCCAGAAATAAAGCTATGTCTTTTTGGTCAATTAAAATTTGACAAAGGGGGCACACACATGTAATAGAGTAAAGATAGTCTCTTCAATAAATGTGTTGGGAGAACTGGACAGGTACATGCCAAAAAAATGAGGTATAGCTCAGAGGGACAGAGGGAGAGAAACATCACTATGTGGTTGCCTCTTGCATGCCCCCTACTGTAGACCTGGCCCACAACCCAGGCATGTGACCTGGCTGGGAATGGAACCAGTGACCCTTTGGTTCACAGGCCAGTGCTCAATTCACTGAGCTACATCAGCCAGGTCTGTCATGTGTTTATCTTATAGAGCTGATCAAAATTTGTAATTATGTAATTTTATGATTACTTATGCCCATGAGGGGTTAATATTACATTTGTTGCCTTAGTTATTGTGTTTCTAGCATTTGCACATTTCTTTGTCTCTATAGGAACCCAGTAAATATGTATTGCATGAATGAAAAAGTATTAATTATAAGTAAATAGATTTTAAAGGAGAAAACAAAAAGAACTTTAACTGAGCTGCTTACAAAATAAATTACTTTTTTATTTTATTGTTAATTACAGTTTGCATTCAATATTACTTGTATTCACTTGAGGTATACAGCATAATGGTTAGACAATCATAAATTACTTTTTTACAATTAATAATGAGAAGAAATGAGCAAAGTTTAAAGGACAATTCAAGCCTTAGAACAGTAGCCCTCAAGGGCAGTGTTCTTTTTATTCAACCTAAATGTCACTGAAACAAAATAATATTGAGTCCAAATTGGTTACTTTATGAATAGCTGCTTCAATAGGGAAAAAGTTATAGAGAGCTTCCATATCAGTGAATATAATCAGCTTATTGTCTCTATGTGTGAAACTGTATGAAGAGAAAGAAATTAAAGCCTATAATCAATCTATTTACCTCCTTTACTGTTTGGGGAAAGAAGAGAAAGTTGACCCTAATATCTTGGACAGCACAATAACTGGGGTTATAAGCAAATGGACCAATGATATTTGTTAGGAAAGTGGTTCTTGTCTATTTAATAAGAATATCTCTTTTTTTTTTAAGGACTGCTTATAACAGAAGAAAAAAAGAGGAAAAGGAGAAAAAGATGAGAAGGAGAAGGAGAAAAAAATTATCATATGGATTTATGAGGCATGCCTCCCTGTACAATATACCACCAAAGTCAGGGTATAAATTGGAGATGATTCATAGACTAAATTCTTTCTACTCCTGTATCTAACTTAGGGATCTTTATCTATTTTGAACCAAAATGTGTGTCCAGTATTATAAAAGCAAAGCAAAGCAAAGCAAAATAATACAAAACAAACAAACAAAAAAAAAAACCACATGCTTCTGAGCTTCTTGATTGTCTGTTTCCTGAAATTTCTTTCTAAAGCTTTTTATAGGCTAAGATTTTTCATTCATATGAGTCTGATTTGACAATCATATGCTTTGTGTTACCACCTATGACCCTCTTCTATGCAAGCACATCCCAGCTACAGATGTCCATGTGAAATATTGACACTGGTCAAGAAAACACAAAAAAAATTATCTCCATGTGAGAATTCAGAAATCATTTTACTTTCTTGACAAAATAAGACATACTGCTTGGAAAGCATCTTTTCCCCTTGCCCTTTCCCTCTTCTGGGGAATGTAGATATGATTCCTATAGAAGCAGATGCTGCTTTATGACTATAAGAACAAAAACAATTAATAAAGTCCAAGAGTTTAAATAAGCACTACTATTGATCTGTGAAGCTACTGGAAGAATGTCATCATCCACAGAGCTCTGGACTTATTATTTAAAGCAAACAAATCTCTATTCATTTAAGCTACTGTAGCCTTTTTCATTTGCTTGCAACCAGCAGAAAAACATTTCTAAATTATACAGTACATATTAAAATGACTGGAATTATCCCAGTTATTGTTGTGAGAGGTCAAATATATTTTAAAGTATTATAGATACAGACCTTCAATAAACCAATGTGATTATTCAGACACCTTTAATATAATCCAGATGTCTGTAATAAAAGATATACCCACAAATAAAGCAATGATTTCCTTAACTCTGCATTTCAAATATCTTTATCCACTGAATAGCTAATTAATACACATAATCCTCTATACATGTGACCCATACTATATATCCACAATTCAATATATGTATTGAGTTTCGGAGTTTGTAGGGAAGGACCAGGAAATGAAAAAGTTCTGAGAGAATTCTTATTATCTCTTGATCTTCCCATTAATCACACTTCACTCTATGAGGCCACATTTTTAATTTAAAAATTGCTATTTGTTACATAACTTCTTGAAAATTTCCATTTTCCTCAGATGATGAACACTGATTTTTTTTCCTTTATCACCCGTTTTATTTCATTATGTAGGTTTGGAATCAGAAAACTTAAATCTTATTCACTGGTGTTTTGACACACAATTCTTTTACTTATATTTAAAATGGTGCTGAGGATTCCTATTTCACTAACACTTTAAAGATTAAAAGAGAGCTTTTTTATAGAGTATCTCTTCCCTTTTATACTGGAAAATGCTAAGTTAGTGACCAAATTCATGAATTTTGAACTGTCAGTGCTTAAATTTTCTATTGTTCACTCAAATGAAAAAAGAGGAAAGGCCAAGGAATCAGAGAAGCTTAGCCTGATCTTCATTAATTTGTAACTGAATCAAAATAGAAACATAAATGACATCCTCAAATGACTTCATCATTATATTCTTAGAGGTACAAAACTCACATTGTCCTTTGTAGCAGAGAGCATTTATGTGGAAATGAGGGTGGTTCAAGAAGCTGGAATATTGTTGCTTTCTGCCTGGATATATCTGGATCAATTGACCCTAGGATCTCTGTTCAGGAGCTGCATTGGCCCTGGGCATTGAAACTTAAGGTGAGAGCACAGTTATATGATCATAGCAGAAGTGGCCTCTGGGGCTCTTGCCTACAATCAAACCCAGGATTTATTCATATACACTGAGAAACGTACTTCTCACCACATAAGGGAGGAAGAACACAATGTGAAAGGATCACATTTCTAAAAAAAGAACTGAAAAATAAGTTTTGTTGTTTTTTGAATACTTAGATTTATGGAAGGTTCAGGTGAAAAAAATACATTAGAAGTCATAAATTCAAAAATTTTCATTTTAGAAATGAAAAATAAAGAATTCAATGAGGGGGAGTAATAACATGAATCACAATAGGTGATGGACAGCAGGAGAGTCTAGGTACCATAACCTCTGGCTCTGTACCGGTTTCACTTTCCTTGTTACAAGTATGTTATAATATTTTCCTTTTCAGTTGAGTGTTAAAAACATAGGTAAATGGAACTTCTGTCCAAGATGGAGGCATAGGTGGACACACTGTGCCTCCTCTCACAACCAAAATTAAGGACAACAAAGATTTAGAAACAAGAAAACAACCAGAACTCATGGAAATTGAACTGTTTGGAAGTCCAACAACCATTCATCCAGACCGGTAAGAGGGGCGGAGTCGCGGCAGGAAAAATTGGAGATGCAGCTGGGCATGCAGGCAGCAGCGGCTGGCAGCCCCCAGGTACACAGGGGGCGGCTAGGAGACCTCAGGTGCACAGGAGGCAGCTAGCAGGCCCTGGGCACGGGGTGGCAACTGTGCAGACCCAGTGAGGCCACGCAAGGCGGCTGGCTGACTAGGTGGTCCCACATTCAGGTGCAGATAATCCAGGTGAAGGGAAAGCAGCAGAAGTGACTGGAATCCAAGAGTGAGCAGAGCAAGCGCCATTGTTTCCTCTTGGACCCCACCCCCACATACAGGGTCACTACCGAGTGACTGGGCTGCCCCACCCTAGGGAACACCTAAGGTTCCACCCCTCACTATGTAACAGCTGCGACTAGACCCCCCCCCCA